>JAEBUS010000138.1:0-79011 GCA_023014475.1 Amanita pallidorosea | reverse complement strand
GTCCCCTGTTCTGTGCCTGGACCATCTAGGTCCATTTTGCAGCCATTGCTAAAAATGGCTTGAAAATGTGCGTGGTCCCCTTAGACTCCAAAAGGCGAATAATCCTAATTTGGTATATTCCCTACCTGTTGAAGAACAGGAAAGAAGACATGAGCAGTGGCTCAAGTCGTTTGGAGCAAGGACGGTTACCGATGCGTCGAAGTGGGAGATTGACCCGCTTCTGGTACCATCCTCTGGGGGGAACCAGGAAGGAGAGACGCAAGGGAGACATGATGGGAAACCATCATATAAAGATATTAAGGAGTGGCAAGCAATTGCCAAAACCTTTGAAATATGGGCATCATGCCTAATAAAATTCGTGTAGTCAAACAAAGACGAAGTGACTCCACCATTCACTATAAAAGACTACGAGAATTACATGATGCACATGATCTAGTGGAGGACGCTCGAATCATGATGAGTAATCATCAAGATACAATCAAAGATATAGCTGGCACTGTTAAAAAAGTAGTAAAAACATGTGATGTCTTGATGAGTCATAATGACAAGTTAAGACATGATCTCAAAGAAAACATGAGATCATTGAATCACAAGAACAGGCCAACTTTAAAGAGCGTATAGATCATATACGAAAAAATACAAAGGTAAAACTTGCAATTAATAAATTGCAAAAAGAGGTGGATGAGCAAAGAATTCGTGCAGAAAATGCAGAATCTTGGCTCTCCAAGGAATCTGACGAACAAAAATTAGCTCATGAAAAGAAAAGAGCTAAGAACAACGTCAGAAGGAAAATCGGTTAAAATTGAAAACCGATAATATCCAAATCACTGCTAGATCAAAAGAACCTAGAAATAGAATTCCTACTCATGATGAGTTAAAGGAATCAAAGGATCAAACCTTTGAAGATTATGGTTCTGATAATTCTCATTGGGAGTTATCTGATGATGAGAATGAAACATTCCTAGCTGCTCAAAAGGATCACCCATTAGAGAAGGGTGAATTCATTAGATACAATCAACGAATAGAGTGTTGACTCACACACATCAGAAACCTATCTGGAAAAGACCAGGTTTCTGCTATTTGGCAGCAGTTAAATTAAGAGCACTGCCTAAATGTGTGTGGAAGGCATATCCTACTATTAAGGAGATGTCTGAAATGAGCCATAGTCTTCGTAAAGACGTTGGCTTCACTCTAGTTGAGCAGCAGAATGGGCATTTCCATCTCACATTGTCCACAAAAGGAAAATATGGCTGGGCAAATATTGATAAAATTGCTCAAACAAATAAAAGCCATTATCCTGTTGGTGTGGACAACAGTGACAAGGATAGAGTTCCCATATTAAAAGGTTCCAGTAATTGGAATACTTGGGAACAATTAATGAAGGCTATGCTCCAATCAAAATCTGTATGGCAATATGTGAATGGAGGCATTACACATATATGTATATACAGCTGCAGACCAGGAAAAAATGAATGCACCCAGTGTAACAGCTGTACAAGTGTCAGCACTGAGCCAGAAATGGAAGTTACACTTAGAGTGGCTAGAAAATGACAATAAAGCAAATGGCTTAATATCACTCCATTTGCCCAGTTCTCTTAAGTTATATACAAAAGAGACGTCAAAAGCCACCTGGGATGCACTTGTTGCTGCATTTGCAAAACCTGGAGCAGTAGCCGTATTTAATATTTATAAAAAGACAAAAAACTTGGGAATTCTCGAAAGGGAAAAGTCCTGCAGAATCAGTCCATGAATTAATGGAACTCTGGGCTGAAATGGATCAGAATGGAAAGAAATTCGATGATGATTTCCAATATATGGAAGTCTTAGATCGATTACCATCATCCTGGGATTCATTCAAGACTTATGCCTCCTTAAAATGACACTAGGAGAGACTAAGTTAAAAGATCTCATTCCTGAGATAGAGAATGAATGGCAGCGTCGTAAAGCTGACTCAGGAAATCCATCTGCAAATTTTGTTCAAAGGAGTGGAAACAAATTCTCTAAAGGCAAAAAACCTTATAAGAAACCTGGATTTACACCCAGGGTAAATATGCCTAAAGGGAAATATGTCCCAAATAATGCGCAAGCAGGTCCTAGTAATAGACCTGCTTATGTACCTCCTGGAAACAAAAGAGGACCTAACTGGGAGTCTAATAAGCAACATAGAGATAATAGGAAGAGAAAACTTAATCTCCTATCTATGGCTGCTAATGCTCCTGAGAAATTATCCAGAGGGATAAAGCGGATCTTAGAAAATTCTGCTACTTTGGCTTCTCAATTCATTGCCAAGAAAGGGATCCAGCCTTTTCAGGAGTGCTTCAGGGCTCCATCAAATTCCCTGACAGCGAAAATCCATCACTATGTAACTATTTTTAGAAATGTACTAGTGCGCTAAGGAGCGATCCTATTTCTAAGCAGGAAGCTAAGCTCGTGCCTGCCGCTGGTCTGCGTGTACCATGGAACAAGGTCCAAGCAGCACGACCCTTACAGAAATAATTACATAATATAATCGGAACAATGGGACGAAAACCCATATATTGATATAAGCGCTTAATTATTCACGGCCAATAGGGGGCGCGAAGCCTTTTGATCGGGGACGGGACAGAACCCGATCCGATCTTTATCCGTCATAGATGGCCCTAAATCCGGAGAATGTTGATAAGCCGGAATTCACCATCCGGCCCAGATCTGGATAAAATCAACAGATCCGGAATTATGGTTTTGGTATTGACGGGGTAACAAGAAAACCCGGGGCTGGTATAGTTTGCCATACTAAGTATTATTCTCACACCTCTCCAGGTGGTGCCTGCAGATCTCTGTCAAGATCGAGGCATACTCATATTACCGGTGAGTTCCGGGGTTACGTCAGCAATCATGACGGTGATTACAATATTGTACAGCTACGGGCACTACTAACAAACCTAATTTCCTGTTTGGTGAGTACCAAAAGCGGGTGACGCTATCTCCTGTGCGATGAACAGCATGGTGCGCACAGCCACTTCGCTTATAAGCGAAATGATGTCATAGGTCAGCCATCAGGTCTGCGAGCAGACGGGGCCCATAACCTGTCGAAGCAACAACCGACAGGAGCGCAGCAGAATAGTAGAGCTGAGTAAGTTAACACTTACTGGTAGCTGTAGTAGTCACTTAAGTCCGCTGTAGAGCGATCACTTAGTGAGCAGAGGATGTAGATTGACGTCTAAGTACTGAGGTATTTATACAGTCTATCTACTGGTCTGATGTCAGCGATATTAGTAGCGCTGACTGATCATTTCTATTGTGCTTGCTAATGCACAGTCATTGCTGTGTCAATAGCTGTGTGGAACACAGCTTTGCACAGTCATGCACATGGTGCGCTATTGTCTGAGTTTGACACATGTCAAACTCTATAATATCTGTCTAACTCTATAATATCTGTCAAGATATTAATAGCAGTGAACTCTATAATTATGTCCACATATACAAACATTGACTATATGACAGATTAGATAAGATCGGTCCCATCCAAGATAAGATCGGATAGATCCGAGATGTTTCCCACGGTGCGGAACACATCGTGTGTGTAACGGATTACATCCGTTTCAACACATATTGCGTCCAGAGTCATCACAGAATTCCCCAGCGTTACCATTGCGTTGTCCTGCATTTCTACTGCGTCCAGTGCTTCTATTGCGTCTCCCAGCGTTCTGATTGCGTCCTCCCGCATCCCAGTATTGTTCTCCAGCGTTTCCAGCATCCTGGACCGCGTCCTCGAGGGTAATCAACTCTCATTCTACCTCGTTCCGCTTGCCGTGCCTTTGATTAGTCCCAGCATGTGTCGTTTGGCCTATCCTCGGTCATCTTTGCCCAGCACGAGCCCAGCAATCGTTTGGAATCAATTAGGAATAGGAGGAATCACGTATAGAGCTCACCATGGTCCAGTTCACGAAGCGTTGATGAAAGTCCCAGTTGCAATCGATGAATCCCCGTGCTACTCACTAGTTGCCTCGACCCTCGTTCAAGTTAGCAGCGACGAACGCCAAGTCTTGCTCAGCAGCTCACATCAGAGTACCCCTTCGACTGTGCCCCATGTGTCGCCCACTATCGCAGCAGCAGCCCTACAGAGACTTCCCGCACCTTCGTATGGTTGCGTTCCCAGCCCAGTAGCATCGGTCCTTGTCAGGTCGTTCAGTTGCCCTTGTAGCCCCCTCGTCCGCGTCCTCGAGATCCAGCCCACCTTCGTCCAGTCATTTGTCTGTGTATGCACCGAGTATCCGAGCCAGTCGTCGTCGTTGGAGTCCAGTGTTTGCCTCAGCTCTCCCTCGTTATCGTCGTCGAGCGAGTATCTAGACTGCGCCGTCCGTGTCTTAGCCATATTGCTCGTGGTGGTAGCCTTCGTTTTGGCTTTGAGAATGCCCCCACGTTGTCACTACGTGTCTGCGCCCCGTATCGAAGTCCTTGAAGTGTTTCAAGACCTAGCCAATCATCCGCGAGAGTCAGTGCCCAGAGTACAAGAGAAAACAACAGCTTGTGCACCATGCGACCCAGCGCCAAGTCCACGGTCCATCCCATTCATCCTTGTCGATACGTCCTCGCCCCCAGTCCTTGCTCTCGAGTCCTCGCAAGAAGTCTTGAATGTCGAAGAAGTTGTTTGCAGTTCGGTTAGTGGTGAATATTGCATTGGTGGCACGCAGCATTGGTCAGAAGAAGCCTAGACGTCAAAATTAGCAAGTTGCTCATTCAAGAGAGTCGTAGCGCACGCACGAAGTCAGTACCTCGCAAGTCATCTCATTCAGTCCTCGTCCCGCTCCCCGTCATTGCTCCCTTGCTTCGTTTTGTTTCGATTTGACTTTTGCCTTTGTTTTTATTTTTGTTTTACGTTTCGTTACATTACCACACTTATTCGTTTCGTCAAAGAACATTTTATTCGATAGCTACACATTTTTGATACATATTTCATTCGTTCCTGCGCCAAGAGATGTCAAGAAGAGTGCCAAGTCAAGAATACGAACCCTAGTCCAGTCGAGCCCTTGTCAAGTCACCTGCGCCCCGCCAAGTACCCTGCGCCTTGCCCTTGCCCTTCGACATAGAAGCCTTCGCCCTTGCTCGTCCAGCTGCGTCCCCGTCCCCATAGCGCCTAGCCTGTCGCTCTTGTCGTCCAGCTCGTCTACAAGATTGTCAGCCAGCAGCCGCACGCGCCATTCGTCAAACTTATTGTCCTCGTCTTGCTCCAGATTGCCTCGCGCCCATCGTCTACGTTCCTCAGCGACCCCGGCTAGTCGACCAGCCTTGTATTCCGCGCATAGCAGTCCACAGAACGAGCCATAGTCCTTGCGTTGCAGGTTTTCGTGATGCATCCCTCGTCATCGTCTCAGAGCGCCCCGACTAGAAGTTGACGCACTTGCAAGCGTTGCGTTGCATTCCGTTATGAGCATTTTTTCGTTGGTTTTGGTGATCGTCCCGCGTCATGATGGTTTTGGAGAGATACAGAGAGTTGGCCTTGTCGTTGTGTTGTTGGAGAGCCCAAGTTTGTGTTATGCGCCTCGCTTTTGTCCAGAACACAAAGAGCCCACGAGCCTACCGTTATTGCGATGCGTTCGTCAGCCAAGTTCTGCGCCTAGAACGACCCACCTTTGTCCTTGCCTGCGTCCTCGTTCTTGTTCTTGCCTGCGCCCATATCCATTGTCGTTTTCATTGTCGCGCTCGCCGTCGCTATCGTCGTCGTCATCGTCCACGTCATCATCGCGTCCTAGTCTGCATCAGTGCCGTTATCAATGTCAGCGTCTCACCTGCGTCTTGGTTGTCATCATCGTCATCGTTGCCATTGTCGTTGTCGTTGTCATCCTTCGGTAGCCCACGGATCAGTTTGCGTCGCCTGCGATTTCGACAGCATCTTTGTCAGCGTCCCAGCGGCGGCCTCCTAGCGTTCACTTGCGCGGCGTTACTCGTTACTTGTCACAGCCCAGTTTGGATCAGCAGTGCAGCAGAGTTCTCACGACTTGCAGACCAGTTCCCACACTTAGAAGGCAGCTCCCACGGTTACATTGCACCTCAGTCTTTGCTTGCAACTGACTGGGACAGTCAGGATTTCAGTCAGAGGAGGATGATGAGCATCCAGCGAGTCTACACGTTGTTTGCGACAATTACAAGACATGTTCGAAGCAGCTACGAAGCTCAGCAACACATTCGAAGTGATTGGCGACCTCGATCCACTTGTTCAAGCCTAGCAGCACTAGCCCCACCTTTGATCAACATCTCAGAACTTGTCCAGAGATCAAGTAGTGTCCCTCAGACCAAGAGCGTGCCAGCGCGTTTGGCGCTTTAGCCATTCGAAGCCATCCAAGGATCCCAAGCCCCTCGATTGACCCTTGTCCCATCACCAGCAGCTCCCCATTCGTCGCCTATTGGTCCCTCAGCTCCTTAGAGACCCAGACACAGTCTAGAACGTTGCACGAAGCCCAGTTTCCATCAGGATTGTGTTTGTCATGGTTTGCACAGCATATGTTTCACTTGCTCCACATCATTAGTTTCATTGCCAGTTCGATCATAGGTTATTTTAGCTTCAGGCACACCCCCTTTTGCGTCGCTTTCCCCCATTTCACTTATATATAGGATATCCCCTGTATAGCACAAAAGGACAACAAAGAGAACACAGAGACCAGATGATAGCTCCCCCCAGTCGTTCCCCTCTGAGAGTTTCGTTCTAAGCCCATTCCCCTTGCATCCCTTGCATCCCTCGAGCCTACCCAGCAGTCCCCTCATTGCGTCGAGCCTAGTTTTGCGCCCTCGAACCTTCTTGCAACCTTCATCTAGCCGTTATTGCCCTCGTCCTCTCAGTATCTTGCGCCCCCTTCGTTCTTTTAGCATTCCCAGTGTTCCCAACTGTCTAGTGCAGTTCAGCAGGCCTCTCCACTCGCAGCAGTCGCTCTAGGTTGTCTTGATCACCTCAATCCCCTTCGACACCCCTCGTGTGCCTTTGATCAGTCACTGAAGGAGCGCCCGAGCACCTCTGTTGGTTTAGGGTTGGTTTGGAGGTTGAGTCCACCTAGTGCGCATCATATTCTGGAGCCCACCGCGAGGGTATCTCATTCGTTATTTTGGGATCTTCTCTAGGAGTCTCCTTCAGCTTTGCTGAACACCATTCAAATCTTCACAACAACTCCAACCTTCAATATTTCCACACTACGCTCAGGAAGAACTCTTCCTGTGCCCCCAAGCAGACGAGCCCATGTTCAACGTCGAGGAATTGGTACTAGGTCCATCAACCGTGCCACTCGTCCTCCTCCCCTTGCAGAGAATATCCCCAGATCACCAGCCGCTTCGACCAGCTCTATCCCTGTCGAACCAGTTAGCCCTATAGTTCCCTCTGCCTTTGCGTCCCCAACCAAAGATCTCTCGCCTTCGACTTCATCACCCGACTCTCCAGTATCGCTTCACACAGAGCTCACTATTGTACAACGGCGTCTCAAATCTCTTAGCGCCGCTCGACGTATGCAGGATAGTCTCGAAGTAGACCCGTCATTAGCATATCATCTCTTGTTTGGCGACGAAGAACTATCCACCTCCACCCCGATCCCACAGTCTCCAGCCCCCTCCAGTATAATCGATTCGCCTCGAAGTGACAATTACCATTCCTTTTCATCCTTGAGTCAGACAGACGAAGAAGAAATTCAGTATCCAGCAACAGTGAAGACCTTGCAGACCTCACAGTACAGCCAGATATGGAAGCACACCATGGATTTCCTCAGGAGCCTCCTCCTCCACCTCCGCCACAAATTATCTATGTCCAACCGAACCAACAAAACCCCTCGACCTCGATGCCTTCAAGTACTAGTGCATCCGCGCCCAAGTTCGATTCGTCAAAGCCTCGTGACCTGCCTCGATACTTCCGAGAAGTCGAGTTATTGCTAGACGCAGCCCAGGTACTCGAAGCTCAGCAGCGAAAAGAACATACTAAGCGCTACCTCGAATCACACGACTATGAAATATGGGATTCCTTGCCTGAAGCCAGAACATTACAGTCCCCCACCTTTTCCACTGGAGGCCACTGGAGTCCACTGGAGTCCACTCTGCCAAATGACTTGTAGTGGGACAGGTGACCAGTGACCAGTGACCAGGTAAGTCTCAATGCTTTTCCCACATATTCCCATTGGCTGACATACTTTCCTCATGTGTCACACTCAATGTCACAACTATAACATACTTTCCCACGCTCCAAAAAAGCGAAGCAGCTAAGTCTCCATAATAAAACCACTTGTTCCCATTGGCTCACATACTTCTCTCAGTCCAATCATAACATATTTTCCCACGGTTAAAAAAAAGAATGACCACGAAAACACTTGGCTTAGACTACTTTTCACACATGTCACATTTTTCCACAGCCAAAAAAGTGAGAATCCTGACATGCCCTTGGCTACTACTTTCACACATTTTACCACAATCCTTTGTTGTTGTTGCTGTTGTTGTTGTTGTTGTTGTTGTTGTTGTTGTTGTTTTTCCCACAGTTATAAAAAAAGAATGACCCTGAAAACACTTGGCTTAGACTATTTTTCACACATGTCACATTTTCCCACAGCCAAAAAGGTGAGAATCCTGACATGCCCTTGGCTACTACTTTCACACATTTTACCACAATCCTTTGTTGTTGTTGCTGTTGTTGTTGTTGCTGCTGTTGTTGTTGTTGTTGTTGTTGTTTTTCCCACAGTTATAAAAAAAGAATGACCCTGAAAACACTTGGCTTAGACTGCTTTTCACACATGTCACATTTTCCCATAGCCAAAAAAGTGAGAATCCTGACATGCCCTTGGCTACTACTTTCACACATTTTACCACAATCCTTTGTTGTTGTTGTTGTTGTTGTTGATAATATTTCTTCATGTGGAGATAGTTGTAATATTGAAGCAAAGAGTATAACCATGCTACATAACTGTTATTTACAGAAGTTTATCTATTTCACTAATCACTATCAGTAAAGGCCTCAACATCTTCTGTATTTGTCTTGGAGGCTTTGAGCTCTTGCTTTTCAATAACATGCATTGTATGAATAAATAGCATGACATGAATAAACCAATTAAAGCTGCCAACTGTCATTCTGTTAGCAATTGATTCATATCCTCCAAGCCATGCATTTAACTGTTCACATGATTGAGTGTTAAAAGCTCTTTTCCAATATGTTCTTCCTTTCTTATCTACTGCTTCAACAACTAGATTTGGTGCTGAACCATCATTTGGAGCAGGATTACAGTAGGTGCGGCATAAGTCATCAGCTTTTTTATGATTCATATAGTGATATGAATCAACTATGAACCGAGATGTATCTTTCCAGCTTCTTTCCCAAGCTCCATTTCTCATAGCAGTTCTCAATAACATACATGCTTTGTCAATGCAAATATAATCAGGTTTTGATTCAGGAGTTGGGAAAACATCCTGTAAGAAATCTAAGATATTGGTTGGTGATTCAGCTTTTGGAAACTTTCTCCAACCAAACACAACACCACATGGAGCACATATAGTTTCCACACAGTAAAACCTTGAAGCATTGAAATAATTTTTTAAATTCCTGTCAGGTACTTCTTCATCATGTGGCTGTTGTGGCTGATGTGGTATATCTTCTTGAGGTACCCAAGGCAAGTTTTGATTTTGCCTTTGATTAATTCTGCGAAAACCAGCTGCAGATCTACGTTCAGATTTTCCAACATGTTTTTTCCACTGATCCTGATGTTGTTGGCATGCTTGTGTTTCCCTGAGCTTTTCATTGAAACAATTTTGAACACGACATTTGAATCCATACTGTTGCATATGGTATAGGCAAAAAACATCACTTGTGTTATTATGAAGTTCATCAGTGCATTTATCAAAAGCACAGTGCTTTGGACCCATGACAATTCCATCAACTACAATCATTTTAACATGTGCATCATTATCTTCTGCTTCTGAAGTAGACCCATTTGGTGGTATATATTTCTGAGTGCATTCAGAACAAGCATGTTTGTCAGCAGCTCTTATCAATCCTTTTTCCCCTAAAATTGCATATGCCTCCTTTGGAATCTCTTCAATAGATAAGTTGTCATTTAATTCCAAATTTAAGTTAGAAGTATGAGCTATAGCACGAATAGACTCATGTACAAATGACTGCCATACTTGTCTCCGAGATATTGGTGAGGAACCACTGGATTGTGTTTTCCAATATGAACTATTCCAAAATGCTGTGTATGCATTGGTAGAAGCATGAAACTGGTACATGCTGTTCATGACTGCTTTAGAGAAAGTTCGATCAACCCATGTCCTAGTGCCAACTTTGATATATTTTGCTGAATTTAAATACACCTTTGAATATTGACCTTCTTCAGGCAAAGAATAACGCTCATGATCTGCATGATAAGAAGTATGACACTCAGAGCATTCTCCTGTAAGTACTGTGACATCCTCATAGATATGATTGTCTTTAATCAGTGCAACAGAGGGAGCATCTCTGTTTTTTGTTTTCTGGTGCAAAGATCGAGATTTGCAATCTTCAGTCTGACATTCATATGAAGCAGGAGAGATAACATGAGCAGCTTCAATAGCTTTATATGAAATTGGTTGAAGAGCAATTAATCTTCCCTTTTTAAATTGTATAAGATGTAAGTGCTTAGCCATGTGGTCCAATCTCATTCCAAAGTTGGTATAAAGCTGATTATCAGTAATTCCAGAATAAATGTCTTGCTTTTGAAGCAGTTCAGCAGTATCCATTTCCAACTTTTGATAGATTGCTTGAGATAACCGTTTGATCCATGCAGAAGTTGTGATACAGTTCTCATTTTTATGCAATGAATATTGTTGCCTAGCATGCAAGTTAAGAAGATCTGTGTTTTCCATTAAACTGAACAAAAGTGTTAAGACTGTTGAAAGTGTGATTTCTGCAGAAAATTCCTGAAGAACAAACTGGCTGAAAGAGGAAAACTTTATGTTTGGAAATCCTTGTTTGGTGGGCAATGCTGCAGCAGTTGGCAATAGTTTGCACAATATCAGAAAGCATATAAACCATTGCATATCAATCCAAAAGTGTAAACTGTAGCAGCATAATTCAATTGATCAATGTCCAACTCTAAATACAAGTATCTGCTTACACCTTTGAGCTTTTTCCATGCTTTGAAACCCTGTTCTTAGAATAGCCTTTCCTTTTGTCCTTTCCTTTACCCTTCTGGTCTTTCTTATCCTTAATCTGCATTTCCTCAGAACTGGATTCTTCAGTTTCAACCTGCTTCTTCTTGCCTTTACCCTTTTTAAGCCTTTTCTCCTCAATTACTTCTTCTGGGCTAGATATCATGATCTCCAAGCCTTTGCCATCATTATCAAGCCATTGTTTCAGATCAGGAAATCTGTAAACATTCTTTTGAACACCCCAGAGTTGTTTATCAGATTGTTTGTCAGCCTCTTCATCTAGCCATTTCATCATTTCAGGATAATCAGAGATTTTTGGAAACAGTTTTTGAAAAGTGTTATGAAATTGAGTTTTCCCCTTGAATAGCTCTTTAATATGCACTGGTTGAGGCTTTTTATCAAAAATGTCTTGTAGTTGTCCTGCATCCCATAACTCATTCAGCTTTTTTTCAGCTGCAAGATAAGCTTGATATTTTTTCCAGGCATCTCTGAGGCCTGTATCTCTATGGTTGACCAACTCCTTTGGAACATCCAATACTGTGGCAAGCTTGTTTTGGAAGGGTAGAGCACCCACAGAACTACCACCAACAGACATCACCAAACTGGTAGAAGCACCAGACACTGTCCCAGAGACAGAAGCTCCTGCTATCTCCTCTCCTACTTTATTTGGCATAGAACCAGGCTGAAGAATCATCTCCTCTGTCTCATAACAAAGGGAAAGAACATATTTTCCTGATTCTTTGATCCAGTTAGCATCCTCATCAAGTTCCAATGCAGTTGTATAGGGACCCAAAGTACTCCACTCTTGATTTTCTAGAACTGAGATATAAGGATTTCCATCTAATATAATGGTTATTTTTGAAAACATAGCACAAAACAAAAGGCATACAAGTGATTGGAGGCCACTTGCGAGCAAGGACTTCAAGAACTGGCTTCATAGTCCAAGCCACAGGAATAGAGATATTTCGTGGTAAAATACCACTAGCCTGAGCATGAAGACCTGTATAAAGTTGAACTTTGCCAGTTCTGGAGACTAGATTACTGGGGTTAGCTAGTTCATCACCAATATTAAATGTATTCCCTCGAGCATGTCCCCGAAGAATACCACCTGAGTTGATAATTTCAGAAACAAAATCACAGGAAGGATTAAAAAAGTACTGACCTGTGACACGAGATGCTCCCTGGAGATCCTGTTGAGATGGGTGGCTTGGGCTGACAGGAGGACTCTTCATTCTTACATCTAGATTTATGGTATTTAGCTAATTTGGACACCAGTAGGGCTCAGTCATGCTCACCAGCATCACCAATATGTTTTTGTGGTGAACTGACAGGAGGACTCTTCATTCTTACATCTACATACAGATATTTAGGTAATTAAGCACCAGCTGAGCTCAGTCATACTCACCAGCATCACCATGTTCTTGGGATGTTTCCAATGGGCTGGTGATCTGAATATCTGCAACACTTTAAGAAACAAATTAGCAAAAGGATGATTTAAGAGCTCACCTTGGCTGGGATCATTCCTTTTCCCCTCATCTGCATCAGTTGCTGGAGGTGCCATATTATCAGCATCTTTATCAGGTGTGCAGGCCTTCCCATCCTTATCACCATCTCTGTCAACCCCAGAAGCTTTTCCAATATTGACACTGTCACTGTCATCTCCATCCCCCACAGAAGCTTTTCCATCATGGTCACTGTCACCATCATCTCCACCATCTCCACTGGCTATAGAAGCATTCCCCTCATCTTGATCTGCATCTACATATCCCTTCCCACTGTTCATGCTTTCTTCATCATCACTGTTGTTGTCAGTACCATCATTCTTGGAGGCTGTTTGGCGCTTCCGGCCAAGTTGGGAAGGAGGAGGTGGAAGGTGGGAAATGGCACCTGATCGAGTACGACGAGGAGGGGCCACAGTAACCCCACTCCTGGCAAGGATGTCTTCAACCCTTTCACTGCTGTTATTGTAGTATTTCTGTAATATCAAAAAAGAAATAAAAATACCGTTTGCTAGAGGATGCATCATTCCTTCAAGTAATGAGATATTGTAAAACAACATAAAGATAGTACTTACTCTGTCCCCTTCCCCTCCTGCATATCTTTCCCATCTACTGGTTTCACCTTCTTGCTTCCTTTCCCAGTGTCAACAGCAGATGTGGCACGCTTGCGACCACGAGTCTTTGGAGGTGATAATTGAATCTTCTTACCTGTTCTTGGCATGGTTAAAAAGAGAAGTGTAGGCAAGTAATGGTCAAAGGGCACAGTCGTCGAAATGTGACAAGGGGCTGTGGGTGGCGATATGGGTGGGGCAGCGTGGTACGTAGCTGTGGCGCGAGAGGGATTGGGTGGCGGCGAGAGCGCAGTTGCGACAAAGAACATCAGTTACGTAGATAACTGATTGTCGGCGACGTACCTGGGTGCAGTCGTCGAAATGTGACGAGGGGCTGCGGGTGGCGATATGCGCGGGGCAGCGTGGTACGTGCGGTGGCGCATGAGGGATTGGGTGGCAGCGAGTTGCGAGTTGCGATAATAGTGATGAATCAATCAGTATGTAGATAACTGATCGACATGCGACGTACCTGGGCGTGGTCGTCGAGGGGCTGCGGGTGGCAATACGCTGCGGTGGCGCATGAGGGTTTGTGTGGCAGCGAGAGGCAGTGGCGCATGAGGGATTGGGTGGCAGCGAGAGGCGAGTTGCGATAAAAGGGATGGATCAATCAGTTATGTAGATAACTGATTGTCGTGCGACGTACCTGGGCATGGTCGTCAAAATGTGACGAGGGGCTGCGGGTGGCGATAAGGGTGGGGCAGCATGGTACGCTGCGGTGGCGCGTGAGGGATTGGGTGGCAGCGAGAGGCGAGTCGCGATAAAAGTGATGAAACAATCAGTTACATAGATAACTGATCATCGTGCGACATACCTGGGCGTGGTCGTCAAAATGTGACTGCGGGTGGCGATATGGTGGGCAGCGTGGTACGTTGCGGTGGCGCGAGAGGGATTAGGTAGAGGCGAGTGGCGAGTGGTGAGTGGTGAGTGGCGGGTGGCGATGGTGGGTAACGGTTTATCAGTGGTGTGTAAATCCAGATGGGATAGTGCGACTACGTACCTGTCCTGGTCGTCAAAATGCGACGAGCGGCGGCGGCGGCGATGACAGGCTGGTGGTCGCAAGCGGCGGGTAACGTGGGCGGTGTGTGGTGAGCGTCACGTGATCGGGAACGAAACCCCGTGACAATCAACGGCGCGCGCGTTGACATGATGGGTGACGTGGTCACGACTGCCATATATAAGCAGCTGGCCATGCACCCACCTCGGTTGCGGTCGCCAGTGGTCACCAGTGGTGACCGCTGGTGACCGCACCTTCGTCACCTGCTGTCCGCAGCGGATTCCTGCCATCTGGTCGGATCCACTGTGAACAGTGGTGACGAAAATGTTGGGTTTGGGATGGAGTCACAGTGGGTGGCTCCCACTGGACTCCACTGGAGTCCGGCGGAATCCGGCGGAATCCGGAATGAACAGACCGGAAAAGGTGGGGACCGTAATGGTCTCCCTGAAGCGAAGATCCCGCACTCATACAAAAGCTTCAAGGAGGCAGCATTTGCCTCGTACCCTGGCGCCGAGTCCTCCCGCAAATACAACTTGATAGATGCCGTTCGACTAAGCGACAAGCGAAAGCAGAAAGGCATCAGTACCACATCCGAGCTAGGGGAATACTACCGTGACTTCAGAGCGATCACCACCTACTTGGTAGAGCACAACAAAATATTGGAGATGGAACAGCGCCGGATGTTTGTTAAGGGCTTCCCCACCGAGTTCCTTCGAAGGGTCGCTCATCAACTAAGCACCAACCACCCCGCTATAGATCCTGATGACGGCTACGCCATGGGTGATGTCTATCGAGCCACCATGTTCCTGCTTCGAGGCTCTTTCGTTTTTCCCAGAAGATATGTACGAACCACTTTCCTCATATACACCGGTCTCCGCCGCTCGTGCTTCGACGTCGGCCCCAGCCAGCAGTCTCAATAGCTGGATCGACCCCGATTAAGCAGGAAGATCTTTACAACCTTTTTGGCAAATTTGCCCAGACCATAGCCGAGAGCGTCACCACTTCAATTTCGGGAGCACGCCCCACAGGAACTATCCCCATACCTCAATCGAACAACTCGACCCAAGGAAGTCAGCCCGCATCTCAGCAGTACCGACGGCCCCCTAGTGATGGCGATCTTTGTAACTTCTGCGGAGGCAACGGCCATTTCATTGCCAGTTGCGCCCAGGCTGAACAGTACCTTCGAGAAGGTAAAGCAATTAAGAGGCCCGACGGATGACTTGCTTCCCTACTGGCCTGTTGTACCAAGAAACATCGAAGGGCAGTTCTTGAAGGATAGAATGGACGAATGGTGGCGCAGACAACTCGGTTCCGCAGCAGATAGGCCGCCCACTTCGGCTCCATCTACTTCAACGACAGGAAGTACTTCCTCAATGTTCTTCAGTGTTGCTCCTGCGACAAGACAAGATCAAGCCGATATGTCGCCCAAGGCGTCCATGGCTGTGGTGACACCAGACAAAGAAGATCTGGATATCCGTCTTGAGGAGCTCCGACAACAAGTCCTCGCCCTACAGGATAGGCAGAAGAAGAAGAAGCTAGTCTTCGACCGCGTCGAAATCTTGAAACGCCCAGCTTCGGCACCGAAGCCCCCGGTCCCTTCGACGAGTGGCATACAGCCCTTGAGCGCTAGAGCAGCAGAGAAAGCACCAGAAAAGCAGTCGGTTCCCCTGCCTTTGAACGCGGCTAGCGGTAGTAGAATATCGGAGCACGCGTCTGCCCCCACCTTGCAGCTAGGACCATCCTCTACCACTAAACCGAAGGCAACGGCAACTCAAGAAGCACCAGGAGGAACCTCTGAGCTTCTGACACATCCATTTGAGAAAGCGAAGGACGCAAACTACCTTCCACCAGTAGATCGAAACTTCGCTCAGCCCTGAAAGCAAAAGAGAGAGACCCAGCATACATCACCACTGCGCCAATTCAGGATCCAAAGATGCGGACGTGGTCTCAAAACATACTTTGAAGGAGAATCATATTACCATCACCTTTGAAGAACTACTGTCCCTTTTGCCGGACCTTCGATACCGTGTTAGAGAGGCAGTAACCCCTAAGCGTCAGCCAGCTGTTAAGGCACCGGTACACTACGTTGGAGATGGAGTAGAGCAGATCGAAGAAATCATTTCCCACCCGGCCCTCAAAACCTTCAAATGCGAGCCAGTACAAGTTAAGCCCAGCGTCTATCAGGTCCCAGACTTAGCACAAGTCTTTTACTTGGCCCAGGGACCGGACCGACCAGTCAGGTTATTGGTAGCTAAGGAATTGCATGCCCTTCGAGCCATCAAAATGGACATAGCGACAAAGGTCTCGTCGAATGCATCCTCGACCCCGGAAGCATGATTGTCTGTATGTCAGACGCAGTCAGTCACCAGATAGGATCCCGTACAACCAGGGATATCACTCGAGATGCAATCAGCCAATGGTACCCTCGATAAAACACTCGGTCTTGCCCAGAACGTGCCATTCTCCATCGACGGAATTACATTCCTGTTCAAGTCCACGTAGTTCGGTCCCCGGCATACGATATACTCTTAGGGCGCCCCTTCGACGTCATAGCTCAGTCAGTTATCAAGAACTACGCCAATGCAGAGCAAACTGTCACCATTACGGACCCGGTCACAGCGAGACAGTGGACGGTACCAACCATCGAGCGTGGCCCGCCATTCTTCACCATGAGACGAAGGGAAAAGGCCATGATGGAAGGGGATTTTGCTGCGCTTCGAGGATTTGATAGAGGATCGAGGAGAAGCTGCGTTGATCATAGAAGTCGATGAAAAAGAACAAAAACCATTGCACATTTCCGCCTACGCCCCCTTGCCCGAATCTGTTGATTACCATGCGCCCTCGAACAAACGGTCACCCCTTCGAGACGCAATGTCCCACTTGTTTCTCGTTGCAGCGTTACAAAATAGCCACGACAACCCCTCTATCCTCAACCCTCGCGCTCGTTCATTATTATTGCAGCCCTCATCCACCTCGGCTCATAACACATCAAACAGCAAGGTGGCGTCAGTTTTTACTCAAAACATCGCCGGCTGCACTGTGGAGGACTTCCTTGAAGAGAATTATGCTGAGCTCCCCGACTTAGGTGAGGACAGCGACACCGACAAGGAACCTTCGAACATACCTTATACACATTACACAACTTCATTCGAGCCGCCTCGAGGCTCCGATGGCGCCTCGACCCCTATTGCAGTTTTTGGAAAGCGCTATAAGCCAGTGGCACAAAAAGTCAAGCCAGTCATCGGCATGCTCCTGCAAGAATTTCGAATCGTCAGAAACATTACGGGAGATCCCCTTCAAGATATACCGATTTTAGACCCTCGGCCACCTTCGTTCGTGCCCACGGGTCGATACACTCAAGAGCGTATGGAAGTGCTCGATGCAGTACACAAGGACGGGTTTCTACGCCCTGAAGAACGGAAACTATTACACCATTTCATGACGTTGCACCACGAAGGATTCGCTTGGACAGACGCCGAACGCGGATGTTTCAAAGAAGAGTACTTTCCACCAATTGACATACCTACAATTCCCCACCACCCTTGGATCCAGAAAAATATCCCATTCCGCCAGGCATATACAACGAAGTATGCAAGATGATTCAGACGAAGATACAGGCAGGAGTTTATGAGCCATCGAACTCGTCCTATCGATCATGGTGGTTGCATAGCCAAGAAAAACGGACGCCTGCGTATCGTTCATTCCCTCAAACCGTTAAACAAAGTCACCATCCAGCATTCAGGTGTCACGCCAATTCCGAACATCTGGCAGAGAACTTCGCCTGTTGAGCCTGCGGAGCCATGTTGGACCTATTCGTAGGATGATGAGCGCTTAATCTCCCAAGGTTCTAGAGATCTTATGACATTTCAAACCCCTTCGGAGCGCTTCGACTGGTCACCCTTCCTATGGGATGGACCAATTCAGTCCCATCTTTCATGACGACATAACCTACATCTTGCAACTCGAGATCCCCGACTACACAATCCCTTATATCGACGACGTTCCAGTTAAGGGTCCCGCTTCGAGGTACCGGCTAGAAGATGGTTCATACGAGACTATCCCGAAAACAATGATATACGACGCTTCGTATGGGAGCATTTTCAGAACCTCAACCGGATTGTACAGCGGATGAAGTATGCGGGCGGGACATTCTCAGGCAAGAAGTTGGTGTTGTGTGCCGAAGAAATAACGGTCGTAGGCCATGTTTGCACTATTGAAGGGCAAGTTCCAGAACCAGAAGGTCGAAGCAATCCTTGCCTGGGGACCCTGCCAATCTCTGTCGGACGTTCGAGCATTCCTCGGAACCGTTGGCCTCTTCAGGATCTATATCTGGCACTATTCTTTAAAGGCCCACCCTTTGACGATGCTCACGAAGAAAGGGTCGAGTTTGAGTTTGGAGAAGAGCAGATTCGAGCGCAAAACGAGTTAAAGAAAGCCGTCTTAGATTCGCCTTGCCATTCGACCCCTCGACTATCACTCATCAGCCCCAGTTATCCTAGCCGTCGACACTTCGCCAATTGCAATCGGGTTTTTACCTCTGCCAATGCGACATAGAAGACCCGAAGAAGCGTTACTATAGTCGATTGGTTCTATCACCCTCAACGAGAGGGAATGCCGGTTCTCTCAGGCTAAGCTGGAGATATTTGGACTTTACCAAGCGTTGAGGAAGTTCAAGCTTTATATTGGGAGTGAGAAACCTCATAGTCAAGGTGGATGCGCGGTATATCAAGGGGATGTTGCAGAACCCGGATATCGCACCATCAGCCTCGGTCAATCGCTGGATATTGGCCATCTTGTCATTCCATTTCAAGCTCGTCCATGTCCCGGGTACCCATCACGGCCCAGACGGATTGTTCTCGAAGACCCGACAACCAGACGATGAAGCCATTGACGAAGAAGCGGAAGACGAGGCCTTCAATGATTGGATCAACAACTTGTACAGTTTCATGCACATTATTAACCCCTCGCCTTTTATGGCATCCCTCTCAAAGCCGACGGCGTGCGCATCACTTCGCAGAACAATCAGCACTTATAGCCCGGTTGCAGACACCGTGCTCAGGGTATTGGTGCTCGCCAGCGATGACGAACCTATCAGTACACCAGAATACCTAGGACAGATGCCGCACAGAAAGAAGACGCCCGATTACCCTTTGTTAGACATTCCTTCATGACCTGAGACGACCTGTGGACATGACCGACAAAGAGTACCAGTTGTTCATACGGTACTGCCTTCGATTCTTCTTGCAGACGAAAAGTTGTGGAGAAAGGACGCAACGGTTTACACAAAGTCGTGGTGGACCAGCCCCATCGCGTTCGAGTGCTTCAGGAATGCCACGACGACGTTGGACATAAGGGCTCGACGCTACTCGGGCCCTCATCTTAGACGGTTTTGGTGGCCGCACGTTCACGAAGATATCAAGTGGTACCTTCAGACTTGTCATCTGTTGTCAGGAGCGTCAACTTCGTCTTGTTCGAATCCCACCCACTGTTGCCCAGCCCCCCTCTTCTCAAAAGTTTATATCGACATCATGCACCTACCTCCTTCGAAAGGGTATCACTACTTGATTCAAGCACGATGTTCGCTCTCTCACTACCCAGAGTACCGTGCCCTGCGCACGCAGACAGCCGAAGCAATTGGTTCTTGGCTCTTTGAAGACCTCTTGTGTCGATGGGGAGCGTTAGTGGAGATTGTGTCCGACAATGGTTCTTCGATTGTCAGCGCGTGCACCTACCTGTCCAAGCAGTACAAGATCAATCACATCCGGATCTCAGGTTATAACTCACAAGCCAATGGGATTGTTGAGCGCGCGCACTTCGACGTTAGACAGTCGTTGTACAAAGCCTGTGGCGGAGATCAGTCGAAGTGGGCTAGGTCCCTACACACAGTCTTTTGGGCCGAGCGAGTCACAGTTCGTCGACGAATGGGCGTCTCCCCATACTTTGCTGTCACCGGCACGCACCCGTTGCTCCCTTTGGATATCGTCGAAGCCACTTACCTATTGCCGCCTCCGAACGCCTTCTTGTCTACCACAGATCTCATTGTCCGACGAGCGACCGAGCTGCAGAAACGACGGGAGCAAGTGGAGGCCCTTCGCGACAAGGTCTTCGAGGCTCGAATTAAGGCGGCTAGACGTTTCGAATCGGACTATAACCGAAGTATCAAAGACTACTCGTTCCAACTAGGAGACCTAGTCCTAGTCCGCAATACCGCCATCGAAAAATCTTTGAATCGAAAGATGCGCGCTCGCTATAACGGTCCCTATGTCGTCCTTGTCCGAAACCGCGGAGGAGCCTATGTTGTGTGTGAATTAGACGGTTCCGTCCTCGATAGACCCGTTGCCGCATTTAGAGTCATTCCCTACTTTGCCCGAAAGACAATTGAAGTCCCTCATGATGCGCTGGACGTCCATTTACAGCGTCTCCACGAGATGCAGGCCTCGACGAGCCTAGGGGATGACGACGAAGAAATTGCTCGAACGCCGGAGGCAGCGGACGAAGAAGAAGATCCAGGAGTAGGTGACCCCGGCGAGAGTGATGAAGATGGAGGAGAGGCGGTTGACGGAGACTATTGAAGACCGCGAAGCGCAACCTCGCACGAAGCCCTGAAAGCCACTTTTCAACAAGGTGGACCCAATCTCTTGTCTTTCACCATTTCTTTTCTCTAGTTTCGATTGTCTTCCTTTCCGTTGCGAACTATTATCAGTAATTCGTTTACGTTAATAACACTATTTCCTATCGGAGCGACAGGAATAGGGGGTTTTGTGAGCTCAGCAAAGAGTTTCCCGAACAACCTAAACCGAATTCCTGCGAGGGGGATGCAGTTCCGAGGTGCGACGGAAGATGTGCGGTGCGACGGAAGACGTGCGGTGCGACGGAAGATGTGCGGTGCGACGGAAGACGTTCGGTACGACGGAAGATGCTCGGAGCGACGGAAGACGCGCGGTGACGGAAGACGTTCGGTGCGACGGAAGATGCTCGGAGCGACGGAAGACGTGCGAAGGCGACGGAAGTTGCGTGAAGGCGGTACGTAGCCAAGTCGCGACAACTGTCGTACTTTGGTAGACCGCTGAAGGGTTTAGATGGCAAGGGCTGTTTGTACAATGGTCGACGCAGGGAAGGAACAGACGCAAAGGGAAAGAGAGTGATATTTGAAGAATAAACGAGAGGTTCGGTCAATGAAAGTGTGTGGGTATGTGTGGTATACTATGAACACGATGGTATATATACTTTTTAGCTACCTACCGATACGAGTGGACTTCTAAATTCCCCGACGTCCTGCCCGTTGTTCAACTATCCTAATTCGTCATTTTGAAAGGCGCCGTCCGATGTAGTTTAGTGCGCGAGCGTTCCGCTAGCCATTACTCCTGTTGCAAACCCGCAGTGAGACACTGTCCGTCGACGAGTATGATATCCGACGATCGAGCCCCGGCAACCTATGCGATAGGCGTCACTGTATGCTTTTTAGCGCTTTTGTCCCTGTTTCCGCTACGCCCGATTTGGTCGTCCTTTGTCGGTTGCTGATCGGCGCTAGTAGTAGTGACGATCTTACTCCGCTTAACTAGTTTTGTCCATAGCTCGTAGCGCGCGGGCTAAACTGGCCTCGATCGTAGTGGTCTGAGCACGGCCTTGTCTAGCGCGGAAGTGGCTGTGTT
Source organism: Amanita pallidorosea (assembly GCA_023014475.1). Classification (NCBI taxonomy): domain Eukaryota; kingdom Fungi; phylum Basidiomycota; class Agaricomycetes; order Agaricales; family Amanitaceae; genus Amanita; species Amanita pallidorosea. The sequence continues at coordinate 57,134 of JAEBUS010000138.1, read as the reverse complement.
GCGGCTATCCTTAATGCGGCGGACAATGGTCAGCGCGGGCGTTTCGGAGAATCGGTGTTAGTCGGCGAGGTCGGGTACGATTGTTTGGTCTGCGGTGTTGCGGGATTGGCTTGCGACTGCATGTGGTTTTGCGTTGCGGAGACAGAACTGCGTCGGCGGCGGACAGCTAAGGTGCTAGATAGTTAGCCCCGGGCTCAGTGCGTATATAGCTCCAGCGCTGGTAGGACTTCTTTCTCGCATAGCTTATCGCATATACGTGACGATGTCACTACACGGTCACGGCGGAACAACGCTCATCATCTCCCGGGACTTAAAAATCTGACTGTCCTCAGTCAGTCCGTTGGACGAATATGACCGATTGATGAAGTTTGGTGCGATGGGACGCCTTCAGTTGACATACTAATGGCGGTGTGATGCGAGCGTAGGCTTCTGTTGCGACGGAGATCTATGCGCTAGAGCGGATGCGCGTCCGATACTGCGTATCTTGCGGCGCGGCGACTCGGACAACTGCGCGAGTTGTTGGACCTTGGTCCGGCAAGTTGGAGGTCCGCGGGACACGGCGACCTTGCTCTTCTGTGTGGGAATGGTCTTCGCTTCCTTTATCGTTACGTGGAATTTGCTTCCTTCTTTTTATCGGGTCTGTTGTCTCGCTTTTTGTTCTCATCCCTTTCTTTTCTTTCCTCATGTCGTCTCCTGGATCCTATTTCGATGACCAGATCGCTGCTGCGGAAGCCCGTTTGGTGCAAGAGGAAGAGCAACGTAGATGCGCGAGGCAGCCGCTGCTAGGCGTTTAGATGAAGAGCGTCGGCACATCGCAGACCTGAAGGCGCGGAAGGCGGCTGAAGCGAAGGCTCGTGAGGAGGCCAAGCGGCGTGCTGAAGAGAAGCTGCGGAGCGTCGTATACGGGAGGAATCATTGCGGGCGGCTGCGGTGAAGGAAGCGGCAGAGGAACAGGCACGACGGGCTCGAGAGGAGCAGACTCGCGCACAGCAAGGGGCGCGTCCGAAACCTCGTCCGAAGGGTAAGGCGAAGGTCCGTCAGCCAAGCCCGGTGGATATCTCCTCAGTTCGCGCGGCGGCAGCGGTGGCGGAGAAGCTGGTACTGGCGAGAGATCCGACGGTCCTAAGTGACATGGTGATTGCTAACGAAATGGAGGCCGCGCGGGCCTATAAACAACGCCAGAAGCGAGCGAGGGCGGAAAGCGCGGGGACAGAAGCGGGTCCCGCTAAACGTTCTAAGTCGAGTACTCCCAACGAACAAGCGTGCGACCGGTAAGTTGATTTCCGGTTGTCGTTTCCGGCGCTGACGGACAAGTCAGATGCGAACGACAGAAGTTACCCTGCTATCCGCAGGCGAATTCGCGCAGCAAAGCCTGCGTACGTTGTCGCGACCAGCGGCAGTCTTGCAGCATCGGCGGGGTCTCGGTTGCTAAGCGGGCCGCTAAGAAGAAGGTGGAGACGCGAGAGCTAGTGGAGTGGAGCGACGAGGGTTCGGAGGAGGTGGACGAGGCGGTGATGAGCTTGAGCTCTGTACACCAGTGGACAGGGGCTCTGCCTAAATTGGAGTAGCTTAGTCATACTTGGTTTATAGTTACATGTCACAGTAGTCACAAGCAATACAATACTCTCCCTCCCTCCTCGTAATCAAGGTGCCGGGAATCTTCCACGGTCTCACAACTCCCCCCCATCTACACAGCTGCTTAAGCAGTGTAGAAGTAACGTATTATATTGGCTGCCCCAGTGAGGCTCTGTGAAGACAACCGCCGGCACCTCCCTTCGACAAGCTCACCTCGACGAGCCTCACCCCAGCCTCGTGTTGCTTCGTTTGTGATGCCCACAGCTCCCTGACGCACGCCCACACTCGTTTACGACCCCTCGGACTAGTTTAACTGCGAGCGCCCGTCACATTGCGTGACGAGCCCACTTTCCGACGTTCGCGCCCACCACCATGCTCGTCGCCCGACGCCCGCCTTCTAGCCGCCCCGACTGCGAAACCGACTTTATTCACTCGTTCACGACCCCTACGACCCATTCCCAATGAGCGCCACATTTCGTGTAACGCGCCCGGTTTCAGCAGCTGTACCCATGCTCGACGTCTCTGCACATTCGTTTGCTCGCCCTTCCGGTCTACCGCCTTTCCGACATCCTGTAGCCTTCGGACCCACCTCGTTTACGACATCTGTTCCTGCTTTTGGACAGCCGCCCTTCGTGAAGTCTGCGCAATCGCGTTTAAAGTGTCATGCACCGCGCCCACTAGTTGACATCTCAGCGTCTATTCGCCGCGCGGGCGGATAGCCGCCTTTCTCAGTCTGCGCAAGATACCCTTTTCATCAAAGTTTCACCGCGCCCAGTTCACGACATCTCAGCGGCCGTTCGCCCAAGTTCAGTACCCTCGCAAAACGACCGTTCCCGCCGGCTGCACCTTGTCAATCGAACGTAAACTGTTAGCCAACGGATCTAATCAACGCAATACGACGCCAACCTCACTTATCAGCTGACGAACCCCTCTGTTACTTATACGACGCGCGTTCTCCGACACCACCACAGCACCCCGGTTCGTTCGTTATGAAAAACCCACAGCAGGACTCTCTCGCCACGACTACCACGCCATTTTCCTCAACGAGCGCCCATTTCCCTGCGTAACGCGCCCACCTGCCGACGTTGACACCCGCCAGCCGACATTTTGCATCCAACTTCCCATCTTGACGCACGCACGCCATTCGTTTCGCCGCCCACCGCCTGTCTTCCCTCGTAGCCACGGAAAGCCTCGTTGTCGACACCTGCCACCAGTTTTCCGGCCAGCCGCCCTTCGTAAAGTCTGCGCAACCCCTCCAGCAGTTAGCAAGTTCGTATGAAGTTTTAGTATCGCAAGCAAGTCCCGCCGCGCCCAGTTTACGACATCTCAGCGGCAGCCGATGCCCTAGTCAGTCCGTCGCCACCCTCGTCTACCGCCTCTACAAGCCCCGACTCGCGTAATCGGCCAACCGTTTCAAGTGCGACGTCTCGCCGTCAGCCCAAGTAGCTCCCTCGCAAGACCGTTCAGCTCGCGTAGCGCTCGACGCGCCCTCGTTAACATACCGCCCTCGTTCCGCCCCCACAGCTTGTCAGCACCCCAGTTCATTCGTTACGACCCGCCATCGCCCGCAAGTATTCAAGACATCGACTACAGAGTACTAGGACCCTCCGACGACGACACCCATCGACTGCCACGTCACCGCGTACGCCCTTCGTCGAACCGCCTGCAACTACGCGCCGCCGCTGTCACCGTCAATCAACAACCGACCCGCCGTCACTCAAGGCCTCGGCCGTTCCCAAACGCCAAGCGACTCCCCAAAGTCGTCCGTCAACCAAACGACAGCCACGTCGCCGAGACAGCCCGCCGTCAGCCCACGTCCACGCCGCCCGTCGTAGCAAAGACCGTAGCGCCCACGCCGTCCGTCAATCAAACGACGGCCCTCCATGGCCAGCCGAGACGCGTCTCGTAGCGACAACCACATCCGTCGTACGCCCAGCAAGTCCCCGCCGGCCATGTATCGTTCGCCAACCGTTCCGTATCGACCGTCGTACGCCCAACGCATCCCCACCGCCCACTTCGTTCGCCGCCGCGCCTCGTTCAGCCGCTTTCGACGACCCGTTCACGCGCCCAGACGGCACTCTCGCCACGCCGCCACCTCTGCGCTCGTTTATCGGCTTCGTCTTCACCATTGGCTTTCAGTAGCTGACCAGGGATGGTCAGATTTCAAAGTTAGATGGGGATGATGAGCTTGAGCTCTGTACACCAGTGGACAGGGGCTCTGCCTAAATTGGAGTAGCTTAGTCATACTTGGTTTATAGTTACATGTCACAGTAGTCACAAGCAATACAATACTCTCCCTCCCTCCTCGTAATCAAGGTGCCGGGAATCTTCCACGGTCTCACAACTCCCCCCCATCTACACAGCTGCTTAAGCAGTGTAGAAGTATGTTAGCGGCGGGAGTTGCGAGCGATGCTGACACGAACACCTCGGAGGGCGTTTTCTTGTTGCGGCGAATTCAGGAGCAGTCGGCCTCGATGCAAGGTTCTTTGGCCGCTATGGCGAGGTCCGCGAACGATAGCGCTATTGCCCTGCTCGAGCAAAACGCGCTTCTACGACAAATCTTAGATTTACAGACGACGCAGGCCAACCTTCAGTATAAACTGCGGACATTGCGCACGACACCAGGCACGCGACGTATTGCCTGCTTGACTATTCTGTCCACCGCAGGGTTCGGACGAACACGCGACGGATCTCGTGGGGCGGCCGCGGAACCAAGTCCTGAAGAAACAGCGGCGCAGGTTGCACAACCAGAGGAGGAAAGCGTACGTGGAGAAACAGAGGTCGCGATTGCGGAGACCGGATCGGACGAAGTTGGTGAACAAGCGGTACCAGAGGCGGGTGCGGAGGAAGTCGCGGAAGGGGAATTGGTTGTCGCAGGTGATAAGGGCGACGTGGTTATGAGCTCGCCGGCTTCTCCTGCTCCGTAGCCGTCTTTCAAGTTTGTGTGATTCGTAGTCGTCGGCCCGAAATTAATGTTGCGGTTTTGTGGTTCGAATAAGTAACTTAGTAAGTAGAAAGAGTGGGATAAGGGTAAGAGGAAGCAGAAAAGATGAAAGGCGAAGCAACGTGGTTTATTCTAGAGCGGACGTGAAACGGGTGAGATTCTAGCGATAAAATGGAAACTAATAAGTGAACGGAGAAATGAAGCAGTAGGAAAGCTTAAGGTGTTACGGCTCGTCTATGTCAGATTCCGAGTCGGAGTGGTCGTATGCGAGTTCTTCTTCTGGTGCGATTTGCGCGGTGTGGGTCGTCGTCTCCTTGTGAGTACGCATCTGCCATTTGCCGTATGTGTTCTTCCGAGGCGTCCAATATATTGTCCGGAACTCGTATTCGTTGCCTCGCGAAGTAAGGAATAACGCGGAATGCCGCGTAAGGTTGGTCGAGTACTGTTCCGTCAAGCTCGCAAAGGATATATGCGCCGCCGCGGTTGCGATGTAGGACGACGTATGGGCCGATGTAGCGTGGGCGCATCTTTCGGTTTAGCGACTTTTCGATTGCAGTGTTGCGGACCAAGACTAGTGCGCCGCGTTTGAAGTCGAAGTCCCGGATTACCGTCGGGTGCTCTCTTTCGAATCGTTTTGCCGCTGCTATCCGTGCGGTGTAGACCTTGCCTTTCAGTGCTTCCGTTTGTGCGTGGCGTTTTGTAATTCCGTAGCGCGTCGTGCGATGAGTTCGGTTGTCGATAGGAATGCGTCGGGTGCGGCAATAAGTACGTGGCTTCCGATATGTCCAACGGGAGGAGCGGATGTGTGCCGGTGACCGCGAAATAAGGTGACACTCCCATGCGCCGTCGTGCTGTGACGCGTTCCGACCAGAAGACTGAATGTAGTGCTGGGGCCAATTTGATCCGTCGCTTGCTTTGACTAGCGCTTGTCGGACGTCGTAGTGGCTGCGTTCTACTATACCGTTGGCGCGAGAGTTATATCCTGATATGCGGATGTGGTTAATCTGGTACTTCTTTGCCAATACTCAACAGCGCGGATGATGGGCCCCATTGTCCGTCACTATTTCGACTAAGCTTCCCCATCGGCAAATGAGGTCTTCAAAGACCCATCCCCTATGGCGTTCGCCGTTTCCCGTCGTAGAGCGCGGTATTCTGGGTAGTGCGTTAGCGAACAGCGTGCTTGGACCAAGTACTTGTATTGATTCGACGGTGGTAGGTGCATGGTGTCCAGGTAGACTTTAGCGAAGATCGGAGCGGGCTCCGCGACGACGGGCGGGATGCGGTATAACTGTAATTGCCGTGCTTGGCATTCGCGACAGGACTTGATGTACCACTTAATGTCGTCTTGCATCTGCGGCCACCAAAACCGTTGCATGATTATCGAGCGGTAGCGTAAAAGCCGCGGTGTCCTAGTTCGTCGTGGCAACTGACCAAAACGCCTATCCGCTTGTCCGGATCCAAAAAATCTTGTGCGCTCCGCTCCTGTCCTTCAACCACAGCGTATCATCTTTCATAAAGAATTTGTACAGTACCGTGAACCGGATATTTTCTTCGGCGACATGTTGTCGGGTCGTTCAGATCCGCGAGGAATCGCTTTGCCCACTGTAGCTTTCTTCGTCTTTTGCTGCCGTTTCGCTCCTCCACGGAAAACTCCTCGTACGTGTTATCCTCTTCTTCTTCGGGCACTTGCGATGGCTCGTTTTCCGATGGCGGCGTATCTGGATCGGTTAAACAGAAGGTTGTGACAGGTTTGCTATGCCGATTCGTGATCATCCCTAGTCCCGCTTTTGGCTTCTTCGGCCCTTTTGACTCCGACGCTGTTGTGGACTCGACTGCTGCGCGAGCGCTCTGGAAGGCGCGTGGTTAATCTGATGCATGAATCCGTATAAGTTGTCGATCCAGTCGTCGAATTCTTCCTCTTCCTTCGCGTCGGGTTCCTCATCCAAAGGTTGCCGCGGGCGTCTAGATAATCCGTCGGGTGCGTGAAGTCGGCCAGGCACATGAACTAGCTTAAAATGGAAGGTGAGGATCGCCAAGATCCACCAGTTGATTGATGCCGATGGCGCGATGTCCGGGTTCTTGAGCATATCCTTGATATAACGCGCGTCGACTTCCACAATCAGATTCCGGACCCCTATGAGGTAGAGCTTCAGCGCCTTCAACGCGCGGTACAGGCCGTAAATTTCCAGTTTCGGCTGCGAAAAGCGCGCTTCTCTCTCGTTTAGCGTGATTGATCCGAAGCGGTTGTAGTACCGGACCGATGGCTTGTCGGGGTCGCATTGACACAAGAAAATCCTACTGCGATCCATGACGTGTCCACGGCTAAGATTACTGGTGCGTCGGATTTGTAGTTGATGGGCCGCAGCGCGGGCGAAGTTATGAGTGCTTGCTTTAGAGTTTCCTGCGCGGCTATTTCCTCGGCTCCGAAGGTGAACGGAACGTCCTTCCTAGTCAGCGCTACCAACGGACTTGCTTTGCGGGCGAAGTTCTTGATGAAAATGCGTGCCACACCTACGGTTCCCAGGAATGCGTGGACTTCGGATAGTGATGTGCACGGGGCCCAATTCTTGATGGCGGCGAGTAGTTCTTTTTCCGGTTTGCGACCTTCGTACGTACATAGATGTCCTACAACGGTGATCGAGGGCGCGCATAACACTAGCTTCTTTCCGGAGAAAGTACCGCCGGCATACTTCATACGCTGAACGACTCGGTTGAGACCTTGGAAATGCTCCCATACGAAACGTCGGATTCCCGGATTGTCCGGTATTGTCTCGTATGTGTCGTCGTCCCGTTCGTATCGTGTAGGTGGGCCTTTGACCGGTACGTCGTCGATGTACGGAATGGTGAGGTCCGGTATTTCCGGTTGCAGGATGCAGGTGACGTCGTCGTGGAAGATCGGGACCGAATTCGTCCATCCCATAGGCAATGTAGTTAGGCGCATGGCTCCGAAGGGCGTTTGGAAGGTTGTTAAGTCCCGTGAATCCTCGGCTAGCGGTCGCTCATCGTATCCGACGAAAAGATCCAACATTGCGCCGCATGCGCGGCCTGCGAAATTCTCTGCCAAGTGTTCCGGAATAGGCGTGACTCCCGAGTGTCGGATTGTGACTGCATTGAGAGGTTCCAGCGAATGCACAAGCCGCAGTTTGCCGGTCTTCTTCAGTACGCAAAACCAACGGGACCGGTACGAGGAATTCGAGGGCTCGTAAACTCCGGCGTCGATCTTGGTTCGGATAATGTCGCAAATTTGGTCGTATAAACCCGGCGGAATCGGAATATTGCGCTGTACCCAAGGCGTATGCGGAACCGTCGGATATCCACCGGCGGGAAGAACTCCGTCTTGAATTTGCCTCGCTCGCTGTCGTCCCAAGCGAACGCCTGTTCATGCTTTACCATAAAATCGTGCATTAGTTTCGTTTCTTCGGGCCATAGAAATTCGCTTCCGTGTTCTTGCTCCAGTGTTCTCTTTCGTTCTTCTGTGTATCGCCCATGCGGCGTAAATTCGGGTGGCGTCGTACTTAGCTTCGGTAGATCGGCGAGTGGGTCGCCCTTGATTTCGCGAATGATTCTAAATTCCTTTGGTAATTGACTAATGACGGGTTTTACTTTCTTAGCGACGGGCTTGTATTTCTTCTTTTGCGCGATAGTAGGACAGGTGATACATTGTCGCGACGCGGATTCGCGGTTGTTTTGTGCGAGATGGGTGCTGCGGAATTGGCTGAAGTCTGTTTGCGCGTAGCGGAAGTCGTAGTATGGCTGTTGCGGAATACGGTAGCGTTTAGGTATGCTTGGGTGAGCGGGTCGCAATCGTCGGGCTTGACTTCTTGTAAACTTAGCGCGGCACCAAGGTAGAGACGAGCAGGGTTGTTATTGGTATCGGGCTCGCAGGCATTATTTACATGATTGGCGGACGGTAACGACGGGACGGGAGTATATGCTTGAATATCTATCGGTTTTTGGGTATGCGGGTCCATTGTTAGTATACAAGCCACCTCTCCATGAGTGTTCATCAATTCCTCGAGGTCTCCTGAAAATCCGCCTGTTCTTCTTCGCGCATATGGTACTTCGGTCGGCTGCGGGGCATAGTCGGAATGGTTACTATAACATCGCTATTCGGATCGTGAATCGTGATTGTTTGATCCTCGTTGCTGTAGTTGTGTACGATCGAGCGGGTTAAGACGTCGAATGGTCGGCCGAGCAAAATGTCGTATGCGGGGGAGCGGATGACGTGGACTTGAAAGTACAAGTCGATATTGCCGATGCGGAACGGGACGTTGTTTGCGATGCCGAGCGATGTGTCCACTTCACCGTTTGCGGCCTCCATATCTATTCGGATTGTCGGGTTGTACGGAATCCCGAGCTTGTTGCAGACCGCTTCCGACATACATATAATTGAGCACCCCGAGTCCACGACGCAGTCGACTTCCGCTCGTTCGTCTATCAAGCCTTGCACGCAACGTATGCGTTGTGACTCCTTGGCAATCCGTAGGCGGGGTTTACCTGGTCCTTCCACGCTATAGAAAGCTTCCGCTAGGTCCGGCATAGCGTATACTTCTTTCACGGTGTTGGCGCCGTATAGGTGCGCGTCCGCAAATGCTGCCGCAGCTCCTTGCGCCGGAATCGGAATACGTCGCGGTGTTAGGTATTCGCGGAGCTTGGCGCGTACGTCTGGCGATACCGCTAACAGCTCTCGTAGCTCACGTGCGTCGCATGGCTCTGAAGCGTCCGCTTGAAGATGTTTTGCACCAGCTTGTCGTTCTGCGCTGGCGAGAGAGTGGTGTAGGTGGCGTCCTTGTTCTTCGGGAAAGATCCGTAGGGCCGATCTACGGGCGGTTGGTAGTTGGCGTCACGGACGTCGGCGAATGGGTGCGTTGTGGGTGGTTCTTTTGCCACTTCGGGTGACACAATTTCCGTCGGTTTCACGGTATCCTTAGTTCCTGCGGGAACTACTTCCTTCCCTTTAGCGCGCGGCGGAACTTCCGTCTTGTCCAATCCCGCTTTCTTCTTCATTTGCAACGCTACCATCCTGCGCTGCAGCTGTTCCATTTCTTCGTCATCCGCGTTTTCTACCGTGGTGTGATAGGCCATAACGGGGGAGGCGGCAGCGGTTGTAGCTGTATTGTTGTACCGAGCGGCGTAATACATTGCCGGCGGATGTTTGTCGTTGGCGGAGTTTGCTCTGTGCGTCGGTGATATTCATCCACGTTGTCCTTTATCGTGTTTCCTTGGTTGAAGCGCGGAATGTAGTTGCCGGATGGTGCCACGATGCGGCCGTCCATGCTCTTCGAGATTCTTCCGTTTGCCATGTACCTGTCGACTTCCGGGCAGCGGCTTATATAGTGCGCGGTATCTCCGCAAAAGTTGCATCCGCGGGCTCCTAGCGGGGTTGCATTAGCGCCGGTTCCAGGGGGACCGTACGAACGAGATTGCGGCGGACGATTGGCCGCCATTGCCTGCGTTAGCGACAATACCATGCTCTGACCTAATTTTCGAACATGGCCGCCATATCTTCTTGTTTGACGTACTGCGTGGCCGCTGGTGGCTCGGACTTGATTGGAGGCGGTGCGGGGACTCGGACTTAACAGCGTACGACGGACCGGCGGTTTTATTGATGAGCTTGTCGTAGAACGACTGGCCTTGAATTACTTCTTGGGCCGCCGCTAATGTTTGTTCTAACGAAAATGGATCCCCACGGTGCACGTCCGGGTACTGGCTTCGCATCCATCGGTACATTTCGGTTGCCACGTCTACCTGGAAACCTTTGAAGAAATACTCGCTTTGTTGTCGCACAGATAGCCGATCGTGGTTAATGAGGTACTTCGTGATTACCAGGAACCGCTGGTAGTAGCTGCAAAGGCTTTCCGCGGTTTTGATTCCGAGCCGTAGGGTTTCCTCAATCAAGCGCTCCAGATGGTCCTGCGTATACTGTCGCTCATTGATGACTCCGCTATATAATTTTTGGATCGAAGCCTTGAAGGCTTCGTACGTTGCTGGCGCGGAGAATGTTCGGCGGCTCCCCATAGCTCGTACTCTGTGTCCTCCAGGTATCGAAGCGCGTAGGTCTTCTTCTCTTGGTCCTCCGTTACGGCGGTTTCTCGGAATAAAAGTTCTAATTCCGCGAAGTAGCGGGGAAGGCGTCGTGGCTGAGTCGAATCGAAGCGCGGCGCGGATTGGCTATATTGGGTCGGCATTGACTTATGCGACGTTTGGTTGGCGGCCATTGCGGATTGTATAATGTTCGTGGGTTTGACCGGAAAATATAGATTTGCGAGCGGGTCGGAACTGTAGGAATCTGCGGGGGGCTACTGAACTCGATGCGGTTGTGCGGCGGCGAAGGGTGTGGGCTTTGCGAAGGTGATGTGGTGGGCGGACTGCTGGAGCGATCGCTGTCTTGTTGATTATTTGTGGATTGCGTGAAATCCTCCGAATCGCGAGGTGCGCTTTGATCCGCGGTGTCCGAACTGGCTGTTCGTGACGAGGAAGCTGCGTGTTGCGTGAGTAGCTTGTTGATCCCTTCGTTTAGCTGAAACTCCGGTGCTAATCCTAGGTTGCGGCGGGATTGGCGACTAAAGGCGCTAGTGTGCTTGAATATCTCCGTGAGCGCTTTGCTCGGATCCTGATGCAGTAGTTGCTGCGCGGTTTCTGCTCCTTGCTTTAGCGAATTATACCAATCGTTGACGATGTTGCCAGTGGCCGGTGACGCTGTGAGATGTCCGGGGAATTCCCGCTCGCGAGGTGATTCAGGCGGAGTTGACGGCGGAATTTTCTTTGAAGAGCCTCACTGGGGCAGCCAATTTAATAACACTATTTCCTATCGGAGCGACAGGAATAGGGGGTTTTGTGAGCTCAGCAAAGAGTTTCCCGAACAACCCTAAACCGAATTCCTGCGAGGGGGATGCAGTTCCGAGGTGCGACGGAAGATGTGCGGTGCGACGAAGACGTGCGTGCGACGGAAGACGTGCGGTGCGACGGAAGACGTCCGGTGCGACGGAAGATGCTCGGAGCGACGGAAGATGTGAGGTGCGACGGAAGACGTTCGGTGCGACGGAAGATGCTCGGAGCGACGGAAGACGTGCGAAGGCGACGGAAGTTGCGTGAAGGCGGTACGTAGCCAAGTCGCGACAACTGTCGTACTTGGTAGACCGCTGAAGGGTTTAGATGGCGAGGGCTGTTTGTACAATGGTCGACGCAGGGAAGGAACAGACGCAAAGGGAAAGAGAGTGATATTTGAAGAATAAACGAGAGGTTCGGTCAATGAAAGTGTGTGGGTATGTGTGGTATACTATGAAACACGATGGTATATATACTTTTTAGCTACCTACCGATACGAGTGGACTTCTAAATTCCCGACGTCCTGCCCGTTGTTCAACTATCCTAATTCGTCATTTTGAAAGGCGCCGTCCGATGTAGTTTAGTGCGCGAGCGTTCCGCTAGCCATTACTCCTGTTGCAAACCCGCAGTGAGACCCTGTCCGTCGACGAGTATGATATCCGACGATCGAGCCCCGGCGACCTATGCGATAGGCGTCACTGTATGCTTTTTAGCGCTTTTGTCCCTGTTTCCGCTACGCCCGATTTGGTCGTCCTTTGTCGGTTGCTGATCGGCGCTAGTAGTAGTGACGATCTTACTCCGCTTAACTAGTTTTGTCCGTAGCTCGTAGGCGCGCGGCTAAACTGGCCTCGATCGTAGTGGTCTGAGCGCGGCCTTGTCTAGCGCGGAAGTGGCTGTGTTGCGGCTATCCTTAATGCGGCGGACATGGTCAGCGCGGGCGTTTCGGAGAATCGGCGTTAGTCGGCGAGGTCGGGTACGATTGTTTGGTCTGCGGTGTTGCGGGATTGGCTTGCGACTGCATGTGGTTTTGCGTTGCGGAGACAGAACTGCGTCGGCGGCGGACAGCTAAGGTGCTAGATAGTTAGCCCCGGGCTCAGTGCGTATATAGTCCAGCGCTGGTAGGACTTCTTTCTCGCATAGCTTATCGCATATACGTGACGATGTCACTACACGGTCACGGCGGAACAACGCTCATCAACGTTCACCTTGATTTGATTTCCTTTGTGTTACCTCTCGTTTCCCTTGTACACACGCTTCGATCTTAGCTTCAGACACAGACATACTCACAACCAGCATTTTTTATTCACATGCAAAACAACATATACGCCCCTACGAGGTCAAAGAAGAGGTCCATCGGACAGCCGGACGAGCCCGCAACAGCATCCGAACCCTAGACAACCTTCGCTTTTCCCTTGCCTCCCGTTCTCCCTGCCTTGTTTGCTTCATGCTCTTCGAGATCTGCCGCTATCAGCTACGTTCGACCACGGAGCGCCCTACTACTTACCAGACTCCCCGATGTCGATTTCAATCACGTCTTGCTGGCGCCTCTGTTCTTCGGCCTTTTCCTTGCACACGAGCTCGCGTTTGAGCTTGTTGAATATGGCATTGTACTTCAGATAGGTCGATAGGCGTTTGCCGACCGGGAGCCGACCGACCACATTCGGATCGAAGGTCAAGACCCCCGGGGCGTCATGCGACGGTCCCGCCGAGGCCTGCTCCACACGTCCCTTTGGCGCTCGCACCGCCGGTTTTCCCCTCGGTTGCATCTTCGCGGGTGTCTTCGTCGCCGCTACAGTAGTGGGCCCTTGCTTCGGGGCCCGGCGCACTCTGTTCGGCGCTCCTACATCATCGCTGCTCGCCGCTCAATCTCGTTTAGTGGTCGTCGGGCTTGCCAAGACGGTCGCGACCTCCTCATGGCCTATCTCAATCGCGCTGAAGTTGCATACTACCCTCGAGACCTTGCAGCGGAGACACTTGTCGCGCCATGGCTCGTCTGTGTTCGCCTCGAGGCATCGTTTGTCGAGAACGCAGAAGGTCTTGGTTTGCGCCTTTTGGCATGGGCCGCACTACGCTCGAATTAGCCACTTCCCTTGACCTCGCTATGATGCGCCTCTGACCTTATTTGCTCGCGGTTGGCAGCGGCCGGCCTCCTCTAGCGCCCGATCGTTCTCCGCATACCTCCTTTTGAATTCCGCCGGGTCCATGATCGGCAGCTTACCCTTGGGACCAGTGTCCGCACCTGCTTCCGTTTTTATTGTTACTTGCACGGGGGCCGCCGTGTCGTCTGCCGCCAAATCCTCCCCTTCAGCTTGGTCCTCGCTCTCGTCGCCGCTCTCATCCGATGCGTAGCCCTCGATCGTAGGCAGTCGAATGATGGGCCTCGAACCCACGACCGCTTGAAGACGTTTGTTCGGCGAGGCAGAGACCGGTGGTGCATTGTCGGTGCCAGTCGGGCGGTCAGTCATGTTTTCGACCGGTGTGAAGTCCCCTGCCCCTGTAGTTAATCGGTCAGTTGAAGAAGTCGGCAACAAAAGCTCGACGTACCACTTCGGAATTCTCGGATTATTGCCATCGCTTTTGTTTTCCCGAGGCCCTGGAATCCCCGTTGGCTCGGAAGTTCTTCCGCCCGCCGACAGAGCTGCACGGCCACCTCGAGTGCAGGGGCCTCCATCTCGCAAATGTCACAATTCTCCTGCGTTTTTTTGTAGGGCGGCCCATCCAGAAAGTCTCAGACTGGCTTACCACGACCGCCGCCAGCTGCTTCAGCCAGTCTCTCCAGGTGTCGAACAATGATGCCTCGCCGACAGCCCCAGCAAGTCGCTCGAGCGATGCAGAAGAAACGCCAGTTGTAGCAGGCGCGGCAGCGCCGATTTTTACGGGAGAAGCGGCCTTCGAGACAGCCGCAGGGATTGGGATATTACTCAACATCGCTGCGCAGACAAGAGAGATGGTTAGAGAAATGGGTAGCCTGGACGGCAACTCACGACGGTCTTTTGCAAATTGTGGTGTGTTTGGTGATGTTTGCAAGGCGGCGTCTTGGACTTCTGGGCCGCGCTTTGTTCGCTACGGTGTCACACCAGTCACGCACGAACGTTTTGGGCAGTACGATACCTCCAATTGACTGAGGACAGTCAAGATTTCAGTAAAGGGTGGATGATACGCCTGGAATGTGTCAGTAACCTGCGCTAGTCCTATTCAGCTCCTGAGGAAGCCATTCGAGCCGAGTCGAAGCATCCTGCTCACAAATCGAAGTCCGTAGTGCCAGCAGTGCCCCGCCGAACGAAGGTCGAAGCTCGAGATCAGACAAAGTCTTCGATCCGGCCTCCTCGGTCTTAGCGGATATCCGAAACATCTCTCAGTCCCTAGACAGTCCCCGTTCCGCGCTACCCGGCCACATTGCGACGACCTCAGTTCAGTCACTAGGGCCCACCACATTGCAAATTCAGCAAAATGGGTGCCTGGTGCCTCGCCGACATAAGGACAGGACAATCACCACCCCCCATAGCCCCAGACTCGTGCACGTCAAACCTATTGAAACAAATGACAGCAGCGCATTGCACTAGCTAAGTAAGGTTTCAATTTACTTACATTTATAGCTGGTGTTGCCTTATAAAACTTTGTAGTTTGTAAAACTGAGGGGATAGTCGCTCAGAACGCCCTCCTTATATATGTTTCATAAACCCTAACCTAAGTACAGTATAATCTACCTATTACATAATACCGGTACCGCTAATGATCATTCTGAGTCTTCTTCTATTAATATTCCTTCTAAGATGTTCTTTATGACATCATATCCTTCTATATGAGTCATTTTATTAATAGATATTCCATAACATTCTATATGACATCATAATGTTCTATATGACGTATTATGAGTCATATGAGTCATATGAGTCATTTATGACTATCAGTGATGTCATAGGATGAGTCATGTCACTCCTGTGACTTGTCACGTCACTCTGTCACGTTGTCACATAAGCGTGACTTCTGTCACACTATTTGTCACATGGCTGTGACATGTTGTGACATGTGTCACAAACCACGTGGTAATGTTATGTAAGCTATTATGATTAAAATGAAACACTAATTAATAGTTATTCTTATTATATAAGATATTAGATAATATATTCATTACATTAGTTATTGTAATGATTGTAACTAATCTAATGTAACTATTATAATAACTATCAGAGTTTCGACAAAACCAGCCGAAGCTTCTATGACTCGACCGATGCAGAGTGGAACGTCCTCGACCATACAGTCATTGACCCTACTCGAACGACTCGCGGCGCCAGCCCGTTCGTCGCTTGCGTCAAGGATATCCGATCGCGCCGAACCTCCGACAATAGATCCGGACTCTTCCATGATAGACGTACCTCCCAGCCCAGTCGAATCGCCAACGCACGACAACTCGTTTCGTTCACCCCAGGGGCAGCCTTCTTGCGGCTACCAGTATCCGAGCGAGCCAGTATATCCATCTCAGACTCGATAGGAATACAATTCAGAGACTCGAGGACGGTGACGGAGGAGAGACGAACCATGTTGACGTGTCAGATCAGTGCTCAAGGAGGCTTAGAGCCGATGTTCCATGACCCGGACGAGGCATCTGCCTTGCGTACGCCCAGGGACCCATACAGTCGAAGTCGGTTTCACCTCAAACTAATCAACAGCTCGGTTCGATTAGAAGAGCTCACCTCCGCAGGAAGCGCCGCGTTCGTCATCAGTCAAGTTGTATGGAGGATCATCACAGTCACAGTGCAGGAGGGCTACCGAAGGGAGATAGCATCCGGAGGACCACTAATCATTGTCGGACAAACCCTCGGACGATATGCGGTCATCAATCGAGAAGGCGTGCTGCATTTGAGGCTCGTTCCAGCGCACCAGCTGATGCCATATTATTCAACCTGGCACGTAGTGCGACTTCCAGCGGAATTGACACACCATCCCCAGCTCGAGGACCTACTCTGTCACGAATATGAAGTCTAGAAACCACGAAGGCATTGCAACGTAGGCTGTGCGTCGCTATCCAGTTACAGGCAGCTTCAACCAAGGTACCCAAGGATCTGTGGAGTGCTTGTTGGGTGTTGTGAACGTCGGCGATGTCGGTGGAGAAGTATTCCCGGTTTGTGCCTGGTGCACATGCTCGTTTCTGTTGTCATGGACCTATTCCCATCGTCGTGCTTCGATGGGACTTCGAGAAAATGGTAGCAAGTGGACTTTTACTATATTGCTGATGCTGGACACTGTTCCGAATTACCCCTTTTGATACTTTGTTTTATATATATATATGTACCTGTCTTAGACGAATGACAGAGAAGTCCTGACCTTTCTTCCCTCCCCTCCGAGTTCACGGTTCAAACTTTGGCCGTCTCCGAGTCTTGCCAGGGTCCCCAGCGTTGTCTTGTCTCAGTCTGTGCTTGCCTTGTCTCGACCTTTGCCCCAGTATCTTGCGTAGCCTTCGACGCGATTCCTCACCAGCCACACTTGTCCTCATTGCCTCACCCGTCAAGATTCGATCAGTCTTCGATCCTCGTTGCCCCCTTCGAAGTAACTCAGTACCACTTGCACTTCATCTATCACATAACCAGGTGCCTGCGTGCCTCGTACCTTCAGCCAAGTCTGAGAACCTCCTAGGACTCGCCCCCCTGTCGTACGTGTTGCGTGCCAATCCCCCCTTCGTTACCCCCTATTCGTTTCGAACGCCGCCTCGGTCGATCACTGAAGGTGTGCTCGAGCACCAAGAAATTGGGTTTCTTTTGGGTTTGCCCGCCGCACAGCGCATCAACGTGCAAGTCCTACACCAGCTGCGTCACATGGGGGAAAGTGTTCTTGAAGGAGCTGGTTGACGAGCGACAAGCGCTGAACAGTGCCGGCACTGGTACAGACGATATTGACACCAATCTGCTGGGGCAGGCTTTTGACAACCCCCCAAACAAGCACTCCGTCGATGTGCTTGAAATGTTCCTGGCCCAAAAATGCTTCACAGAAGGCTGTGGCCATAACACGGCCCAATCCATTCAGGCTGCATTCGCTGACTACTGGGACAACATGTGAGTGAGCACCAATCTCGGATCAAATCCAAACTCACCGTCAGTAAAGGGATGGAAAGAAGTATTCTGGTCCTTACATTTACAACCATAGCACAGACACCTGGTATGGATGTCCAGCACGAGCAGATGTCATCTATGAAACCATCAAAGCAGTCAAGAACAAGCACATGTTTGAGGGCGCAAAGCGTCAACAAGCCGAGGCAATGACTCTGGAGGACTTGACCTGGATTGTTGAGTGGTCAGAGACCCAGTGCCCGCCACAGCAACTCGCCATCCTACCTGCACTGAGCTACGATGACCACCGACTGAACTTGACCCACAACCTCATGCGTGCATTTCTGTCAACTGGATTCACCTTGTGGACCAGGTGAGTCCAGCCCCTTGTGCTCCAGAGAATAGGACCTGTACTCACATGCACAACCATGCTACAGGAACTTTGAACTATGCAATATCCAGGCAGGCCATGTGGACCAAGAACTGTCCATGAACCACCCCAATCACATTGGACCCTATTTCACTGTCCACCTGATGAACCGCAAAGGCTGGACATCGAAAAAGGGTGGGCCTGATGGACAACTCTGAGGTGTGTCACCATCTGTCAATGGCAACCCGACTCATCAGCGTTGCAACAATCCTCAGGCAATATCTATCACATCTATCAGCAGCCGCACCACGCAATGGACATGTTTACCCACCTGCGCGTGTGGAGAGCCTATCTCAAGTGTGCTATTGGTCGAAGGCTAGATCCCGATGAATACATTTTCCCATTTATTTCGTCAAATGGCCAGGTGCATGCTAACCGACCCATGTCACACGACTACATCCAAACCCTCTTGACAGACTTCACAGCCAAGGCTGGTCTTGAGAAGCGATACACGACACATTGCCTCTGTCGTGGTGGAGCCCAACTGCGGTTCATATTCGCCCCAGTCGGCGAGTGGTGGACACTTGACAGGATACGGTCATGGGGTGGCTGGGCCTCGGGCGAGCATGTGCGTGTTTCCCCAATCCTACTAAATCTGCACAGAATTTAGTGCACGATGGGCAGGTCGATACACTGATGAAATACCTCTTCGACTCCCTTCAAAGTCTGGAGTCCAATCACCGTGATGCCCTCTGCCCGGTCCAGAGCGAGTACGACAAGAGTTACATGGGTGAGCAGAAGGCACTGCAGCCCTTGACCAGCCACGAGTTCCGCCATGAGTTCCAGGCATTGAGCATGACCCTGAACTGAGTTAATTACTACCTCCAAGCACTCGCATACGCAGGCCAACCAGCCATGCCCGGGGGTGCTTACCATCATGGGTATGTGACTTGTGTGAGCCCACAAACAGGAGCCGGCCCTGTTACCAGTTGCATAGTGACTCCAACTCCATCCTCGGTGGTTGCGCCTCAAGCCTCGCCTCAAGCCTTGCCTCCAGCTCCTGTGGGAAAAGTGAAAAGACCAGCCCCCGTTCCTGGTATGGCCATTGAGGCGATCCCACGTGGGCCGAACGGCTGGAAAATTGCCGTCAAGCAATGGGATGGTGGGTTGAAGGACTGGCCCAAGCACATGTACAAGGGCTCCATGCGGCTGGTGACAGGGATGAACTGGAAAATGCGCGAGACAATTGCGCGTGAATACGATGCGTATGTGCCCTTGCTAATCAACTCACCTGTCTGAATCATAGCACTGACTCTTGCCAGCTATGGTCGCAATGAGGCTGAGTTCCTCAATGCATACCCCAAGGCCCACAATGGGGTCAGGAAACTTGTTGAAGCAATCCGCAGGCGTCACGGCTGTCAGCGAAGGAGCCGCAGTGGGACTGAGCATGGGACATACTAGGTGGCATGGGGGACGTGGGAACACCAAGCGCAGGGGACGGGGATAGGCACGGGATGGGTCATGGTCACAGCAGGCAGGCGAGCGCGGGGGACGGGCATGGACAGACAGGCGAGCGCAGGGGAAAGGCAGCATTGATGGACTATATAGAGCAATTTAGAGTATTCACACGTTATTGTCTTTTCATTAGAGTACTCAATAGATAATCAATACATACAGGAATAATGAAATCAAGGGCCCGTCCCTCAATTGTCCATGAGCGACACAACGAACAAGGGAGGGTTCCTGAGGAGAGGTGGATGAGAAAGGCGACGGTTACCGGATCGGGCAATGATGGGGTGATTGCCGATCAGGGACCCTTGATCGGGTGATTGCCGAAAGCAGGGCCAGGCGCTGGTAAGACCAGGGGGTGCTGACTCAGCCGGTCTCAGCCAAGGGCGGGTAAGACGAGCGGAATAAGTAATTAGAATGGTTTAAATTTGTCACATACCCAAATGGATCATCCTCATCAGATGGTCCTCCAGAGTTACTCTCAGGATTAGTTATATCCATATTTTCGACATTATTATTGATGTTCTCATCAATATATTCAATGCCACTGTTATAACCATCATTTGCATCATTGTAGTGTTCCTCACTACTGTCTGATGCCGATTTAAGGTCCGGAACTGAACTATCATCAATTTCTGCTATAGGTGAAAATGGAATTGTAGGCATTAAAAAGATTCTTTTGAACTCTGTTCCTTCAGGAGAAAGTTCATAATCTACTACCTCATCCTGGAGGTATTCCAGAGGATAAGCCAACATAGTATCTATGTAATGGAAACCTATTTTATCTAATAAATCATGATTAGATGTGTGTTCAGGTATCTCTTCCTCAATATTTCCTATAGTCTGAATCGGTTCATCAATCGTCATATTATTTGTAAAGTGAATAATGTTATGAGAATCTTTCTTATTCTCATGTTTATACTTATTCAACTCTGCAAGCAAAGCTTTATTCTTCAGCTTCTTGTTATCATGATTCTGTGCATTCCGTTTCTTCTTATCATCTTTAGATAAAGAAGATGCATTTGCTTTGTTAGCAAATCTATTATTGCTTTGACAAGGTGTGAATGATGTCTATTATTGAATCTGCCTCTAAAAGATCCTCCTCTAAACCTGTTGTTTGGAAATTGATTACTAGATTGTTGATCATTCCAAGATGGTTTAGTGTTTGGATACTTGTTAATGTTAGATCCAATATTAGCAATTTGAATGGTGTGTCTGCCAGTCCTTGCTTTTGATTGCATGAGATTCCATTCATTCTGAATCTTAGGAACTATCTTTGCTGACGTGAATTCCTCAATATTACTATTAACAATATTAGTAACCAAAGTACTATATTGTTGATTCAAAGTGTGTAAAATGAAGAATGTTAATACAAAGTCTGGAAGTTTGTATTTATCCTCAGTTCCTAGATTGGAAAAAGCTTTCATCAGTTTAGAGATAGCTATAATGGGATCTTGTTTTGGTTTCATAGACCAACTGAATATGTTTTTGTACAAAATGAAATATTTGGCTATTCCAGTCGTTCCAAAAACTTTATCTAATTCAGCAATAGTTTGAGCTGGAGTATCTTTAACATAAGACCATAGATTAGGTGCTAATGCCATTTTAATGATAGCATTTGTCTTTGCAGAATTTTCATCCCAATCAAGTCTTTCAGCATAAACTGATTTATACTTTAATTCCCAATATGTTCTTTGTTCAAGATTACCAGATTTTTCATCAATAACGGGAGGATAGTTTTCTTTTTCTCTGGTCCTTGGTTCTCTTATAGATGCAATGTTCTTTTGCCATCTGATTTGTGGAGCTTGAAAATTGTGAACCCTCTTCTTTCATCAAAGATTCCTTGGTTTGGAAATATTGTTTTTCGGATAAACAATTTCTTCCGAATTTTCGTCAATCCAATCGGATGCTTTATGTGGTTCATATCCCCAAGGTTTATCATCATCATCTGATTTGTGTTCATCATTCCAACCATTATCCTGATTTGTATC
Source organism: Amanita pallidorosea (assembly GCA_023014475.1). Lineage (NCBI taxonomy): Eukaryota > Fungi > Basidiomycota > Agaricomycetes > Agaricales > Amanitaceae > Amanita > Amanita pallidorosea. The sequence continues at coordinate 35,873 of JAEBUS010000138.1, read as the reverse complement.
ATCAGCTTTCTGTTTCTCACAGATTCTTTGTAGATGTTTAATTAAACCAGCAATAATTTCTTTAATACGTCCTTGACTCTGGGAATTGTTGAACAATGTTTTTATTATGGATGGTGAATGCAGTTTCTTCTTCTTTCAAAAATGGATTACTCTTAGGATAATACATGTCAATGATTTCATCAGGAACATATACAAAGTTATCCAAATTAGACATATGAGTAAACTCATTTTGATGAAGTTTTTCATCAGATTTAACCGTTGGGAAATTATCCTTAGTCTGATTTTTGTTCTTATCGGACTGTGACAAAAATTTCATAATTGGACCATTTTGGTCCGCATTTGTACATGTATGATGACTACTAGGTACTATACCTGGTAGTCAACACTGTCCTTGCTGAAGACTGAGTTCACCAAACTCCCTGATTTTGTCCTCAATCAGGACGATGGGCTTGAATCTTTCTGGAGCGTCTGCTCTGGTCTCTCTCCTGCTACCGGGGATAGACTTTTCCCCAGACAAATGTGACTATATGGAGAGTGATGTAACTCCCTTCTTGTAATTACCAGGGTTCTCACAACCCCTGAATATGTACACTGTCACAGAGAGATCAGCTTTTGATCTTAATAGCTGATTTAGATCGATTACCAAAGACATATATCTGTCTTTTTCTAAGATCTGACTTAGATTCTTGATGGCTTTTTCCTCCCTTTGCATCTCAGCTGCATGGACGACTTCATCATAATCCTGTTTGTCATGATAAACAACTCCATCATGTATCCAGATCAGATGTTCTCTGGCTAGTCTCTTCCTAGCCAATTCTTGAGAAAGCTCCTTGGGATCATAAGGGTCATCAACCCTTTGGAGCATCATATTGATAGTCTTCTTCAAAGACTCATACTGCGGAGCGGGGCGGCCATTGAAACCCATGTAGTGACATTTCGGACCGAGATGTTGTGGGAATCCAGGGATGTCAGATAACTTTTCTTGACGTGTGACAATCTCGATCTCTCCATCTTCTTCCTCTGCCTTGTCAAACAGATCTAACAAGATCAGATCTTCATTCTTGCTGATGGCCATGCCATCACCTGATCTATATTTGACACCTAAGATATGCGGTTTATCGCTGATGTCCCTGACTTCCTCAGTTAGGAAACAATCAAGAGTGAAACCAAAGGAAATTTGGTGTGCAGGAAGATCATAAGATCGGATTGCTGGATATATTTCCCTGATCTCAGGGGTATCTTTGATATTGTTATATCTGGCACAGGAATGTGCCAGATGGACGAGGCGAGCAAGACAAGCATATGGATCACATGACGCCATATCATCTGCGTCATATTTGTTTATGATGTTAAGAACGTCCTGTTTGGTCAAGTTTCGGTTCCTGATCAGGACCCAAGCTAAAATGCCCTGATTGATGTAATTCTCATAACCGATAGCTCCATCAAGATAGACATGATAGAACATTTGAGTGCAAAGAGGACCAATTTGGTAGACGCATGACATTTCGATTTGTTTCTAAAAATAAAAATATATTAGCCTAATTCTTATTTCCCAAATGATACATGAGAATTGGGGTTATATGGATGTTGTTATGCCAATCTCGTACGAGGGCCCCCTCAAATTCCCTGCATACAAACTAGTATGTATGTATGTATCTGTGTATGTATCTGTGTAAGTGACATCCTCAGACGTCCTAATCTAGTTGGGGTGCTATTCATCTGCCCAACAATAGTCTGCGTGTACGACAAAAGTTCGCCTCAGCACGACCTTTATACGAATATTAAATAATAAAATAGAGAAAAATGACGAAAATGGTTATTATGATATATGCAGTAATGTAATGGGCAATTGGGGTGCATGAAGCCTTTACAGGGGATCAGCCCTGTTATCCGCATAAAGTGGCCCAAAATCCATGTCTTTTTTGGTAGTGGTGTGACAAAACCACAACATATTTTTAGACCTGCCAGTCCTGGGAAAGTTTTGATTTCATTGTCTTCAACAACACACGACTCCGATGTGTGACACCAGATATTTAATCTATCTTCCCAGATAGTCTGTCACAAGTGTGACAGAAATGGTATCCCTGCTACCATTAAGCGACTATTTATCCCATAGTTGGGTTAGCATTCATTCGTAGGTGTGAGAGAAAGTCAAAACACAGATCACACATATCTAATCAGCTATAGATCCCATTGGCTTTGATAGAGGGCCATCAGCCATATCTTTGATCCGATATTTTGAGATCTCTTATCAGCTGATCTTATCACACACTTAAACTATTAATAATACACTTTAGACTACTACCCTTCTAGACAATACAACGCCCAACCCTTTGAGCGTTTTGAAGGCAGTCGACGGGGCCCATAACCTATTGAAACAAGAGACAGCAGTGCAAGCCACTAGCTAAGTAAGGTTCCAATTACTTACATTGTTAGCTAAGGTTGCCTTAGTTAATAGGTTGTTAGTTGTAAAAACTGAGGGGATAGTTGCTCAGAACACCCTCCTTATATATGTTTCAGAAACCCTAACCTAAGTACAGTGTAATCTACCTATTACATTAATATCGGTCCCTAAAACGAGTCATTCTGAGTCTTCTTCTATTTATAGTCCTTCTATAATGTTCTATATGACATTGTATGAGTCATAATCATGAGTCATTGTGACTCCAAATGAGTCATAAGTATGAGTCATAACTGTAAGTCATAATTGTGAGTCATAAGTCACATGACTTAATATTATGTACGCTATTTATCATTAAATATGAAACACTTAATCAATAGTTATTCAATCTTATCTAATTAGATAAGATATAGATTAGATATAGATTAGATAAGATGTTCATTACATTAGTTATTGTAATGAATGTAACTAATCTAATGTAACTATTATAATAACTGTCAGAGTTTTGACACTAGTGGAGTCCGAGCCCAGTCTCGGACTGGGCTCGGAAATCCTAGGACTGAGGCTGCTCGGAGTCCGAGTGGACTCTGAGCAGTGTGGGGCACATGTTGTCAACCACTGGTATATATAACATTGTGTGACAGTGTGACACAAGCGCAATGCAAGGCTCCACGTGACGGCGGTGAAGCGCCATTTACTGTTTACTGCTGCACGTGACCCACACGTGACTGCCATGCGTTGCATGCTGGTGACGTGACCGTGGTTGCATCATCGATCACACCACACCATGCCTGCCTCACCATTGTCGCCACTGCCAACGTCGCATCGCAACCGCCATCGTCGCCACTGTCTGTCACCACTACCACCACCTGTTGAGCAGCAATCATATGTCCGTCAGACATACGTCTAATTCCTCTCCTAAGTGTAGGAAAACGTATTTGATTTTCTTCTTGGCAGTGGTAAATCGTTCCTCATCTAGATCGAATGTGTCATCAAACGCATAGATGAAATGTTTCGCTTTGGATCGTTGTCCTTTGAATTTCTCAATGGAGATTCCCTTTATCCCTTTCGGGATGTTTCCTTTTCGTCTGCCATATTCTTCTTTGTTTCGGTTTCAGGTTCCTGTTTTGGTTCTGTTGCTTGTTTCGAGCTTTCCCCTTTTCGGCTCGTTGTCGAAATCTAGATCTAGTTCGATCTGTTGTTGTTCCTTGTATTCGTTCCACTTGGCAAGAGTAGATTCCTCGAGTGCGGAGAAGACTCCGTCGGTTAAATCCTCAGCGTCTCGAAACTCGTGCCACCAAGTAAGTTCTGGCTCTTTGTTTGGTGGGAAGAATAATCGGCTATCTGATTTGTTTCTTCGTTATACCAATTAATCCAGATCTCTGCTGGTAATTCTTCGTCAGGGTTTCCTTCTCTATATTCTCCTTCGAAGAAACTTTCTGGGACTCGCTGGTTCTTTCTCTTGGTGGTTGAAACGTAGTACCACCCCTCGTTTGTTGTAGAAGGATAAACTTCCTTCGTCCAAGGTAGTACTTTTGCCTATAACGAGCGGAGTCGTTTGGCGGTCTGATCTGGGAGGTTCGGGTCTCAATGGTGTCTGGCTAGTGACGAAGCACTGAGCGGTTCCTGAGTTCCAACTTGTGTTACGGACGATGCCCTCGTCGTAGTTCGTTCCAAGTCAACAGCGACAAGCAGAGTCTCGGTCCGCTCCCAGCCACTGGACAAAGAGTTTAGACGCTAAGTCAAACGATGACAAAGGTCTTGAGATCGATGAAGAAGAAGAGCGTCGAATTCAAGCGAGGTTGAGAGCAAAACTCGTCTAAGTTGGAACTGAGGTTACTCTACAGTACATGGAGTTTATATACGTTTGGAGAACAAAGGAATCGTAAAAGGAATAAAGCTGTAGCTACTCGAGAAAGGAAATATGAAAGTAGTTACGAAAGGAGATGGCGTCCATGCTGTACATTGCGCAGTAATGATGATGATGAAACGGTTCACTGAGACACGGAGACGAAACGAAAAGAGAACTGTAACAGCCTGGACCTCCACAGCCATTCTCTATCTCCATCTGACCTCCTTTTTGTCTAGCCCCTGGCTGACATAATCTCTTGAGTATCCCTTGGTGTGTCCATAGGCCCTCAGATAAAATATAGAAAAATACAGAAAAACCCAGAGAAATTTGTTAGAGTTGTAACAGTCTGATCTATAAATATTAATATTATCTGTGACACATAACATGGCTGGGGAGACATTTATGAGATAGACACATGAAGAATGTTACTGCAGAATAGGGAACTGAGATGGGACTTGTCATTGAATTAGGTTTGGGTATTGGTCACATGCACCCTCTGGAATTTTGCAAGTGTTTGTCACCATCCTGTGCTGCAGACAAAAGACAGTTACCAATCAAGCACAGCCCATATGATTAACTTGTAGAATATTGAACATTTTGGCATCTTCCTGAACTCTGTAAGTACTTCCTTCCTTAGCACTGCACCACAGTGTTGCCATCTCCATGCATTGACATAACTGGCATGGTAATGTGGCTAGGGAGATAAATAACAGGTGATTGGGAAGATGGTGGGAATGTGGACAATGTGTGGGAACATGAATAGGTATGTGGGAATGTGAATGGGTATGTGGGAACAGGTGTGTGGAATGTAAACAGGTGTGTGGGAATGTGAACAGATGTGTGGGAACATGAACAGGTATGTGGGAATGTGAATGGGTTTGTGGGAATGTGAACAGGTATGCAGGAACAGGAACTGGTGTGTGGGAATGTGTGTGGGAATGTAAACAGGTGTGTGGGAATGTGAACAGGTGTGTGTGAATGTGAACTGGTGTGTGGGAATGTAAACTGGTGTGGGAACATGAACAGGTTTGTGGGAATGTAAACTGGTGTGTGGGAATGTGAACAGGTGTGTGGGAACATGAACAGGTATGCAGGAACTGGAACTGGTGTGTGGGAATGTGAACTGGTGTGTGGGAATGTAAACTGGTGTGTGGGAACATGAACAGGTTTGTGGGAATGTAAACTGGTGTGTGGGAATGTGAACAGGTGTGTGGGAACATGAACAAGTATGCAGGAACTGGAACTGGTGTGTGGGAATGTGAACAGGTGTGTGGGAATGTGAACAGGTGTGTGGGAATGTAAACAGGTGTGTGGGAATGTGAACTAGTGTGTGTGGGAATGTGAACTGGTGTGTGGGAATGTGAACTAGTGTGTGTGGGAATGTGGTGCATGGGAAGAATAATGGGAATATGAACAGGTGTGTGGGAATGTGGTGTGTGGGAAGTTTGAATAAGATGGGAATATGAACAGGTGTGTGGGAATGTGAAAGGTGTGTGGGAATGTGGACAACTGTGTGGGAACATGTTGGATATGTGTGGGAAAAGGTGAGAATGTGTCTTAGTTCAGTCATAGTTCAGCTAGGACTGAGCTAGGACTGAGTTCAATCCTAGTTCAGTCCTAGTTCAACTAGGACTCAGACTGGGCTCGGACTGAACTCAGAGTCTACTTGGAGTCCTAGGACTTTTATATTCAACTCGGAGTGAGCTCGGACTCCACTCAGAGTCCTTGGACTCAGCTCAGACTCCACTCAGACAGGGGGGGAGAGTAAATTGCTGGACTCGGACACTGAATGGGAAGATGAAATCGGGCTACCAACTTCTCAAGAACATCTGCAGAGCACTGTCAACACCACAAAAACCGAAAAAATCGAAATCCATCCATTCATAAATGGTACTTTCTGATATGTAGAATATATTTTATCTAATAGTCAATAGGCAGCACAGGGTGAATTTATTGATAGAGAATCATTTCCTCCACCTTGGGATGACCCCGACCCCAACAACTACTACCCATTCACAGATCGGGAAGACTTTGAGCTTGCAGAGCTGCTATACAAGCAAGCAAAAATGTCAAAACCAGATATAAATGATCCCATGCAGATATTGGCATGCAAAATTGCCAAACAGTACCATTCAGATGCTGAACCACCCTTTGTCAATTGTGAGGATTTGTACTCGACGATTGACGCAATAGAAGCAGGCGATGTCTGTTGGGAATCATTCAAAATATCATATGATGGCAAGATCAAAGAAAATGATGCACCTTGGAAACACCATGAATACAATATGGCACCAAAATCCACTGCTGGTTTTGAAGCAACAATTGTCAAATCGTGATTTCGCAAAGGAAATGGATGTCGCTCCTAAAATCTTAACTGACCAGGATGGAATTCACCACTACCGAGATTTTATGTCAGGAAGATGGGCATGAAGATGCGCAGTATGTTTTCCTTTACTTGGACGTTGTTGGGGATGTTAAACCGTTTAGGACCTCCTTGCTGAAGACCCAGATAATCACGGGGCAGTGTCCTGCCCAATCATCCTTGGGAGTGATAAGACAACCATATCTATAGTGACAGGACAAAATAACTATTATCCACTGTACATGTCAAACGGATTGATCCATAATAATGTTCGACGCGCGCACTGTAATGGCATGTCATTGATAGCTTTTTTTGCTATTCCAAAGAGTAAGCTCTAGATCTCTTAAAACTCTAAGCCATTCAGATGACAATTTATGCAACTTTCACAGTGGATAGAGAACATGAAGATGATCATGACTTCCGCCGCTTTCGACACCATTTATTTCACGCTTCACTTTGGCAAATCTTGCAGCCACTACTGCATGCAATGACTAAATGGACCGTTTTACTATTTGCTGACGGTCATTATCGCCGAGTAATTTTTTGTCTTGGACCCTACATTGGTGACTACCCAGAGCAGGTGCAATTGGCATGTATTGTACAAGGCTGGTGTGCTCGGTGAGTTCGACATCTCAAATGCAACAGTGGACCAGTACTGAGTGAGATTTTAAAGGTGCACGGCACTCAGAAACAACCTTGACAGGCAATGCAGTTGTAGAACACATGAACATACCCTGACTGCACGAAGAGCGTACGATACTGCTAAGTTATGGAAATCTTATGGTATAGTCAATGGAATAATGGTATTTATTTCCCCATAGACATTAAGAATGAGACTACTTACAGCTGCCATTCTAAAGCCATTTACAGCATTCTTTCCATGCACCAACATCCACGAGTTGCTATCACCAGACATATCACATCAACTCATTAAGGGCATTTTCAAAGATCATTTGGTGACCTGGGTCAAAGAATACATTCGCAAGGAATATTCCCATGTGGACACTATACAAACATTAGCAGAATTAGACCGGTGGTAGGTAGTTTTGAGAACTTCAACATAAGTTGTGCTAATGGATTGAGTTGCAGCCTTGCTGTTGCTCCTCATTTCCCTGGGTTACAAAGATTTAAAGAAGGGCATGGTTTCAAACAGTGGACTGGGAAGGACTTGAAGTCACTAATGAAGGTACATCCATATGTATTTGCAAAAAATGGTGAAGCTAAGAATACGGCGCGGTGGCAGGTATATCTACCAGCCATTGCCAGGCTTATACCTCCACGCATGGTTCAAGCCATTTGATACTTTCTTGATTTCTGCTACTACGTCCGCCGACCAGTTCTAGATGAAAATGACTTGGAAGAGCTGGACAGACTACTTGCAAATTTCCATGAAGCATGGGAGATATTCATAGAAGTAGGCATATGAAAAGACTTCAACCTTCCACACCAACACGCCCTCACACATTACTGTGAACTGATCATGGAGTTTGGCACACCAAATGGCCTGTGTTCATCAATTACTGAATCCAAGCACATTAACGTGGTTAAAATTCCATATTGATGAAGTAGTTGCAATGAACCGCTCCCTGAAATGTTGCTGATCAACCAGCAGAACGATAAATTAGACACCCTCCGTGTTCTCTTCACAGCTCATGGAATCTTCAACAATTCCAGGTTTGACAGCATCCAAGATGTCCGGCTAATTTGGTAGATCAAACTCAGAGCATCTCCAATGACGATGATGGTGGAGCAGTGGAGGATCAGGATATACTTGGCAGGGTTTCTATGGCATGCAGACCAGGTGAGAAGTACAGTATTCTTGTTCATGGTTGTTCATCTTATGACGAGTCTTAGTAAAGTCGTACCCTAGAAATGTAAATGTGCTGGCAATTTTATTAGGTCTTCCTTCGTTGCCTGAAGACATTTCAAGGTTTTTATATGAGCAAGAGCACCCTGACATCGTCAACCTCAGAGAAGTTCCCATTGCGCAATGCCCTGAATACACCGGAAAAATCTATGCGTACCCCTCTGCCATCGCGGTCTTCCATGCTCCCAGTGACTTGTCTGGAATTTGTGGCATGTATTGCGAACGTATTCGATCAACAAACTCATGGCGCAAAGGCCCAGAGTGCCATGATTGTGTTCTTGTTGAACATAACCCAGATCTACCAGGATTTCGTGGGCTACGTCCTGCTACTGTTCAAAATCAAAGTCAAGCAACAGATTCTTCCATGCGCACTTGTAATGTGGTTCAGTCAAATTGGTGACGAACCTTGTCCTGACACAGGGATGTGGCGCGTCAAGCCAGATTTTGATGCAGATGGGACACACTCAAAATCTGTAATTCATTTGGACACCATTTTGCAAGCCGCGCATCTGATTGGAATAGCTGGTGAAGATTTTGTCCCCAAAGAACTGCGATATACTGATAGCTTGAATGCATTTCAAGCTTTCTATGTTAACAGGTTCATTGATTATCACACACACAAAACATTGTTTTAAAGAATTGCAAAGTAGCCTGATCATTTTTGTATGTTAATCACAATAGAGCGCCGTTTACTATTTCAAGTGTGTATGGATGATGGAAGCATGTGGCTCAACGTTGGTCCAGGACTCGACAACATGATCCCCATTCTTCTCGCTGTCCACTTTCAGTACATATGTGCCATCCATTCCATTGTCAATGAGTGTTGTGTCAGCAAACTCTGAGTCCTCTGCCTCGGATCCGGAAGGGGATGTGTTGACAAGTTTGCGAGCTGCAGGTTCTATGCCAGAAAGGGTTTGAACTCCCTATATGCAAGTAGTAAACAAGTTTAGTCCAAAAAGACAAGGACTCACCTGATCCCTGGTTGATCTAATGGGCCCTGTCCCATACCAGTAGTAGCGCTCTTCTTCGTATGACTTGAACGCATCCTGGTCAAATGGTGCATCCAAGTCCACTACATTGATGCGCCTTTTGAGATTTAGTGATGGTGGGGGGAGGATCCTCGAGAAAATGTCAATGAAGGGCTCTCGATTAATGGGGAGGGCAGTCTGTGGGGAAAGCGGCATGGCCACCGGAAGGCCAATGGTATGAGGATTGGGCACTGGAGTACCAGGGCCCAATCACCAAAAGGTGGTTCAGTGTCTGTTGGCATGATGCGCTGTTGTGAGACTGCTGGCATGGAGGAGGGGCAGGCAGCAGAGAAAATTTGAAAGGCGACAGTTTTGAAGGCTGTCACAATAACTAAATTTAGCGTGTCAAATGGTTGCGCACATAGACTGACTTACCTCTCGAACCCAGCACACTATGGACCTCCATGGATGGCGGCGACGTCTGAAAGCAACCATAGCAGGCCGCATTGAAAGCAGAAGCAACCATTGTAGGCATGTGAATGCCAAACCACTGAAAGTGGAATGTGATGTTTTGCTGATGTGGATCAAATGGTTGCGAAGCCTAGTGATGTCAAAACTAGTTGAACAATGGATACAAGCAACTGAGCAAGTACCTCTCCTTGACACACCCGCATTGAATGTTACGGGATGAAATCAAATGGTTGCATATAGTATACAGCTCTTTTATTCTCATACAGTGACCAGCAAAAGGTTTCCAATGTTTGGTGAAACTGTATTGAATGGCTTATAGCATGAGAAATAAATTATATAAAAATCCTGAAAATTCAGAGTACATAGCTTAACATGTATAGTATTAGGTAATACAGCACCATTATGTAATCATTGTTATTGGAGAAGATAAAAATAGATTAAACCTCACTGCTCATTGGAAACCTTTTGCTGCTGACAATCATAGACAACAAGATACCCTCTTCTAATACTTTGTATACCCTCCCTTTGCCTTAATCACTTTTTCAACCCTTCTAGGCATGCTTTCAATCAACTTCTGACACTCAGAAGCTGGTATTGCTTTCCACACCCTCTCAACCCTCTCCCACAACTCCAAAACCCCTCTTGGTGCTGTCTTATACTCTCCCAGCTTCCTCTTCAAGTGGTCCCAGAGATGCTCAATGGGATTGAGGTCTGGAGACTGTGCAGGCCACTTGAGAACATTCATACCATGCTCATCAAACCAATCCTTGGCCTTCTTGCTGGTATGTTTGGGGTCATTGTCCTGCTGAAAGATAATGTCATCAGCAGAAAATCCATAATACCTGATGCTTCTTTGCAATTCATCATCCAAGATGCTCCTGTAAAGCTCCCCATCCATCCTACCCTCAATCCTGGTGGCATATCCAACTCCATCCCACATCATACAGCCCCAAACCATGACAGACCCACCCCCAAACTTCACTGTCCCCTGCACAAGCCTATCATTCAGGCTCTCTCCAGCCTTTTTCCAAGCCCATTTCCTCCCATCTGACCCAAGACAATTAATTTTAGTCTCATCAGACCATACAACCCTTTTCCAGTCATCCATAGTCCAATATTGGTGTGCCAAGGCAAAGTCCAGCTGCTCCTTTTTGTGCCTAGCTGACAAAAGTGGCTTCTTCTTCTTTACAACTGCCTTCATTCCCTGCTCTTTCAAGCATCTCCTGACTGTATCTATTGACAATGGCTGATCAACAATGAGCTGGAGTTCTTTGGTCACATCCACAGCTGTTTCAGCACTCCTAGAAGTGATGAGGTGCATGGCATGGCGTTTGTTGGTGGGAGAGAGCTTCTTTGGACAACCTCCAAAGGACTTATGGAGGTGAGGACAGTGTTTAGAGTGAATTCTAGAGGCTGTAGCAAGGCCATGCCAGTGGATGAAGCAATAGCTTTGGCAGAATGGCCAGCATTGAGAAGGGAGATGATGTGTTGCTGTTGAGCAGGAGTGAGAGAGTGCATGATGGATTGGTGGTGGTATGGGTGCTAGGACTGTTGAATTCAACTGAAAATCAACATAGTCACATGACTGTGTGAATGTAGTCAACAGAGTCATGTGATCTGTCTTGTTTCTATTCCTCAAATTGTCAGCAGCAAAAGGTTTCCAATGAGCAGTGAGGTTTAATCTATTTTTATCTTCTCCAATAACAATGATTACATAATGGTGCTGTATTACCTAATACTATACATGTTAAGCTATGTACTCTGAATTTTAAGGACTTTTATATAATTTATTTCTTATGCTATAAGCCATTCAATACAGTTTCACCAATCATTGGAAACCTTTTGCTGGTCACTGTATAACCACCCTGCGGCCTTTTTTGAGATGGCCATTTAGTGGTATCCTGACCCAGATCTTAGTGCAATGGTGTCTTGGCATACTGTGGTGACTACCAACAGTGAGTGAATGTCCATTCAACAAGTTCTAATGCAACTGCACAAGTCTAGAACAGGAAACATCAACAAACTTGGGGTTTCCCCACAGTGCCCACAGTGTTGCAGGACTGGCAGACAAGTCACAGACTTCAAGTAGAATGTTTGCAGAAACCTGCAGTGCCCACAGTGCCCACAGTGAATCTGCAGTGATTTTGTAGTAACCTGGCAGTGAATTGGCAGAATGTTTGCAGACAGCTGCAGTGTCCACAGTGCCACAGTGCTGACAGTGCTGACAGTGAAGCCACAGTGAATCTGCAGTGAATCCACAGTGATCTGCAGTAATTCTGCAGCAATTCTGCAGAGACCTGCAGTGAATCCACAGTGATCTGCAGTAATTCTGCAGAGACCTGCAGAGACCTGCAGTGAATCCACAGTGATCTGCATGTCATGACCTGTTCTCAACGGTCAAAATCTCTAAGACATTTTTATTCTTTTTCTTTATTTACAATAGCTGTAGCCAAATATCTTAGTCAGGTTGGCGTCTATCTTATCTAGTCAGCGCTAAGATTAGATTAGATTAGATTAGATTATAGATTACGGACTACCGGACCAATGACTCATGGACTATGACTCAGGCTTACCAATGCGCAGTAACGGGGGCCGATTATGTTATCTCTTTTACTCATACTTACTCAGCGTAGCTACTATTATTAGAGTGGTGCACAGACCACCCTTGTAGTATATAAACTGAGCAAGTAACACCCAGAGTCCTCAGTCGAGTTCTCTCGGGTTTATTCCCTACTCTCATCTCCTCTACTCATAACTCTATTGTTGGGGCCCTAAGCTGTCACGGCGAGGGTAGTCCTGATACTGCAGTAATTCTGCAGCAATTCTGCATAGACCTGCAGTGAATCCACAGTGATCTGCAGTAATTCTGCAGAGACCTGCAGTGAATCCACAGCAATCTGCAGTAATTCTGCAGTGACCTGCAGTGAATCCACAGCAATCTGCAGAGACTGCAGTAATTCCAGACTCTGTGGGACTCTGTGGGACTCCATGGTGCTCCATGCCTTATTGGCACAGTTTTTTACTTGGACTGCTGCAGACTGTGGCAGTACTGCACAGAACATATACCTTTTCTCTAGGCTCTGTGGGACTCTGTGGGACTCTGTGGGGCTCTGTGGGGCTCTGTGGGGCTCTGTGGCTTGTTGGAACAGTTATTTACTTGGACTGCCACAGACTGCCAGCAGACTCCCACAGAACATATACCTTATCTCCAGGTCCTGTGGTACCTCCACAGTGCTGCAGAGGCCTCTGCTGCTGTATGTATGTTTGACTCAATACAGAATGTCATGTAACCATTACATTGCTGCAAGCAGTGTTGAGCACTAGAGCATTGATGACCCTTCTTTTCCAATCACATGTTTGACTAAGGTTTATTGGACCTAAAATTTAGGCCTGCTATGTGTGTAATTTTCATGGGAGGGGCCTATCAATCAGCAAATAGCTGTAAGTTATCCCTAATCATTCCTAAATTGGAATAAATTGGAATAAATTGGAATTTGGGTTTTTTGTGATGGTTACAGTCCACATTGGCTGAGCACCACTCATCAGCTGAATCTCCAACTGGTCATGGCCAAAGGTTTAAGTGAGGAGGTTTCAATGCTGTGTATGTATCAGGACTACCCCTTGACGTGACGTCTTAGGGCCCCAACAGCAGACTTAGGATGAGAGGAGTGAGGGTAGAGTGGAAACCCAAGAGAACTCGACTGAGGACTCTGGGTGCTATCTTGCTCAGTTTATATACTACAAGGTGGTCTGTGCACCACTCTAATAATAGTAGCTACGCTGAGTAAGTATGAGTAAAAGGAATAACATAATCGGCCCCCGTTGCTGCGCATTGGTAAGCCTGAGTCATAGTCCATGAGTCATCGGTCCGGTAGTCCGTAATCTAATCTAATCGTTATCTAATCTAATCTTAGCGCTGACTAGATAAGATAGACGCCAACCTGACTTAGATGTTTGGCTACAGCTATTGTAAAATACAAGAAAAAGAATAAAATGTCTTAGAGATTTTGACCGTTAAGAACAGGTCATGACAGTACCCCTTTTTAGGCTTCGGCTTCCTAGACGAACTAAAAATCTTCAAGGATATATGTCCACCTTTTTTCTCCTTTCGCCATCTCATGCATAATTGCCATGCCCAAAATGCTTTGGGCGGGAAAGTCCAAGGATCTATGCCTTGGTCGGCTTTTTCTATCCAGCGGTACACATCACGATCCATAGTGATGCGGGGACGAGGAATGGGTTTCGGCTTTCTTTGTGGTTCAGGAAAAGGACAACGTGACGATTGTTCACAGCAGTGGCCCACGTTTGAATAGCCACCAATGGTAAGGATTGTTGATTGAGATTTTTTGTTGTTGCGGCGATTCTTACCCATGATGGTAAGATAGACGATATACAAGTGCGTATATGTGTTTGAATAACCGGCCCAGAATAAGCCTTCCTACAACAAAATGAAGCAGTTTAAGGCCCTACTCCAGGCCAATCCTTTTTAAATTTTTAAGCAACCATTGCAATCGCATGGACCATCGTGATCTGATGGTTCATTTAACTGTTCTAGTAGCTGTTGTCCTTTCCATTTTTGCCAATTTTTCTCCATGATGCAGTTTCTGCTACTGCATTTATGTCAATCCTGGATATGCCGTTCCTGGACTTTCAGTATAGTTTTCATATTTTTTGAAGCTTAATTTGTCAAAGACACTTTTGTCAATGACTCGTATTGCTCCGGGGTTTTTATCATAGAAATGCTTTATTTTTCTTTAGCATTTCCCAAATTCTCTTTTGGCTCCCACGAATTGTGTTCCGCCGTGTATCCTTTCCATTGAACAAGATATTCCATCTTGTTTCTTTTTAATCGTACATCGAGGATTTTCTACCTCAAATTCTTTTTCACCATCAATTTCTACTGGTGGTGCGGGTGCAATGCGCTGTCCCCTAAGTGGTTTAACATAGGGACGTATTCTTGAAACATTCACAACAGGGTGGATTTGTTGTGAAAAGGGTAGATTTAACTCTACAGCATTTGACGAAATGATCTTTTTAATTGGATAGGGACCTATCCATCGTTCTGCCAACTTTCTAGTTGGGCGTCCAGATAATTGAAGATCTTTGGTTGACAACCAAACTCGATCTCCTACTTTGTATTCTGGTACCTCAGAACATCATCTATCTGCATAGAGTTTCATATCATCCTGCGATTTCCTTAATGCAGCTTGTGCTTCTTCATGAATTTCCTTCATTTTCTGCGCAAAGTCAGCTGCCGCTGGATGACTTCCCTCTTTTCTGGGTTCAATACCCATTCTTGGATGTTTTCCATAGTTTACAAAAAACAGTGTATGTTTCATTGAGGCTTGAATTTTGTTATTGTAACTAAATTCAGCAATTGCAAGCCATCCCGACCAATTTTCTTGTCGATGATCTACAAAAATCCTCAGGAACTGTTCTAGATCCTGATTCATTCGTTCTGTTTGTCCATCCGTCTGTGGATGGAAAGCTGTAGACAAATCTGTAGAAATGCCTAACATTTGATTCAATTCCTTCATCATTTGAGCGGCGAATTGAGGTCCGCGATCCGAGATTATTGACTCGGGGAGACCATGGAGTTTCCATATATGATCTCTGAATAGTGTTGCCAACCCTTGAGCTGACGTTTCTTCTGAAGTTGGAATAAAATGCGCCATTTTGGACATTCTATCGCAGACTACTAGAATTGCATTGTGACCGTACGATTCTGGTAACTTTGTAATGAAATCTGCAGTGATATGGGTCCATGGCTTTGACAGTGCCGAGTTGGGCATTAATTTTCCCGCTGGTGGTTCTGGGAAATTCTTGCTTCTTTGGCACTTGTCACATCCAGCAACGTATTTTTTAACGAATTTGGTGACACCTGGCCACCAATAATTTTTGTGACGAGTTCAACCGTCTTCCATTGTCCTCCATGTCCAGCAATGGGTGTGTCGTGATGGAGTCTGACTATCTCCATTCGTAGTTTTTTCATTTTTTGGAACGTACACTTTTCCTTGCCAGAGGATTAATCCTTGTTCCATCTGCCATTCTCCTGCATTGAGTCTCCTGACTCCTGCCTTTTTCATGGCTTCCACCGCTTTTACAACCTCTTCATCGTTTGCCTCTGATTTTCTAATTTTATTTAAAATTTCTTTTTCCGACGTATTGACTAGCACGTGTCCTTGTTGAAGTGCTGCAATTCGGAAAAATTCTGGTTTTAACAAGGTAACTTCCTTTTATCATCTTCTACCCCTTTTTATGGTCTGGCCTCCTGGACAGAGAATCGGCCTTTCCATAGTTGTTCCAGCTTTATGAATTAATTTGAAATTAAACCTGCTAAGGTATAAAGCCCAGCGTGCTTGTCTTCGGTTTAACTTTTTGCATTCATAAAGTATTCGAGATTTTTATGATCCGTCCATATCTCGAATTCTTGCCTTGCTCCTTCCAGGTAATGTCTCCAGGCTTCGAGACACCTAATAATGCCCAACATTTCTTTATCGTGGACATCATAATTCCTCTCGGTTTCATTGAGAGATTTGGAGGGTAAGCTACCGGTCTCCATTTGTTATCATCACATTCCATTGATAACACTCCTCCCGTTGCGTAATCCGAGGCATCAGACTCTATTCTAAATTTCTTGTCGGAGTCTGGAGCGACAAGAAGGGGTTGTTCCATAAAAGTTTTTTTTAATGTTTTAAATGCTTTTTCTTCTGCTTCCTTCCATTCCCATATTTTGTCTTTTCTGACCAGATTATGTAATGGTCATGCTATTTTGGCGAAGTCTTTGACAAATCGTCGGTAATAATTTGCCAATCCTAGGAAACGTTGGACGTCCTTTACACTACCAGGTGTTGGCCAGTTAAGGATAGCATCCACTTTCTTTGGATCCATTTTAATTCCATTGGGTCCAATGATAACTCCCAGAAATTCTACTTCTTGCACATTCCATACACATTTCTCCGGTTTGACGTACAAATCGTTTTCTTCCAAGCGCCGGAGAACTTCGAGCACTATATTATTGTGCTCTTTTTCGGTTTTTGTATAAATAAGGATGTCATCTATATAAACAATGACTTTTCCTTCATTTATCATATCCCGAAAGATATCATTCATCATGGCCTGGAAGGTTGCCGGGGAGTTGGTGAGACCAAAGTACATTACTACTGGTTCAAAAGAACCTTCTGGTGTAGTAAAAGTGGCCTTCCATTCGTCTCCTTCCTTGATTCGTACATTATTATAGCCCCACCTAAGGTCCAACCTGGTGAAGTGCTTTGCTTGTCTGCTCGATCTACGAGCTCCGATATCAACGGTAATGGATAGTTATTTTTAACTGTCCATTCATTCAAGTAACGGTAATCCTGTACCATTCTCTTTTTTCCATCTTTTTTCTTTACGAAGAACACCGGCTATGTTTGCGGTGATTTTGAAGGTCTGATGTACCCCTTTTTTAATTGATCGTCCACAAAGTCTCAGACTTCTCCGAGTTCATCTGGTGATAAAGGATACACCTTTCCTTTTCTGGGTTGGTAACCTTGTTTGAGATCGATGGCATGATCCCATGGTTTCCTAACCGGCATTCTTTCTGACGCAGTTTTTTCAAACAAGTGTAAGTACTTGTGATACTGCGATGGTACTAGATCTTTTGGTTCCTGTTTCCTCAACTCCCTAATCCATTTTGGGTTGTCTGATTTGATTCCAGACGGGAGAAATTCGTATTTTTCTCCTTCCCTATAAAATTTCGGGTGTTTCCACTGATCCAGGAAATCCAAATTTTGTTCTTCTTTCTCCTTTTGCTCTAGCCAGTAGGCAAAGTCTAATTCCCTCTCTTTTTCCCATACGTACATATTGGTTTCCCAATGTTCCGCCTGTTTCGTCCGCTTCTGTCTCTCCTTCGTCCATTCCCTTTGTTTGTGTCCACATGATCGTGGGCATCTTGTCAACTCTATTTTACCGGTGATCCAGTTGACATCCAGATTATGTCGTCATAACCATGTAGATCCAATGATTACGTTTGTTTTGCCTAATTTGCATATTTCGAATGTGGCTCGTTCTTGATGTCCTTTGTAACTCATGAGTAGATCTACTTCATGAGTAATCATACCGCCTTCATTGTTAGATCCATCTACATTTCTAACTTGAATGGGTCGATCCAAAGGAATTAACCTATAGCCTTTTTCATTAGCGAACTTGGCATTCATAAACAAACCTGTTGCTCCGGAATCAAGCAACGCGGTTTCGGTTGTTTGGTCATGTGTGTCTAGAGTTTCTAGACCTATTTCCATTAGTATCTCGTCCTTTTGACCAATAGAACGAACGAGAAACTCCTTTTGTCCTTTTTAAGTATTCGTTTACCTGATAAGGAAGAATCAAGCACAGGTTTATCCGCCCTGCCACGCTCCTGTGCTTTGGCACTAGAGACCGCTTCCTGCGGGGTGGTCTCAGAGACTGTTGAAGTCTCCGAGCCCTCCGTACCTACCAGTCCGTCTTCTTTACCTAATACAGAATACCTATTTAGAGAGTTCAGTACGGGACTTACTGACTCTCGTCTTCTTTTAAATTTTCGCCTTTTGCGAAATAGTCTTTCATCTCTTCAAAGGACATGGTTCGGATGTCCAATCCGGATCAGCAATTTCTTGCGATGTGACCGATTCTTCCACATTTGAAGCAGCGCATCGGCGGGCGCTGTGTTCTATCGACGTCCATGGCGTTCGGATCTGCAGGTCTTGATCCTGTGGTATATTTCCCCGCAGAGGGCCCAGCTCCCGATCGGTTCTGACTCGCTGATCCCGGTTCAGTTGAAGTTCCAGCGGGGTTTAGGCTGGCCAGTTCCTACCATCTTCGACGTATCCGGGCCTTTGGTCCCTTCACTCCTATTGGCGGAGTTACTGTTCCGCGAGGAATAATATTTTTCCTCATTCTTCGCCTGTCTCCATTGTCGATCTAATCGGACCGATCTTCGATACCATTCGTCAATATTAGCCGGTACTTCATCGGCTTCCATAATCCGTTTTCGGAGCCCTGCATTCAGACTCCTTTTGAATTCTTCAACTAGGGCCCTTCCCTGGTACCCTGTTCCTCGTGCGACTTTTTTGAATTTCTGCACGTGCTCTTCACACGTGTGTGCGCCCTGCGTCATGGTGCGCAACTCCGAGATCTTCGACGATTGTTCATCAGTGTCGCCGAAATCTGCCCTGATGTCTCTATACAATTGTTCGACGGATGTCGGTACATCCGTATCGTCATCTGCTATCATGTCCAGCAGGTTATCCCTCCAGTCCACTGCAAATCCTTCTGACATATATGATAGTACCAGGAGAATCTTCTCCTCTTCTTCAGCACTAACCATCTTCAGCTGTATATACAGCCAGCATCCGTTTATGAAATTTGAAACTTCCGACATCTTGCCGGAAAACACCGAAGGTTTGGCCACATCTATTTTTGATGAGCCATTTCCTGCAGGCGCGGGAATGTTGAATACCGTTCCTTCCGGTATATTGATTACTGGGGCCGGGCGGCCGGTGGCAGTGCTGCTTTTTGTGCCGCAGCGGCATTGTTTGTTTGAAGTAGCAACAGCTGCTCCTGGAGTTGCTGAATAGTTTGATTTTGATTATTCAGCAACTGCAACAGTTGCGCTGATGTAAGGTCCTCTTCTCCTTGATCGGACATTGGGATGTAGAGGGGCGGTGGTGTAAATGGGGAAAGAGATCTCGACGGTTGTGATACCAATGGAGATCTAAATGCTGGTGGTGGTGGTGAGAACAGTGGCGCTACTTCTCCGATGTATTGGGCGTCGGAGTGGAATAGACTTTGGATATTAAGGGTAGCGGGGTTAGGGACGAGGATTTGGAACGGTGCAGGTTCCCACTGATGTTGTACCTCGGTGATCGAGGGTGTGGAGTCGGTTGACTCGGTTGGTGTGTGAAGTGCGGGAACGGGATCGTTATCGTCAAATGGATCTGGCCCGAAAGGGTCGTAATCAATATCAAAGTCTTCTAGACCGTCCAGTGGTACACCGAATACTTCTATCCAGAAGTTATCGATTTCCCTATCTGTAAGCCGTGCGATCTGAAGATCTCGTACTTCGTAATTCTCCGTTACGTAAAGTGAGGGAGGTCTTGGCCTGTCACTTATTTGGGAATGCACTCAGGGTCCACAACCCTCCCTGCAGTGCTAATACGTAAACAGTATAGTACAGTATTTGACTTTTATGAATTGATTAAACTAAACTGGATCCGAACGGTTGTCCAGTTAGCACTATACCCTAATAGGTACGGCCTTTCTCAGAAGTGCGTGGTCAAGCGACGGCTACTTCCAAGGATTACGAAACGATGTATTTATGTATGTACGAGTATAGCCTTCAGAGGCCTAGACCAGGGCAATTTAACGTGCGTAGGGGCTGGTGAGGCTGGTCCACGATGCGAGTGACGTAACGTGTCACTACTCCGGCACTGGTATCCTGTGCACAGGTAACCCTATCAACCGGGTTAGGTTCTTTGGTTTGCATAGACCGGGAACGTAAGATAGAGCTTTTATGGATGCTCTAAAGAACCAGGGGTGACAGTTTTATTGTCTGACAACAAATGACGCTTTAGACTCTGCGGAAGAGTGTGTGAGCCCCAATATCAAAGAGTTCCCTTTACCCTGGGATCCGGGTTTGAGCGTGATGCTCTAGTTACAAGCGTTGGGGCAGTAAGGATGAAGTGCAGTCGAGTTCTACTATCAGGACTACCCCTTGACGTGACGTCTTAGGGCCCCAACAGCAGACTTAGGATGAGAGGAGTGAGGGTAGAGTGGAAACCAAGAGAACTCGACTGAGGACTCTGGGTGCTATCTTGCTCAGTTTATATACTACAAGGGTGGTCTGTGCACCACTCTAATAATAGTAGCTACGCTGAGTAAGTATGAGTAAAAGGAATAACATAATCGGCCCCCGTTGCTGCGCATTGGTAAGCCTGAGTCATAGTCCATGAGTCATCGGTCCGGTAGTCCGTAATCTAATCTAATCGTTATCTAATCTAATCTAATCTTAGCGCTGACTAGATAAGATAGACGCCAACCTGACTAAGATGTTTGGCTACAGCTATTGTAAAATACAAGAAAAGAATAAAAATGTCTTAGAGATTTTGACCGTTAAGAACAGGTCATGACAGTATGTCTCCCTCACTTCTACCCCTTTCTCGTCCACCCTTCCCCAAGTTCAAGTGTGGATGCATGAGTTTGCACAGGATCAACAAGGACAAAGCATCAGAAAAATGTGCAGCACAGCTTTTGCCTGCTTATTCAGTTTATTTAGGCTGAATAAGCAGCAAAGCTGGCAAAAGCTGACTCCACTCAGAAGTGCAAGGTACATGCTCAGAAAAGCTGTGCTGAGTGCAATACACTCAACAGAGCTGTCCTGAGTGCACTTAGAAAAGCTGCCTTGAGTGGCTCTCAGTGCAGATATAAAAGCTGCCTTGATTCTGATCCTTCCAAATGCACAAAATAAAATTTCATACTACCTACAGTTCAATCTAATAACTACATTTGTGACATGATAGATACAGGAGTCCGAGGTCTGATATGAGATAGCAAAGATGGCACTTGATCCACAAACGATGTGGCCAAATGGTTGTGAAATTACGAAGGGCAAGCAGCAGAGGTTGAAGGAAAGTGAGCGAGCAGAGGCACAGGGAGTGGACAAGCAGAGGGCACAGGAAGGAACAAGTGAGGAAGCAGAGGGCACAGGAGGGAAGGAGCGAATGAGCAGAGGGCAAGAAGGGGCAAGCAGCTAGGGCTCCCGAAGTTGGTTCTGAACTTCAGTTCGAACCAGAACCGACCGAACCGAACTGACAGTTCTGGTTCAGTTCTGGTTCTGGTTCGGGCAATCCCAGTTGGTGTTGGTTCTGGTTCGGGCTGCTGCTGGTTTTGAGAACCGGTTCTGAACCAGAACCGAACCACCCGAACCGATTGTCTTGAGGCTGTAGGTTTGCAGCCGTCATTGTGTTGAAGGAGTGTGACAACCATTCCTGTGAGCCAAATGTGACAGGAGTGTGACAACTGTTCCCGCACGCTCTACATCTGCACCTGCTCGTCGCACTGCCACACTCAGCTGTCATGGCCGCACTCAACCCAGACGGATCCCTCAAGGATGTCACAGAGATTGAGTTTTACAACTCTGAGACTGACGAGCGTCCGATTGGCTCATCAGGGCAGGCAGGTAAGTGTCACATCATCAAAAGGTGGTAAGTTTGATAGTGTCATATCTTGTTCATTTCTGCTTGGATTACCTTCATTCAGGTGTCGATTAGAAGCTCTCTATTCACTATTCCTCACCGCATCAACTGCGCTTCAAGTGGCGCCCTCGTTTGTCCGGCGCATGTCACCTTCTCTGATCAAATCTGAGTTGGGGACTTTCCTCAAGTGATATCTCGACCAATCCTGAACGGATGTTCTTCAACCATAAATCAATGGAAAGCCCTCTTATTACTCTTTCTCGTCACACTAACCGCTTGACAAGCGGTGCCTTTATTCTCCTGTACTTTGTCAATTTCTGCTGAATAGCCCTTTCAAGTCATATCTCGGCCGTTTTTCAGCGCTTTCCCTTCAAAAAGGGATCTGCTGGAAGTCCCTTCATCACATTTTCTTGTACCACTGACCGATTGACAGGCGGCACCTTCGTTCTCCAGTAATCTGACAATTTGTGTTGCAGGGGTGGCTGAAGTCATATCTCCACCATTTCTGGATGGATTCCCTCAAACAAAGCGTCGTCAGAAAGCCTTTCTATTGCTCTTTTACTGTGTATTAACCGTTAAACGAGCAGCACCTTCATTCTCACAGTATTCCCAATTCTTTGCTTGGAATGACCAGTTTGACTGATTTTTGTCAGCTTAGTTGTCTCCATTTCTGCTCATAGTACCACAAATCATGCATAAATACATATATTTGTATCAGATACAATGACTGCAACTGTATTGAACAGACATACAATAAACATCAGAAAATTGAATGAAAGCATGCCAACATGATCACACCTGCTGGCCCCACCACCTCATGCAGGCTGTCCAAATGTCAGGCAAGTGCTAGTAACATGCACACATTGTCAAATGAGCCCTTGAGCAGCATATTATTAGAGGTGTAGTAAACATTTCATGCTATCACTTTCTCTAAAATTTCCTTATTAGGAAATTTTAGTCGGTTCTTCAGTTCGAACCAGAACCAAACCAGAACTGAACCGACAGAACTGGTTCGGGCAGGTTCAGTTCTGGTTCTGGTTTGGTTCAGGCATTTTCTCATTGGTTCTGGTTCTGGTTCAGCCAAAAATGCCCCTGAACCTCACTGAACTGAACTTCGGGAGCCCTACAAGCAGCAGAGGGTGAAGGAAGGTGCAAGCGAGCGGAGGGTGCAGGAGGGAGTAGACAAGCAGAGGGTGCAGGAAGGAGCAAGCAAGTGAGTGGAGGGCACAGGAGAGAGTGGACAAGCAAAGGGCACAGGAAGGAGGGCGAATGAGCAGAGGGTGAAGAAGGGGCAAGCAGCAGAGGGCACAAGAGGGAGTGGACAAGCAGAGGGCGCAGGAAGGAGGGAGTGGATGAGCAGAGGGCGCAGGAGGGAGTGGACGAGCAGAGGGCAAAGAAGGGAGGAAGCAAACGAGCAGAGGGCAAAGGAACGAGCAAGCAAGCAGAGGGCGCAGGAGGGAGTGGACGGAGCAAACAAGCAGAGGACGAAGGAGGGTTGAGCAGCAGAGGGCTAAGGAACGAGCAAGGGAACAGAGGATGCAGGAGGGAGTGGGCGTGGTTGAGTGTTTGAGTCACGCATAGTGATGCATGATGCATGAGGGCGGGTCAAATGAACTTGGCACACAGGAATTTTTTTTTTTTTTTTGAATGGATATATTTTGGTATAGAGTGGATCATGAGACAATGTAGACGACATGACTAAAGGTATCAATGGAGCCATAAGGGCCCGCTCGTAGAGGTAGCAAAAGAAAGACCATAATCCAGGAGGGTTTTACGTACAGGGTAAAAGATCCTAGTCGCGGAAAAGCTGACGAAAGCCGGCTCAAGTCCATGTGAATGCATCTGGCATAGCCGAGTCGATATCTTGGAAGGATCCCGCCATGGGATTGTCCTTCAGAAAAGAAACTAAAGCTACAAAGTTATTCTTCAAACGGAGAAAAGAGAAGACAGAAGGAAAGAGATTCTTATACCTGACGCACTTACACATGATGTGGGAGCGGGTCATGAGCGGTTGATGGTGGCAGACCGCACATTTGAGTGCAGCTTTGGGATGAAACCGTTGTTGGTAGTCTGCAGAAGGCATGTGGCCCGTGGAGAGGCGAACAAAGCGCGCGAAGAGTGCTGGGTCGTCATCACATTTCCGAATGAAGTGTTTACGAGCAGCACCGAGGGAAGGGAGAGCGGCCCAACGGGAAGCATGAAAAAGTAATAAATTGTTGCCACGATATGACTGGGAGGCCCACATGAGGCACCAGTGGAGGCCAGCGGTGCGCTTGAAACGTTGCTGTTCACTAAGCCAGGTCGAAAAGGGTTGGACAGTAGTGCTCTGATACGCGCCGACAAATTGGTCGATGGCCTCATTCTCGGGGATGCCTTTGTGACTCGGGCACCAAGAGACCGTGAGTGCGTTACTAACATCTGTGTCGAGCCACGCACGAATAGCAGAAGTAAAACGTATGGCTATGTGTTGACCATCCGTAAGATCTGTGTTGAAAACGCCAAGAGCTGCCGCCTGGTTGTCGACAAGGACCACATGATGTCCTGTGGATAAAAGATGACAGGGCGCGCAGGAATTATCTTGGGCAATTCAAAGAGTTGCCAGACATTTTAATAGTATCTCTGCTATCTTCATTGAAGTCTGAGGACTGCAGGTCGAGGGTTAGTCATGGGCAGTGCAGTCTTATATGTGGGCAGTCCAACGGCAGCAATGACATGGCAGTCAGCAGACGTGGCGGTCAGTGGACGTGGATCGACGGTGTAGCTGTCGTTTGATTGACGGGCAGCGTGGGCAGTCACTTGGGAACGAATGGCGGTCAAGACGTTGACTAGCGTGGGCACGTCTAAGTGGTTGATGATGGTGGTCCAGTGAAGGCGCAGCAGGTGATGCGGCGGTTGAACATTGAACGTTGAGGTACAGCGGCGGCGTGTCTAAACGAGCTGGCAATGACGAAGTAGTTGGGGTACATCATTGTCAGTTGTAATATAGTGTAGTCGATCTAAAATACTTGATGGATGCAAAGGAGGTCAAGTAACAAATGCATTGAGATGCTGGCTAGCTGTGGGGGGCAGAAAATGGAGGCACTATGCAAAAATGAGGGCACATCGGGCGCTACGCGAGCTGAATGATCTTGCTAGGGTACCTGGGCTAATGGCGAGACGTCGCAGTTGAAGCAATTGGCCGATTATGGGGGTTGTTGGGATGTTAGCCGAACAACAGGAATCTCGTACGATACCCATGGAACGATCTAGTAGATTAGATAGAACGCACTAGAATACATGCGCACGTATATATATTGTAGTAGATACTATAGAATGCATCGGTTTTCCCCCCCGGTCGTCGAGCGGATTGCGCTGCTGCCAACAGGTTATGGGCCCCGAGCCATAAACATATAGAAGGAAGTATTCAAATTTTTTCTAGCAGAATTAATATTGATTAAAGATAAGGTTAGGACAAGATGTCTGAGACCGTTACCATCGGGAGCTTCAAGATTGAGACCTTGAAAGGTCATGATAATTGGCTAGCCTGGAAACAGAGGATAGTAGGTATCCTCAAAGAGTTAGAACTAGAAGATCACATCGAAGAAACCGCTGAACCGCCAAAAGCAAAAACCGAAAACGAGCCAACTGAGGATGAAAATTAAAAATTAAAAGCATGGACAAAGAATGACAAAAAGACCATGACAAGGTTAAGACTCGCAATTGCTGATTCCGAATTGATTTACGCCTCGGGCGCAAAAACAGCTAAAGAGATGTGGAAACAACTTTGTTCAGTTTACGAATCAAAAGGAAGACTTGGGATCCTCGCAGCACGACGAGAATTGTACCGAATGCAAGCAGCTGATGATTTCGACATGCGACAACATATTGCGCAACTACGAACCCTGCAAGAAAGAATACATTCAATGGGGAGTATCATAACCGATGAAGATTTTATAATGATATTGATCACTTCATTACCAGAATCCTGGGATGTTTATACGTTGGCGTATTTGGGCGCGATGGGCGATAAACCAACTATAACATCATTTGAACTAATTGCAATATTAATTGCTGAAGATAATCGAAAGAAAGGAAGAGACGGACCCTTAGGATCCACGATGCAATCAAGGAACAGGAATACACGAGGGTATGGAAATTATAATGGACGGCGCGAAGGCCGAAAGGACATAGAATGCTACAATTGCAAGAAAAAAGGCCACATATTGTGTGACTGCTGGGCACCTGGTGGTGCAAAACACGGGCAAGGTCCAAATAATAAAGGACGAGGTAAAACTAACCAAACACAGGAAAATCAGGATGACAAAGACACAAATGACTCATTAAATGACTTAGCTTATGTTATTTGCGCAGCCGAGGGACAAGAATTTGCTAAAAGCAATTGGATTTTTGATTCAGCAACAATGTCACATATATGCCCAATACGAGAGGTATTCACCGAATACACAGAGATCAGCTCATCTATTTTAGGAATAGGGAATGTGGCTGTACAGGTCAAAGGGCGCGGAACAGTTATAGTTGATTTTAATGTTGACGGAAAAATAATCCCGCATACACTAACAAATGTCTTGCATGTTCCAGATGCAACAAACTGTTTAATTTCGGTCAGCCGGTACGACAAATCACGAGGCATTACCGAATTCAAGGATGGACAATGCACACTAAAGGATAGAAATGGCAAAATCGTTGGAAAAGGTATTTTAAAGAACAAATTGTACTTACTATTAGCATGTGCACGGACCGTCAAAGGGACCGCGCTACAATCTTCAGTTGAAGACCAAGTCGAACGAGCAATGGCAATAAATGGTAAGAATGAATCATGGCTGGAATGGCACAAGCGATACGGGCATGTCAATACGACAGCACTGCGAAAACTGGTGCGGGAAAAAATGGTCACAGGATTGTTTGTTGATCACAAATCAAGAACAAACATCAAATGCACAGCCTGCATCGAGGCAAAGCAAGCACGACGGCCATACCCCAAGGAGGCATCACACCGATCACAGACGCCTGGCGAGCGCACTGTAACAGACGTATGGGGACCAGCCAGGACCTGATCAATAGGCCGATGGCATTACTACATCTCTTTTACGGATGATTGCACGCGATTGTGCAATGTTTTATTCTTGAAAACAAAAGATGAGGCTTTTGATAAAATCAGACAACATATACTACTAATAGAACGGAAATTTAATAGGAAACCAATTTCCATTCGAATGGATAATGGAAAAGAACTCATAAACGAACAACTCAAGAACTGGGTGGCCGAAAATGGTATCACAATCGAACCAACAGCGCCGTATTCACCATCTCAAAACAGAATAGCCGAACGGTTCAATAGGACCCTATTGGAGCTAGCGCATGCAATGCTAATCGCGAAAAAGCTGCCAACCTACTTATGGGACGAAGCTGTTGCCCACGCCATTTACCTCAGAAACCGAGCACCAACAAGGGCACTCGATGGAAAAACACCATACGAGGCTTGGTATGGCATCAAACCAGATGTATCGCACTTACGAGAATTTGGATGTGATGTATGGGTGCTCAACGAATCCCAAAGCTTATCAAAGCTAAGCCCTAAATCAAAGAAAATGATATTAACAGGTTTTATAGATGGATCTAAATCTATTCGATACTACAACACTAATACAAAAACAATCAAGGTAACTAGGAATTTTGTTTTCTCTGATACTACTACAGAAACTCGGAAAACGACGACAATTAGCGGTTTCCGAGCCGAGGGGGAGTCGGGAGCATCCGGCTCACAAACCACTAATCATGCCCAGCCAGGGCAACCACTTTCACAACAACCAAGGGAAGTAGACCCAGAAACGATACCGCTACCACCATCACCCCATCAATCAACCCACAATCGCAATCGCCCACACAATCACAGCCGCAAACGCCTACAGGTGTGCCAACATCAACCCCGGGTGAAAAACTCACCATCAAGATCCCAAACCCGTTTTTCCATCAAGCCAAGCCACCCGACAAACGCCCAAAGCGACCAAACTTGAAAGATATCGACTACAAACTAGCAAACAACCCAGACGCACGAAAACCAGCAGAACGACTTGCGCGAACAAACCTTGCGAGAGAAGTTGTATGCGATATCATTGATACTGCACTAAAAGCCACTTTGACAGATGATGTACCAACTACTGTTAAAGAAGCTCGAAACGACGTGGACGCAGAAAAATGG
Organism: Amanita pallidorosea; assembly: GCA_023014475.1. Classification (NCBI taxonomy): domain Eukaryota; kingdom Fungi; phylum Basidiomycota; class Agaricomycetes; order Agaricales; family Amanitaceae; genus Amanita; species Amanita pallidorosea. The sequence goes on along the minus strand of JAEBUS010000138.1, from coordinate 7,541 downwards.
GAAAAAGCGATGGAAGAGGAATTGACGATGATGAAGACAATGAAAACTTGGGAGCTTGTGAACTTACCACACGGGCGCAACATTGTAGGATGCAAATGGGTGTACACGAAAAACGAGACGAGAACGGCCATGTCCAGCGTTACAAGGCACGCCTCGTAGCACAAGGATATTCCCAATGCCCCGGCATCGACTACAACAACACCGGGACTTTTGCGCCAGTTATGCGCTTCGAAAGTCTTTGAGCCCAGCTAGCACTAGCCGCCGCAAATGACTGGGAGCTACAACAGTACGATGTCAAGAGCGCATACCTAAATGGGCGGTTGGAGGAGGAGATTTATATGAACCAACCTCCTGGCTTCGACGATGGAACTGGACGCGTATGCCGACTACACCGTTCCATTTACGGACTCAAACAGGCCGGAAATACGTGGAACCGAGAATTCACAAGCGCTATGGGTAAGTTAAAATATACACAGTTAAAATCAGATTACTGCGTATTTTATAGAGAACAGGACGACATTTTCTCTATCCTACTATTATGGTAGATGATATCATAGGGATATCAAACTCGAATGATGAGGCGGAGCACGTCGAAAAGGAATTAGCAGAGAAATTCGAAATAAAGAGCTTGGGCAAGCCCAAACTCATACTTGGAATTCAAGTCAAACGAAATCGGAAGGTCGGAACCATCATCATACATCAATCCAACTACATCGACAACCTACTATCACGCTTCAGACTCACAGACGCAAACCCAGTCTTGACACCAATGGACCCCAACGTGAAACTCGACTACGAGCCCAACGAGTCAGCAGAAACCGTACCAAACGAAGCAGCGCACTCATATGCGACGCTCATAGGTTCCCTCATGTACCTAGCTATCGCAACCCGACCGATATAGCGTTTGCAACGCAACGCCTCGCACAATTCACAAGAAACCCAAAAGAACGGCATTGGACAGCGGTCAAACGGATATTCCACTACCTAAAAGGCACAAGAAATGTAGGAATCAAATACAGAAGAAATGAGGGGCCAACGATGGAGATCTTCTCAGACGCAGATTGGGCAAACCACGCAGATAGGAAATCAGTAAGCGGATACGTCGTAAAAGTTGCAGGAGGAGCCGTTGCGTGGAGTTCGAAGAAACAGGGAAATGTTGCTCTATCGACAGCTGAAGCAGAGTATGTAGCGACGGTTCACGCAACCAAACAGGTGATATGGTTCAATCACTTATTTTCCGAGCTGAGCTACTCGTTTTCAGGAACGCCGACTATTATGAGCGACAATCAAGTGGCTATTGCCATATGCCATAACCCAGAATACCACGCGCGCACAAAACATATCGACATCGCGCATCATTTTGTCCGGACCTCGTACAAGAAAAGGAACTGGAAATTAAATATGTTCCTACAGAAGAAAACACGGCGGACATCCTAACGAAAGGATTACACCGCCCTGCGCATGAATATTTGACGAAGAAACTTGGGTTGTCCGACTAAGGAGGAGTGTTGGGATGTTAGCCGAACAACAGGAATCTCGTACGATACCCATGGAACAATCTAGTAGATTAGATAGAACGCACTAGAATACATGCGCACGTATATATATTGTAGTAGATACTATAGAATGCATCGGTTTCCCCCCCGGTCGTCGAGCGGATTGCGCTGCTGCCAACAGGGGTGAGCACTTCTGAGCGTGAGTGCGTGTGGCGAAGCACTGAGCGTAAGCCGATATGCTGTGTTTGAAAGCCGTGATGCACGTTTTGCTGATGAGGGAAGCCAGGATGCAGTAAAAATGAACCGTTGATGCAGGGGATTGAGATTCTTCATGTACGTTGGAATGGCGGCCCACAAAACTATCACACAATCTGATTGATAAGGAATGGAAGCAGTATATAGTCATTGATTTCATCTCATTGACGTTAGTCAGTAAGAGGACTCTCATGAACCATGTTGGTGTTATGGACGGTGCTGGTTAAAACATCCTATATCATGTAGCATACCCAGTCCATGCGGCGTTCTCCCCTGGAGTGTATGAAACTCGGACTCCGCGTGATGATTGGACCTGTGAGGCAAAATTCAGCATATCTGCATCTACATCACAACTACTTACGTGAAACGACGGGCCCGTTCTAGCATATCCGTCAGTGGAAAAAGTGGTGTTGCAAACCATGCATTCTGCTGTCGTCCTGTCCATTCAAATTCTTGCGGATTTTGGCTGCAGGAGAGCAATGTTCAGATTATCTACATCCATATGTGTCAGAATCGCCTACTTGGCATACGCATATAGAGTGTTCATTTCTTCACCGTTTCTGTGATGTAATTCAGTTTATTTTTCCACATCCGCACGTCACATTCACATACAGCACAGGGTCTACATGGTTTGCACGGACGATACTTCTGTAGATAGCTGTATTCAAGTACGACGTTCCCCGATACGGAACAAAACTCCTCAGAGCAATGAGAGGATAGTCTCCGTCTTTGCTGGAACCGATAAGGCGAAGTCTGTTCTCCCACCTTGTATGATCACTGTCATAGTCCTCCCTCCAAGTAGGATTCGTCTTAAAGAATATCTTGATAATGAAATGCGGTCCTTGGTTAGGAAGCGGAGATAAATATTTAGCCCGTTTAATTTCAAAGCCATTTGTTTTAACGATTGCTTCCTTTTCGATGTCAAAGTCAGGACACTAGAAGAGGAATGTAAGCAAGACAACATCCGTGAGTTCAAGTCAGAAGAGTACAGAGGACACCTCCTGGTTCTCAGCTGGGGAAGGCATTGGTAACGCATTTGTGATGGATACGAAGAGAAGTAGAAAAGTGGTGACGATTGAGTTGAAGCGCACAAGTTGCATCGTGGGGATGAAAGGACCAGCCTCTGCTCGAGGTCCATTCTGCACGCCGCTTTTAAACTGAGTCGGCTTTGGCTGTGCCAGTGACGGCCTGATGGCCTGATGACCGAAGCAACATCATTACGACCAATTTTCGGCAATTGCCGGATTCTTTTACCACGCATGAGTCCGCTCCCAGAGCATCGTCGGATACAACGATGAAAGGCGAGTTGTACTAAATGACTAACACATTCACTAACCTCATGGCCAAGTATATGCTTCGTTTTTCACCGGGCACTTGGCAACAAGGGCAAGGATGCTTAGACACGCAATCTGTGTGTCAGTCCTCCGAGATCGCCACTCTTTGTGGTCGCTAGCTGGGAATGTCACGTTGGCTGATGCATGCATGAGAAGCTGATGATGCGATGACTATCTCCTTGGGGTAAGAGATTGTGTCCCGTATGCGCTTGACTGAGTCGTTTTCTGCGATTCCCCCATGGCTTGGGCACCACGCGATAGTTATGCGTCGCCCCTTCTTAAAATGTCGATGTCAAAAATACCCTTAGCCGCCGCTTCGTTGTCAACTCGTAGTAAGACGTTGTCTTGCTACGTCCCGGTTGAGCAGGTGGTCTCGTCGTTCAGCTCTCCAATTTGCTTCGCAATGTTGAATGGTGGACCCTCAACGGAGTAGTCATTGTTACCTCTTTGCCTTCTCAAACTGTGACTCTCTACTCTAGTGACAGTAAGGTACCCATGGTGCTCGTCACTCGCCTAATTACCGATTATTTTCAGTTCGAAGGTTCGTCTTTAAATTTAGGTGGGCAAAGCAAGTTTATGTAGTTTGGTGAGTGGAGATTAGTATGCAAAGCCTACAAGGCATAAACCGGAAAGAACAGTTTATCCTGATCAACGCTATTGTGGAATATGCAAGGACTAGAATCACGTACGCAAATGTGCAATGCCTATCGTCATCAGCAACCGTTTGAGAGACGCTGAAAACGAATCTTCTTTCCTGTTTCAGGCCGTCCTCAGCATGCCTACTCTAGTAGCCTGACCTTGGCATACTTCTATCTTTGGAACGGTTGGCTGAAGAAAATGCACCGTGAACTGCACTCGTCCGTCTTCAATCCGGACTCTGAGATAAGTTCAGCCACTCGGTATTCGAACGTCGGTGGTTGAAGAAAAATGTCGGGCGTTCGAGACGCTTATTATTTATTGCTTGACGCTGAATGCGTGGTTTGCGTCGTATGTGGCGCGGACATTGTTGCCGGGACTCAAATTTTATTTCCACGAGGGCGCACGGGAGGCGTGTGCCATGTAAGTTTGGTGGATGGGTTTTGAGAACGCTAAACGACGGGTTAGGTCGGCTCCGTTGCTGCTGGTTGCGGGAAAGAACATCGGAACGCTGACGCCGTAGATGGTGTCGGCGACTCTGAACCAACTCGTCAACTGCATCAATACCGAGCAAGACGCCTCGTTCCTCGCTTCTCTCTACAAGGCGTTGGGGGACTGTGTCCGCGTCATTGGCGGGGTAACCGGGCTTCCCCACGAGTACCACACGGGGATCGTCGAAGTGACGCAGAGACAGCTACAGGCGATTGCCGAAAGGCGAAAAAGTTGTGCCAATCAAACCATGAGATGGACGAGGAGATATCTCTGGCGGAAGAGTTTGAGAATTTTGCGCTAGACGATACCATTGACGATGAGCAATATTACCGTAACTTATCAATGTCCACATCTCTCTTTAGCTTCTGCCAGTCCAACGAGTTGTTCTTTGGCCTCATGTAGAACGTACTTGCCCCGATTGAGGCTAAGCCACCATCAGCATCCGATGTTTCAACACAGCGGCACAATACGTACGGGTCACCGACCAGCTATAATGTTTCCGGATTTTCATCGTATCTTGAAAGCGATTGCCCTTGAATTACAACACAAATCCCGATCCTGACTCTTTGAATCACTAAACTGCTGTCTTGCATGAGCTCAACGAGTTCAGGGTCAATGAGATCACCCACTCTTCAGGCAGTATAGTCCATGGTTTTCCATTATTCCATTTGAAGCTCACTTCGGTCTTGTGATGGCAAGGAAGAAGATAGATGTCTCGTTTATCTCCGAGTATTGTAACATAATGGATGCTATCTGGGATGCTCTTATAAATTTCCTCTACTTTATCCCTCGGCCCCGAAATCGTATGCGTTCCGGTATCCAATATGGTCTGGACACCTGATATGATTAGTTTCCCTACAGAGATTTCCCCGTTACCTATGGTCCAATGTTCAAACGCATGTTTGCTGAGTTGAACGACGGGTGGTACTCTATCTCTTTGCTCAAGTATGCCTCCTTGACAATATGGCCAAGGTGGAGCTCTTGCTCTTTCGTTCCAAAGCAAAAGGCAGCGATAGAAAACAATCATGCAGTTGTGATTGGCAGCGTGGAAAAAATGGAACTCCGAATGTTTAGTCAAGCGGGGGGAATGGGACAATCCCAAGATGCGGAATGGGAATCATATCAGGCCGAGCTGAGCGCGCACGAAAAGGAAATTTCACCTACCCTCTTCTACATGGAAATCTTGATCCATTTTCGTCACCTTTACAACTTAGTGACATCCTGAATTTCATCCCTCCTCCGAAGTTGACTATATCGAACCAGCGCGGCCCATACATGTACCACTTGCATAAGGTATCGCCATAGTACTATGCAGAGACTCCCATGTGCTCGACAAACTTTTATCGTAGTAACTAGGTTTGGGGGTTTTGGACGAAGGTATCCAGAGGGCCCAGACCCGTGTCAAGCACGAGATCAAAAATCTGCGATTCGCTTGGAGGGTCTTGACGAGGAGTGCCAACTTCGATCTTTCCATGCCAGAGCTTGGTTTTTTCGCTTTGGAAGAGTTTTATGGTGGTTTTCACTAGAGCGTGAGGTGCCTGAGCCTGCAGGCATTGATTTATGAGGAGGATCCGAAGGACAAGAGTCACATACTACTTCATGGCGCTTGATAATATGCCGTTCGTGTTACTCTCGGTTGGAACAACCCAGGCATTGGCATGGTCATAATACACCAAGTCGTCAGATGCGTTGGAATGGGCATCAGCCAACGGAGCCAGAACCATGGCCGTCACGAACCCGAACCTGAGAGTTTTCCAGTGCATGCCACGCCGCAGTGCCAGTGGGGATGGATGACAAGTGGTTCATGCTAAAAGCTGACCCTTCCGGTAGGATCAAATGGTTGCGATGCTTGGTGATATCTTTTCTTGACACAGCCCATCTTTAAACCCATCATGATGGCAATACCGTAGATAGGATCATATTCATTTCCAATTTGGCTGTCGTATTTCTCTTTTACTCTTGGCATTGGTCACATAACCGGAGGCCGCAACTTTTTTTCAATCATGATACGCGAAACAAAAAGACAAAGGTGGCATATTCTGTCACTGACGCCGATACACCCAACCAAAAAACAACCAGACACAGGAACGCGTGAGCAGGGAAAAAGACGGGCAGAGACCGAGACGGGGAGAGACAGGCATAAGGGCGACCGTAGCCCATGGGAAAAAAACGACTTAATATTCCGTGCGAAAAAGGTGACATTCGCTGCCACCGACACACCCTACCCTTTTTTACATTTCCATGCGACATTGTCGCTATCGCCGACACACCCGTCAACCAGGCATACTAACCCCCCGCAAGCAGCCGGCGAGTAGTGTGCTCTAACATCAAGGCTTTCGTCAAGATACGGTACTCTCGCTGATGGTGGCACTTAATGATGTTCAGGCGTGCTTTCTGAGCCTCTTCCTCTTCTTTGCGCGCTGTACCATACAAAGAATGACACCAAGTCCAATTACGGATGGCATACAACGCACCATTTAACCTGCTCCAATATCCCTCCAACATCTTATCTGTCCCATTCGGCACGCCACTCTGAGCTGGGATTGTCCCATACAGACTCAGATCAATCCTCTTCTGAGATAACATCCAGATCGGTCCTCTAACGTTGTGCTTGGCCTCCGAGGCACGACGTCTGTGATGGCTTTGTTAGTCTGAGAGCCATTTGAGATGGAGGGCTCCGAGTGCGCATTGTTTGTCACATGTCACTTGAATTGGTCACATTTCATGACCACGGATGGCTGGGCTGCGACTCAGACAATCGTCAGACGGCGCAAGATTGTGCGCGGAGCATGGAACAAGTGGGAGGATGATGATCATTGGCATATAGAAACGGACGAAATGCGACGTGAAGGGGGCCCTTCAACGCAGCAGGATCATACATCCGAATCGGATTCTACATCCGAATCGGATTCAACAGGTTTAGTACATCGCTTGTTGGCTACCGCCTGTCCAACGACTCGATCATTGAAATTAAACATAACGTACATGCCCTCCATGACGCTAAACCACTGTCAGCATCCGATGGTTTCAATAGAGCAGCATAAGTAAGATACATACGTTTCACCAACCAGCCATAATGTTTCTGGCCTTTCATCATGATCTGAAAGCAGCTCCTATAATCACTCCTTGACACAAACCCCCTCCTAATTTAATCGTTAAACTGTTGTCTCGCATGAGCCTCACGAGGTTCAGGGCCAATGAGATCACCCACTCTTGAGGTAGAATCGTCTTCGGGTTTCCATCCTTCCATTTGAAGGTCACTCCCACCTTGTTCGCGCAAGGAAGAACATACAGTGCTTGCCCATCTCGTATTGAATGGAAGAAGCCA
>JAEBUS010000137.1:0-91305 GCA_023014475.1 Amanita pallidorosea | reverse complement strand
GACGATGCCCTCGTCGTAGTTCGTTCTAAGTCAACAGCGACAAGCAGAGTCTCGGTCCGCTCCAGCCACTGGACAAAGAGTTTAGACGCTAAGTCAAACGATGACGAAGGTCTTGAGAACGATGGAGAAGAAGAGCGTCGAGTTCAAGTGAGGTTGAGAGCAAAACTCGTCTAAGTTGGAACTGAGGTTACTCTACGATACATGGAGTTTATATACGTTTTGGAGAACAAAGGAATCGTAAAAGGAATAAAGCTGTAGCTACTCGAGAAAGGAAACATGAAAGTAGTTACGAAAGGAGATAGCGTCCATGCTGTACATTGCGCAGTAATGATGATGATGAAACGGTTCACTGAGACACGGAGACGAAACGAAAAGAGAACTGTAACATTACCCCCTTCGTATGCGAGAAGTCGCCGACTTCTACCATGAATTCGTCCAGCCGTGGTCCTGCCGAGATTCCAGCCAACTGATAATATTACCGACGTCCTTGTCGGCAGTCTCCACTCGCCACTGTAGGCTTTGAATCGCTCGCTGTAATTGTTTTGCTTGAGCGAGCATCGCGTCCCGTTCTTCATAAGTAAGAGTGTGCGGGTCGGTAGTGAGGGTAAGGGCGGTGATAAAATCAAGAGGTTCGGAAAACAAGTTGAAGTAGGTGACCAAGGTGGCGAGGTTGTCGCTGACGTTGTCAAGCATGGCGTTGCGGGGGCGGGTGACGACGGGCGGAACGGGTATAATGGGGACAGTAACGGTGTCAGCGAGTTCTGCCGGGTGTTCGTGAAGTTCGGGGAGGTCAGCGAATTCGAAGTCGTCAATGGTGATGGTGGTTGTTGACAAAGACCTCGAGTGGGAGGTCGTGAGCGGCGGCGAGGAAGGGTGAATGGACGGCGGCGGGTTCAACGTAATAATGGCCACATGCTGTGACCAGGAGGGCAAAGGCGAAGGCAATGAGGTAGGCGACGGTGATGAAGAAAGCAGGCATGGTTATGACAGTTAGGTTGGGGAATCCGATGCGCGTTGAAGCGTCCTTTTATGTTCAATTGAACACTTCGTCATCATAATTGACAGTCAGGAGTTCCTCTTCCGACATCGTCCATAACACCAGCATTCTTTCTGACGCAGTTTTTTCGAACAAGTGTAGATACTTGTGATACTGCGGTGGCACCAACTCTTTTGGCTCTTGTTTCTTCAACTCCCTAATCCATTTTGGGTCATCTGATTTGATTCCAGACAGGAGAAATTCATATTTTTCTCCTTCCTTATAGAATGTCGGGTGTTTCCATTGATCCAGGAAATCCAAATTCTGCTCCTCCTTCTCCTTTTGCTCTAGCCAGTAGGCAAAATCCAACTCTCGTTCCTTTTCCCAGACGTACATATTGGTTTCCCAATGTTCCGCCTGTTTTGTCCGCTTTTGTCTTTCCTTTGTCCACTCTCTTTGTTTATGTCCACATGATCGTGGGCATCTTGTCAACTCTATTTTTACTGGTGATCCAGTTGACATCTGGATTATGTCGCCGTAACCATGTAGATCCTATGATTACGTTTGTTTTGCCTATTTCACATATTTTGAATGTAGCTCATTCTTGGTGTCCCTTGTAACTCATGAGCAGGTCTACTTCATGAGTGATCATACCGCCTTCATTGTTAGATCCATCTACGTTCCTAACTTGAATGGGTCGATCTAAAGGGATTAGTTTATAGCCTTTTTCATTAGCAAATTTGGCATTCATAAACAAACCTGTTGCTCCTGAATCGAGCAACGCAGTTTCTGTTGTTTGGTCATGTGTGTCTAGAGTTTCTAGACCTATTTCCATTAGTATTTCGTCCTTTTGACCAATAGAATGAACGAGAAACTCTTTTTGTCCCTTTTTAAGTATTCTTTTACCTGATAAGGAAGAATTAAGCACAGGTTTATCCGCCCTGCCACGCTCCTGTGCTTTGGCACTAGAGACCGCTTCCTGCAGGGTGGTCTCAGAGACTGTTGTAGTCTCTGAGTCCTCCATACCTACCAGTCTGTCTTCCTTACCTAATACAGAATACCTACTAAGAGAGTTCAGTACGGGACTTACTGACTCTCTTCCTCTTTTAAAGCTTCGCCTTTTGCGAAGTATTCCTTCATTTCTTCGAAGGACATGGTTCGGATGTCCAAACCTGATCGGCAGTTCCTTGCTATGTGACCGATCCTTCCACATTTGTAGCAGCGCATTGGTGGGCGCTGAGTTCGATCCACGTCCATCGCGTTTGGATCTTGAGGCCATGTTGCTGTATTATTATTCGAGGAGGGCCCAGCTCCCAATTGGTTCTGGCTCGCTGATCCCAATGCTGTATTGAATCTCCATCAGGGTTTAGGCTGGCCAGTGTTATGAGCTCACGCCCCTAAGCACAACCCTACAATCCCCCCTAGGGGGCCCACAGGCCTCGTTGCTGGCCAGAGGATAGAAAGGAGATGAGAACGAGATAGATTGGGGTAGAGGTAAACTATCTGAAGTCTGGGGAGACTCCAGCTACAATGTACCTACTTATATACTACTCTATGAGGACCCTTGCGACTCCCAGACCCACCGGCACTCCCTCAGCCTGACTCACTCCTATTGTTCTTGGTGAGCATGTGCTTGGGCGCTGCCGCAGTTGCTGCGTGTATGAGCGCATATGGGCGCGGCCGCTCTGACTCCACTCATAGACCTCTTCTGGACTGCTCTAGACCCTGACCATAAGGAGCAATGCCTTGAGGCATTGTGCGTTCCCATTGCAATCCTTTATAGACATGCGCGCTGTCTTGCGCCTTCATCTGATGCGTGATGGCTTGATGCGCTGATCCTCCTGATGCACTGATGCCGAGTGTGATGCCATCAAGGTGGCGATCCACCTTCCTAGTCTAGCCGTCCTTCTGTATATAGTATTAGATGGTTTCTCCAACCATCGTCTTGCCCTCTGGTGAGCGCTCCCATGCACTGACTCAATCGTTGGCATCCCATAGTGTCCCATAAGGCCCCAGGCCTGTTATAATGTGTATACAAGTCATCCCAGATGACTGTAAGGTAAACCAAAATTGAGGGGCTAGGATTGCGATCCTAACAGCCAGTTCCTACCAGCTTCACCGTATCCGGGCCTTTGGTCCCTTCGCTCCTCTTAGCAGAGTTACTGTTCCTCGAAGAATAATATTGTTCTTCGGCTTTTGCTTGTCTCCATTGTCGGACGAGACGAACCAATCTTCAGTACCATTTGTCGATGGTTTCCGGTACTTCATCAGCCTCCATTATCCTTTTTTGGAGACCGGCATTCAAACTTCTTTTAAACTCTTCTATCAGGGCCCTTCCCTGATATTCTGTGCCTTGTGCGACCTTTTTAAACTTTTGCACATGTTCCTCACACGTGTGTGCACCCTGTGACATGGTGCGCAGCTCCGATATTTTTGACAACTGTTCATCTGTGTCGCCAAAATCCCTTCGTATCTGTCTGTACAATTGTTCCACTGTGTCTGGAACAATGTCGTCTTCATCAGCAATTAACTCCAATAGATTGTCTCACCAATCTACTGCAAATCCTTCCAACATGTATGACAACACCAGGAGAATTTTGTCCTCTTCCTCGGTGCTTGCCATCTTCAGCTGTATGTATAGCTGGCATCTGTTAATAAAGTTCGTGACCTCCAACATTTTTCCAGAGAACACTGGTGGCTTGGCTACGTCTACTTTTGACGAGCCGTTCCCTCCTGCTGGTGTGGGAATATTGAATACCGTCCCTTCCAGTATATTGATAATTGGGGCTGGGGCGGCCGGTGGTATTGCTGCTTGTTGTGCTGCAGTGGCATTGTTATTTTGAAGCACTAAGAGCTGTGCTTGTAGCTGCTGAATTGTATTGTTTTGATTATTCAGCAGTTGTAACAACTGCGCAGATGTCAGATCTTCTTCTCCTTGATCCAACATGTTGATGTAACGAGGGGGCAGTGTAAATGGGGAAAGAGATCTCGACGGTTGTGATACCGATGGAGATCTGAATGATGGTGGTGGTGGTGAGAACGGTGGCGCTACTTCTCCGATGTATTGAGCATCGGAATGAAATAGGCTTTGGATATTAAGGGTTGCGGGGTTAGGGACAAGGATTTGAAATGGGGCAGGTTCCCACTGATGTTGTACCTCGGTGATCGAGGGTGTGGAATCAGATGATTCGGTTGGTGTATGAAGCGCAGGAACGGGATCGTTATTGTCAAAAGGATCTGGCCCAAAAGGGTCGTAATCAATATCAAAGTCTTCTAGACCGTCCAGTGGTACACCAAATACTTCTATCCAGAAGTTATCGATTTCCCTATCTGTAAGCCTGTGCAATCTAAGAAGATCTCGTACTTTGTAATTCTCCGTTACGCAAAAAGTGAGGGAGGTCTTGGCCTGTCACTTATTTGGGAATGCACTCAGGGTCCACAACCCTCCCTGCAGTGCTAGTACGTAAACGGTATAGTACGGTATTTAACTTTTTGAATTTGATTATAGCGCTGACTAGATAAGATAGACGCCAACCTGACTAAGATGTTTGGCTACAGCTATTGTAAAATACAAGAAAAAGAATAAAAATGTCTTAGAGATTTTGACTGTTGAGAACAGGTCATGACAGTACCCCCTTTTTAGGTTTTGGCTTCCTAGACGAACTAAAAATCTTCAAAGGATATGTGTCCACCTTTTTTCTCCTTTTGCCATCTCATACATAATTGCCATGCCCAAAATGCTTTGGGCAGAAAAGTCCAAGGATCTACGCCTTGGTCGGCTTTTTCTATCCAGCGGTACACATCACGATCCATAGTGAGGTGAGGACGGGGAGTTGGTTTCGGTTTTCTTGGAGGTTCTGGGAAAAGACAACGTGATCCTTTTTTGTTGTTGCAGCGGTTCTTACCCATGATGGTAAGATAGACGATATACAAATGCATATATGTGTTTGAATAACCGGGCCCAGAATAAGGACTTCCTACAACAAAATGAAGCAGTTTAAGGCCCTACTCCAGGGCCAATCCTTTTTAATTTTTTAAACATCCATTGCAATCGCATGGACCATCATGATCAGATGATTCATTTAACTGCTTTAGAAGTTGTTGTCCTTTCCATTTTTGCCAATTTTTCTCCCATGATGCAGTTTCTGCCACTGCATTTATGTCGATCCTGGATATGGCCGCTCCTGGACTTTTGGTGAAGTTTTCATATTTTCTGAAGCTTAATTTGTCAAAGACACTTTTGTCAATGACTCGTATTGCTCCAGGGTTTTTATCATAGAAATGCTTTATTTTTCTCTTAGCATTTCCCAAATTCTCTTTTGGCTCCCACGAATTGTGTTCAGCTGTGTATCCTTTCCATTTAACAAGATATTCCATCTTGGTTCTCTTTAATCGTACATTGAGGATCTCTTCTACCTCATATTCTTTTTCACCATCAATTTCTACTGGTGGTGGCAGTGCAATTCGTTGTCCCTTAAGTGGTTTAACATAGGGACGTATTCTTGAAACATTCACAATGGGGTGAATTTGTTGTGAGAAGGGTAGATTCAACTCTACAGCATTTGACGAAATGATCTTTTTAATTGGATAAGGACCTATCCATCATTCTGCCAACTTCCTAGTTGGTCGTCCAGATAGTTGGAGATCTTTGGTTGACAACCAAACTCGATCTCCTACTTTGTACTCTGGTACTTCGGAGCGTCATCTATCTGCATAGAGTTTCATATCATCCTGCGATTTCTTTAATGCGGCTTGCGCTTCTTCATGAATTTCCTTCATTTTCTGCGCAAAGTCAGCCGCAGCTGGATGACTTCCTTCCTTTCTAGGTTCAATACCCATTCTTGGATGTTTTCCGTAATTTACGAAAAACGGTGTATGTTTCATTGATGCTTGAATTTTGTTATTGTAACTAAATTCAGCAATTGCAAGCCATCCCGACCAATTTCCTTGTCGGTGATCTACAAAAATCCTCAGGAACTGTTCTAGATCCTGATTCATTTGTTCTGTTTGTCCATCCGTTTGTGGATGGAAGGCTGTAGACAAATCCGTAGAAATGCCTAACATTTGATTCAATTCCTTCATCATTTGAGCGGCGAATTGAGGTCCGCAATCCGAGATTATTGATTCAGGGAGACCATGGAGTTTCCATATATGGTCTCTGAATAATGTTGCCAACCCTTGGGCTGACGTTTCTTCCAAAGTTGGGATGAAATGTGCCATTTTGGACATTCTATCGCAGACTACTAGAATTGCATTGTGACCATGCGATTCTGGTAATTTTGTGATAAAATCTGCAGTAATGTGGGTCCATGGCTTTGACGGTGCTGAATTAGGCATTAACTTTCCCACTGGTGGTTCTGGAAAGTTTTTGCTTCTCTGGCACTTGTCACATCCAGCAACATATTTTTTAACAAATTTGGTAACACCTGGCCACCAATAATTTCTTGTGATGAGTTCCACCATCTTCCATTGTCCTCCATGTCCAGCAATGGGTGTATCATGATGGAGTCTGACTATCTCCATTCGTAATTTTTCATCTTTTGGAACGTAGACCTTTCCTTGCCAGAGGATTAATCCTTGTTCCATCTGCCATTCTCCTGCATTGAGTCTTCTGACTCCTGCTTTTTTCATGGCTTCTACTGCCTTTACAACTTCCTCATCTTTTGCTTCTGATTTTCGAATTTTATTTAAGATTTCTTTTTCCGACATGTCTACTAGCACATGCCCTTGTTGAAGTGCTGCAATTCGGAAAAATTCCGGTTTTAACAAGGTGACTTCCTTGTTATCATCTTCTACCCCCTTTTTATGGTCTGGCCTCCTGGACAGAGAATCAGCCTTTCCCATAGTTGATCCAGCTTTATGAATTAATTTAAAATTAAACCTGCTGAGATATAAAGCCCAGCATGCTTGTCTTCGGTTTAAGTTTTTTGCATTCATAAAGTATTCGAGATTTTTATGGTCCATCCATATCTCAAATTCTTGCCTTGCTCCTTCTAAATAGTGTCTCCAGGCTTCAAGACACCTAATAATGCCCAACATTTCTTTATTGTGGACATCATAATTCCTCTCAGTTTCGTTAAGGGATTTGGAGAGGTATGCTACTGGTCTCCATTTGTTATCATCACATTCCATTGATAACACTCCGCCTGTTGCGTAATCCGAGGCATCAGACTCTATTCTGAATTTCTTGTCGGAGTCTGGAGCAACAAGAAGGGGTTGTTCCGTAAAAGTTTTTTTTAATGTTTTAAAAGCTTTTTCTTCTCCTTCTTTCCATTCCCATGTTTTGTCTTTTCTGACCAGATTATGTAATGGTCATGCTATTTTGGCAAAGTCTTTGACAAATTGTCGATAGTAATTTGCCAATCCTAGAAAGCATTGAACATCCTTTACACTGCCAGGTGTTGGCCAGTTAAGGATAGCATCCACCTTCTTTGGATCCATTTTAATTCCATTGGGTCCAATGATGACTCCTAGGAATTCTACTTCCTGCACATTCCATACACATTTTTCCGGTTTGACATACAAATCGTTTTCTTCCAAGCGCCGGAGAACTTCGAGCACTATATTGTTGTGCTCTTTTTCGGTTTCCGTATAAATAAGGATGTCATCTATGTAAACAATGACCTTTCCTTCATTTATCATATCCCGAAAGATATCGTTCATCATGGCCTGGAAGGTTGCCGGAGAATTGGTAAGACCGAAATACATTACTACTGGTTCAAAAGAACCTTCCAGTGTAGTAAAGGCAGCCTTCCATTCGTCTCCTTCTTTGATTCATATGTTATTATAACCCCACCTAAGGTCCAACCTGGTGAAGTGCTTTGCTTGTCCTGCTCAATCTACAAGCTCTGATATCAATGGTAATGGATGTTAATTTTTAACCGTCCATTCATTTAGGTAACGGTAATCCTGTACCATTCTCTTTTTTCCATCTTTTTTCTTTACAAAGAACACCGGCGATGTTGTTGGTGATTTCGAAGGTCTGATGTACCCCTTTTTTAATTGATCATCAACAAAGTCTTGAACTTCTCCGAGTTCATCTGGTGATAAAGGATACACCTTTCCTTTTCTTGGTTGGTAACCTTGTTTGAGATCTATAGCGTGATCCCATGGTTTCTTAACCGGCATTCTTTCTGATGCAGTTTTTTCAAACAAGTGCAAATACTTGTGATACTGCAGTGGTACCAGATCTTTTGGTTCTTGTTTCTTTAATTCCCTAATTCATTTTGGGTCGTCTGATTTGATTCCAGACGGGAGAAATTTGTATTTTTCTCCTTCCTTATAGAATTTCGGATGTTTCCATTGATCCAGGAAATCCAAATTCTGCTCCTCTTTCTCTTTTTGCTCCAGCCAGTAGGCAAAATCCAACTCTCATTCTTTTTCCCAGACGTACATATTGGTTTCCCAATGTTCCGCCTGTTTTGTCCTTTTTTGTCTTTCTTTTGTCCACTCCCTTTGTTTATGTCCACATGATTGTGGGCATCTTGTCAACTCTACTTTACCAGTGATCCAATTGACATCCAGATTATGTCGTCGTAACCATGTAGAGCCTATGATTACATTTGTTTTGCCTAATTTGCATATTTCGAATGTGGCTCGCTCTTGGTGTCCTTTATAATTCATGATTAGATCTACTTCATGAGTGATCATACCACCTTCATTGTTAGATCCATCTACGTTTCTAACTTGAATGGGTCGATCCAAAGGAATTAACCTATAGCCTTTTTCGTTAGCGAACTTGGTGTTCATAAACAAACCTGTTGCTCTGGAATCAAGCAACGCAGTTTCCGTTGTTTGGTTATGTGTATCTAGAGTTTTTAGACCTATTTCCATTAGTATCTCGTCCTTTTGACCAATAGAACGAACGAGAAATTCTTTTTGTCCCTTTTTGAGTATTCTTTTACCTGATAAGGAAGAATTAAGCACAGGTTTATCCGCCTGCTGCGCTCCTGTGCTTTGGCACTAGAGACCGCTTCCTGCGGGGTGGTCTCAGAGACTGTTGAAGTCTCCGAGTCCTCCGTACCTACCAGTCCGTCTTCCTTTTCTAATACAGAATACCTATTTAGAGAGTTCAGTACGGGACTTACTGACTCTCGTCTTCTTTTAAATTTTTGCCTTTTGCAAAATATTCCTTCATTTCTTCGAAGGACATGGTTCGGATGTCCAAACCTGAT
The DNA here is from genome assembly GCA_023014475.1 of Amanita pallidorosea. Lineage (NCBI taxonomy): Eukaryota > Fungi > Basidiomycota > Agaricomycetes > Agaricales > Amanitaceae > Amanita > Amanita pallidorosea. The sequence goes on along the minus strand of JAEBUS010000137.1, from coordinate 82,155 downwards.
CTGCAATTTCTTGCGATATGACCGATTCTTCCACATTTGTAGCAGCGCATCGGCGGGCGCTGTGTTCTGTTGACATCCATGGCGTTCGGATCTGCGGGTCTTGATCTGGTGGTATTATTTCCCGCGGAGGGCCCAGCTCCCGATCGGTTCTGACTCGCTGATCCCGACGGTTCGGTTGAAGTTCCAGCAGGGTTTAGGCTGGCCAGTTCCTACTGTCTTTGACGTATCCGGGCCTTTGGTCCCTTCACTCCTATTGGCGGAGTTACTGTTCCGCGAGGAATAATATTTTTCCTCGTTCTTTGCCTGTCTCCATTGTCGATCAAGTCAGACCAATCTCCGGTACCATTCGTCAATATTAGCCGGTACTTCATCAGCTTCCATAATCCTTTTTCGGAGCCCTGCATTCAGACTCCTTTTGAATTCCTCAACTAGGGCCCTTCCTTGGTACCCTGTTCCTCGTGCGACCTTTTAAATTTCTGTATGTGTTCTTCACACATGTGTGCACCCTGTGTCATGGTACGCAACTCCAAGATCTTTGACGATTGTTCATCGGTATCGCCAAAATCTGCCCTGATATCCCTATATAATTGTTCTACGGATGTCAGTACATCCGTGTCATCGTCTGCTATCATTTCCAGCAGATTGTCCCTCCAATCTACTGCAAATCCTTCTGACATGTATGATAGTACCAGAAGAATTTTTTCTTCTTCTTCAGCACTAACCATCTTCAGCTGTATGTACAGCCGGCATCCATTTATGAAGTTGGTGACTTCCGACATTTTGCCGGAAAACACCGGGGGTTTGGCTACATCTATTTTTGACGAGCCATTTCCTGCGGGCGCGGGAATGTTGAATACCGTTCCTTCCGGTATGTTAATTACTGGGGCCGGGGCGGCCGGTGGCAGTGCTGCTTGTTGTGCTGCAGCGGCATTATTTGTTTGGAGCAGCAACAATTGCTCCTGGAGTTGCTGAATGGTTTGATTTTGATTATTCAGCAACTGCAACAGTTGCGCTGACGTGAGATCCTCTTCTCCTTGATTGGACATTGGGATATAGAGGGGCAGTGGTGTAAATGGGGAAAGAGACCTCGACGGTTGTGATACTGATGGAGATGTGAATGCTGGTGGTGGTGGTGAGAACGGTGGCGCTACTTCTCCGATGTATTGAGCATCGGAATGAAATAGACTATGGATATTTAAAGTTGCGGGGTTAGGGACGAGGATTTGGAACGGTGCAGGTTCCCACTGATGTTGTACCTCAGTGATCGAGGGTGTGGAGTCGGTTGACTCAGTTGGTGTGTGAAGTGCAGGAACGTCCGAGACTGGATCATTATCGTCAAATGGATCTGGCCCAAAAGGGTCGTAATCAATATCAAAGTCTTCTAGACCGTCCAGTGGTACACCGAATACTTCTATCCAGAAGTTATTGATTTCCCTATCTGTAAGCCCATGCGATCTGAGAAGATCTTGTACTTCGTAGTTCTCTGTTACGTAAAGTGAGGGAGGTCTTGGCCTGTCACTTATTTGGGAATGCACTCAGGGTCCACAACCCTCCCTGCAGTGCTAGTACGTAAACGGTATAGTACGGTATTTGACTTTTATGAATTGATTAAACTAAACTGGATCTGAACAGTTGTCCAGTTAGCACTATACCCCTAATAGGTACAGCCTTTCTCAAGAGCGTGTGGTCAAGTGACGGCTACTCTCAAGGATTACAAAACAAAGTGTCTAAGTATATACGTGTATAGCCTTCAGAGGCCTAGACCAGGGCAATTTAATGTGCGCAGGGGCTGGTGAGGCTGGTCCTACAATGCAAGTGACGTAACGTGTCACTACTCCGGCACTGGTATCCTGTGCACAGGTAACCCTATCAACCGGGTTAGGTTCTTCGGTTTGCGTAGACCGGGAACGTAAGATGAAGCTTTTATGGATGCTTCACAGAACCAGGGGTGACGGTTTTATAGTCCGACAACTAATAACGCTTTATAGTCTGCGGAAGACTGTGTGATGCCCCAGATATCAAAGAGTTCCCTTGACCCTGGGATCCGGGTTCAAGCATGATGCTCTAGTTATGAAGCGTTGGGGCGGTAAGGATGAAGTGTAGTCGAGTTCTACTATCAGGACTACCCTTGGCGTGACGCCTTAGGGTCCCAACAGAAGACTTAGGAGAAGAGAGGAGATGGGGGTAGAAGGAAACCCGAGAGAACTCGACTGAGGACTCTGGGTGCTACTTTGCTCAGTTTATATACTACAAAGGTGGTCTGTGCACTACTCTAATAATAGTAGCTTCACTGAGTAAGTATGAGTAAAAGAGATAACATAATCGGCCCCCGTTGCTGCGCATTGGTAAGCCTGAGTCAGAGTTCATGAGTCATCGGTCCGGTAGTCCGTAATCTAATCTAATCGTTATCTAATCTAATCTAATCTAATCTTAGCGCTGACTAGATAAGATAGACACCTGACTAAGATGTTTGGCTACAGCTATTGTAAAATACAAGAAAAAGAATTAAAAAAATAGAGATTTTGACCATTGAGAATAGGTCATGACATCTGACAATTTCTACAGATGAGAAAACCCCATTCAGACAGAAAAAGAATCTAAGTCAGAATGGGAGAAAAGAGTTTTTGGGAAAGGCAAAGGAAGGCTTAGACCTATCCTCAGTCCTTCAACTTCACAAAAAGCACTAGAAAATCCATTAAAACAAATAGAAATGGATTTACAAATGGATGAACCTCCTAGTTCAGGATCAGAAACAGACAATTATAAAACTCTGTCTAATTCTGGATCTGACAAAGAAGAATCAGAAAAAGAAATCAGACCAATTTCAGGTGGTGAATCTATTCCAGATGTAAACCAACCAAAGTCTGATGATGAAGATCCATTTGGTGATTCAAGTGAAGATGAGATAAATAAACATCTCAGATCTAAGTCACCTAGTGACAATCTCATCAACTTTATACATAAATTGCATAAAGAAGGAGGAAATAAATTTGTTAACCACCTTCTATCAAAAGCCATAAGTCCAAATTATTCCAAAAATGTGGATCAATGGACATATAGAGATGCATATAAATTAAAAGCATCTAATCCAAAGAATGGGATGAATGGCATAATGCAATGACAGAAGAAATTAAAGCCCTTCAAGACCGTGACGTATGGGAATTAGTACCATGTCCTAAAAACAGAAAACCTGTGAAATGTAGATGGGTTTATGCTGTTAAAAGCGATGGTCAAAACATGCTCAACTTGTTGCTAAAGGATTTTCACAAATACCTGGAGTTGATTATGATGATACATTCTCACCAGTTGCACGATTTGAAACTGTGAGACTCCTCATGGCTACAGCAGCGCTAGACAATTGGGAAATTGAAGCGCTAGATGTAAAGACAGTGTTCCTATATGGAGACTTAGAAGAAAACATATATATGGAACAGCCAGAAAGATTTATCATCAAAGGACAAGAGCATAAAGTCCATAAGCTCAAAAAGGCCTTATATGGATTAAAACAAGCATCTCTAGCTTGGAACAAAAAAGCAAATGAAAGTCTACAAGAATTAGGCTTTGGACAATGTCTTACAGACACAGGAGTCTATGTTTGCTATAGACAAAAATCAATAATAGTAGCAATACTATATGTTGATGATGTGTTATTCATGGGTGATAATAGAAAATTACTCATGGAAATAAAACACAAATTCATGACTAAATGGGAATGTAGAGATTTAGGACCCATTTCTGAATATCTTGGGATGAAAATAGTCCGAGATAGAAAGAAAAAATTGATAACTCTTGATCAGATTAACTATGCAAAGAAAATAGTTAAAAGATTTGGTCAAGAAGATTCTAAACCTGTTCGCACACCATTACCAGCAGGATACATACCTGCAGCGAATGAAGGTTATGCAACTCCTCAAGAAAGGAGTTACTATCAATCAATTATTGGATCCTTATTATATCTTACACTTGGCACAAGATATGATATTACTCAAGCAGTAATCATGATGTCACAATTCATGGTTAATCCTTCAAAAGAACATATTGCTAAAGCCTTATATATCATTAAATATGTTAATTCCACTATAAATGGAAAAATAACATATGATGGCTTTAACAAAGAAGGACTTAATGCTTATGCTGATGCTGATTGGGCTGGTGACCAAATCACGCGCAAATCAGTAACGGGTAATCTAGCTCTATTAGCAGGAGCTCCAATTAGCTGGATTTCAAGAAAGCAAAAAACAGTTGCTTTATCATCCACTGAAGCTGAATACATGAGCTTGTCAGATTGTTCTAGACAAATCATGTGGATTAAATCCTTATTCAAAGAACTGGGATTTAATGTTGGAGCTATTGATCTTAATGTTGATAATAGAGGATCAATATTCTTGGCAAAGAATCCAGCTCAAGAACATAGAACAAAACATATTGATATTTGTTATCATTATGTTAGAGAATGTGTTGAGGATAAAGATATCAACATTCAATATGTTCCCACAAATAATCAATTAGCTGATATCTTAACAAAAAATTTGACTTGGCAAAAGTTCAAAGAGTTAAGAGATAAAATTGGCATTGAGATCCTCAATGAGGGGGAGTGTTGAAACGGATGTAATCCATTACACACACGATGTGTTCCTCACTGTGGGAAACATCTCGGATCTATCCGATCTTATCTAATCTGTCATATAATCAATGTTTGTATATGTGGACATAATTATAGAGTTCACTGCTATTAATATCTTGACAGATATTATAGAGTTAGACAGATATTATAGAGTTTGACATATGTCAAACTCAGACAATAACGCACCATGTGCATGACTGTGCAAAGCTGTGTTCCACACAGCTATTGACACAGCAATGACTGTGCATTAGCAAGCACAATAGAAATGATCAGTCAGCACTACTAATATTGCTGACATCAGACCAGTAGATAGACTGTATAAATACCTCAGTACTTAGATGTCAATCTATATCCTCTGCTCTACTAAGTGATCGCTCTACAGCAGACTTAAGTGACTACTACAGCTACCAGTAAGTGTTAACTTACTCAGCTCTACTATTCTGCTGTGCTCCTGTCGGTTGTTGCTTCGACAACACCTCTCCAGGTGGTGCCTGCAGATCTCTGTCAAGATCGAGGCATACTCATATTACTGGTGAGTTCCTGGGGTTGTGTCAGCAATCATGATGGTGATTACAATACTGTACAGCTACAGGTGCTACTAACAAACCTGATTACCTATTTGGTGAGTACCAAAAGCAGGTGACACTGTCTCCTGTGCGATGACAGCATGGTGCACACAGCCACTTCACTTATAAGTGAAATGATGTCATAGGTCAGCCATCAGGTCTGTGAGCAGATGGGGCCCATAACCTGTCAAAGCAACAACCAACAGGAGCGCAACAGAATAGTAGAGCTAAGTAAGTAACACTTACTTGTAGCTGTAGTAGTTCACTTAAGTCTGCTGTTGACCAATCACTTAGTAGAGCAGAAGATGTAGATTGATGTCTAAGTACTGAGGTATTTATACAGTCTATCTACTGGTCTGATGTCAGCGATATTAGTAGCACTGACTGATCATTTCTATTGTGCTTGCTAATGCACAGTCATGCACATGGTGCGCTATTGTCTGAGTTTGACATCTGTCAAACTCTATAATATCTGTCTAACTCTATAATATCTGTCAAGATATTAATAGTAGTGAACTCTATAATTATGTCCACATGTACAAACATTGATTATATGACAGATTAGATAAGATCAGTCCCATCCGAGATAAGATCAGATAGATCCGAGATGTTTCCCACGGTGTGGAACACATTGTGTGTGTAACAGATTACATCCGTTTCAACAGTTTTGTCATCGTTGACAACAATGACGGACTTACCAGGGCCCATAACCTGTTGAGCAGCAATTGTATGTCCGTCAGACATAGCTTGTCTCAGTGGTTGTCACTGTCATGAATGATGAGCTCATGATGACAAGAGTATTGTATCACTGTCAGAGACAGTGACCAGAGACCTCTCCAGGTCTTACTCTCATAGAGAGGAGATACTCACATGCTGGTAGGCAAGAAAGAGCAACTGAATGTATATTGGATATCTACTGGTCTTATATACACTTTTACTGTATGTACATATTTGTGTAAAGAGCTGTAATCTAATATATGTAAATAAAAGAAATACCCTCCAAGGGTCAAACCGGTGTTAGCTGCATTGAGGGCTATACTTAGGGGTATTGGGGTGAAGGTTGTTCAACATGTATACATATAAGCAATGCCATGATGCACATTTCAGTTCTATTGACAAATTAAAACAGATCGTTCTTATCGCACACCCAGCATCTCTCTCTTCTTACGAATCTCCTCCTTCACCATCGCAATCCTGCTGTCCAACCTCGAGGACAAATCGACCGCCTGCGGCGACAGCTCGAGCGCCTCGTCCAGCTTCCTGTCCGCCTCGCCCAACGCACGCGTCCACCTTTCCTTCATCCCAGCACCGCTCTCGTCGTCGTCGTCGTCGCCGCCTATCTGCAACCGGGAAAGCTCCCGCGTCACAGCTTCAGGATCCACTGCACCACCGTTCGCCACTCCCGAGTCGAGCCTCGCCGAAACTGCCGCCTTGTCATCAGCGCTCCTGGCCAACTCGGAGGCTGCGTCCATCTCCTTCAGATCCAGCGCGGCCAACTCGAACATGGCCATCCCGCCCACCCATGCGGCAACCTCGACGCTGGCACGCTGCGCGTAAGCGTCGGTGAGCCTGACCCTCGCCAGAGCGTACTCTCCCAGCGTGCTGTGGAAGACTCCTAATAAGAGGGACCGGATGGCGAGTTCGTCGGTTGTGGTGAGGTCTGGTGTGACGGACGAGGGCTCGTCGGGTAAGGTAGAGGCGGCGGCAGCGGCGGCGGTGGTGAAAATCGTCGGGGTGAGGTCCGAGAGAACCTTGATGTGCTCCCGTGCACTGGAGAGGGAGACTTGCGCTGGGTTATTCCAGACTGTATACCACGTCAGCATGAGAGTCGCGTTATTGCAGTGCGAAACAGAGACTCACATATCCCGAGCTCTACCGTCCATTGTCAGCTGCTGGCAAGTAACCAAAAGTAGTCACGACACGACACATACCTTCGGTGAGACCAATCTTGATCGACTCGACAAATCGCGCTTCGTCACCCCCATTCCTACGTTGTTTATCCTTGTAAAATTGAACTGTTTGTGCAAAACATTGGATAATGAAAGCAAGGTGACGAAACGACCTACTCTTCTTCTTAATAAAGACTTCGGTCGGGGGAGCCTTTCCGGCCACTTTCTTACCTATCAGATCGGGTATGGCGTCCAACAGTCCTTGAGCCGTGTCGAGTTCTCCAATAGCAATGTAGCAGCCTAACCGTTACCGTTACAAGAAGCCACAACATTCTGGAAGAATGGAACTTGCCTGCTGCGAGAAAATGGTATGTTGCGTGGCTCCTGTTAGCACCGTCAAACCCAAGAATGAAGGAAACAAAGTTGTGCGTACCATGTATTTAGTTTCTTCATCTTCATAAACGCCTCTGCTGCCTCAGCGTATCTTCGTTCCCCGACCAGAGTCCAAGCTAGGTCATAGATGAGCTAGGTTATGAATCAGTGCTGACAAAACCCTGCAAAAACACAAGTACGATAATGTCGGCCTGCTTGAAAACGTGCGTTCGATTTGGCTTTGTTCCTTCCATCAGAGCTGTGATTGCACCGCCTTGATCGTGAGTCACCCGCATCAACTTGGCCTGTGTGAGAGCAACGGTGGGAAAAGAGGCCGTAATGCAGTTGACTCCGACGTACACGGAATAATGTCCACAAGTTTCCGGTTGGGAAACGTGCGATAATACTACTGAAGTTAAGTGATGAAATGAAAACGAAAAAAAAGGCGTACGGATCTATGAGTGCACGGTATTCGTCCCTCGCAAGACCCGGATCTGCCTGCCATCGGGTCATTTGTAATACCATGCTCAAATACGACATGAGAACGAGGCTGGTTAGAAAGATGAGAGAATGAGAGAATGAATGAAGGGCAAATGCTCACGCAGCAAAGACAGAATGTGCATCGTTCTTCTTCGCTGCTACGTGGAGAGCTTGAAGAGCAATTTTCTGGTCATATGTAAAACCAAGCCATCCAAACACAAGCCTGACACGAGGTGAGACATCCGTCGCTCGATAGTATAAAAATACGGTTCATACTTGATCTTCCTGGGTAATATAGATAAGATGAGATTGAAAATGCCGTATCCTGGATGACGATTATCAGGCACCGCTGTCCCAAACGGACAGGTACATACCAAAAGCAGTACCAGAGACGATGAGCTCCTCGATTGGACCCTCGGGTTCGAATTGCATATGATGAGGGTTGGGCGTTGAGGTGCCTCCACGGCCGATGACGCCGTTGAGCATAGTGAAGAGACCGTAACGAGGGGTAGGAGGCGCAGAATGCATGCTGCTCATATCCGAAGACGATCTACGCACTGTGTAAGGCTCGTCTGTAGCGTCGATGCCATTGGGAAACACTATCTTGAATAGCCTTGAAACGGTCATCTCAACGGATTAGGGGCGCGATAAACTTACTTTGTGAATTTGGAATGGGCGCTGAGCAGGTTGTTAGCTAAGACACAAGGAAAGACGCGAAAGGGGTAGGGTACCTTTTCATAGCATAACTACGGCACGAGGATGAACATTCGAAGCAAGTTTTTGGATGCTTGTACTCACATGCATCGCATGTAACCCACATAGGTTTCGCTTGAAAATGGAATGAGATCAGATGCTGCAAGACACAAGCGGGAGCTGTACTGACCTGAATACGTGAATGAGTCCGGAGAGTACGGTGGCATCGGCGACGAGGACCTCCAATTCGAGACCAGGGGGGAATCTGGTGGTTCGTTGCAAGTTTTGATTGAGATGTTTCTTGCAGAGTTGTTCTGCGACAGCCAGACTGCGGGAGGCGTCGTCCATCATAGTGGACTGTGAACTTCAGGTTGAGAATAAGAAGAGTAAGTTGAGGTTGGATACGCGCCTCCATTCCGAGGGCGGCCTCCATAAATGAACATATGGCGAGACCAAGGCAATGGTAAGGATCGTGGATGTTGCTGGAGAAGACAGCACGAGCGTTGTGGATGTCATTTTGGAAGAAGTGGTGGAAACCTTGAGTGGCGGATGAGAGGGAGGACATGGAGGTTCCCACGAGGGTTGTGGAAGCGATGACCATCAGCGTTGCGAGCTTGAAGCAGGTGAAGAACGCGGTGATTGGCAATCCGTCAGCAAAGCGACTGTTTGCTGAGGACGCCGGTTTCGTTCGTCTGTTAGTCTCAGCCAATTTTTTTCTTTCAACCGCAACTGACTTGAATTCCAAAACCGCAGACTCGTCGACGCCCTCGACGCCCACCCCGACATCCGCACTGAGGCCGCCCACGTTATCGCCTCCCTCTCCTACGGCTCTCCCCAGGCCCTCTCCACCCTTCTCCATGCAGGCGCACATCATGCCATTCTCCATGCCATCTCCCTCTTCCGTCCTGACCTTCCCTTCCCTCTCCGCGCCGCCTTTGCAAGAGCTCTCCGCACCCTCTCCATCTCCCTCGCTGACCTCGTCGGCCCTCCCCAATGGGGTCTTCCTCCTGACTATTCCAGAGTCAACTTCCGTACAGACGCCAAAAACGCTTTGGACTATATCTTTCAGGTTTCTTCTCGCCTTCTTTTCCTCCCCCACTTTGACTCAACAACACCCGCTAGACTGATTCACTTGACATTTTCCTCCCCCTATTGTCCTCCCTCTCCCCCCTTCCCACTGTCACCTCCATTGCCCAACTTCTCGCTTCCGCCATTCGCACAGACCCCCACAGAACAGCCATTGTGGATTGGATCCCTCCATCAGAACGCGCAAAAGACTCACGGTCAAATGGCTCCAGAAGATGGGAAAAGGCTTCGGCGACAAGCGCCAACTCGTCGGCCAAATATGGAGGGTGGACGGTGATGACGCTTTCGGGTTTAATTCATAGCAAGGATCCAAAGGTCTACCCCATGTCAATCATTCCGTTGCCTATCCGCACTCACAGGATGGATGCTTTAGTTGCAAGAAGCCGCATTATATGCATTAGCTGCGCTCGCCAAAGACAACCCAACTGTTTCTCTGTCGCTCGCAAAACACTCTCCAGACAAGGACGGTAGGTGATCACCACCTCCACACCATCCATCCACGCTCATCTGCTCCAGCGCCACCCATCCTATCGACCGTACTCCAACTGGCAAAATCTAAATCTGCTGAAATCAAACTCGCCGCTTCGCTCTGGTAACTTATTCTCTTTCATCTTATTTCAACTCCCCTTCACCACCCTCCACAGCGCAACACACATATGCCGTGCGAGCCCCCCCGTTTCTCCATCCTCGCTTTCAACAAGTCTCTACGATACCTGCCAACAAACCATAATGCATATCCTCAACCGCATGCTTAACGTCCAGGCGGACGAATACGTGACCCTCCACAGGACAAGAGCGTGTTACGTCCTATGTTGGTTCATCCCCTCTTTCTTTTTCATTCAACGTGTACTCATCAAGCTAGACTACCTCGTTCATGACGACCAAGCCCTGTGCCTGGCCGCATACGAAAGAGGGTGCTTGGAATCACTCGCGTCGCTCATACACGAAATCACACCTCCTGACGAGGTCGAGGAATGGGGCGAAGACGAAGCAGAGAGTTTATCTGCTCTACGCGAGGTACATCCCTTTTTCCCATCCACTTTTCTCCTCACACCACACACATAGGCCGCTCTGATCCTAATTGCCTCTCTTGCTCTGCTGAGTCACGAAATCCGGAGATGCGTCTCGGATGAGCTCAACCTCCTCCCCGTCATCAAGTCTTCCCTCCGCCACAAGCACTACGGCGTGCGATATGCCGCGTGTCAGTGTATCCGAGCCATGAGCCGGTCCGTGCAGGCGTTACGGACAAACTTGGTCGATAGTGGTGTTGGGCTTGCGGTCGTGAAATTGGTGATGCAGGGATACGATATTGTGGATCAGGGAGAACTGGTCAGAATTCCTGGTGAAGGGGGAGGAGAAAGGATAGACGGGTACTGAGCGCGGCCCTTGCCGTGGTGTGCAATTGCGTAAACGATTTCTCCCCCTTACGTACGGTGCGTTCTCTCCCTCTCTCTCCCTTGCCGCTTGCCCAGGCGGGTGCTGATCGTTGGATTCCATGTGCAGATGTGTCATGCCCATGGCGTGATGACCCGACTTGTGCAATTTGTCGAGGTAGATGATGATTTGCGCAAGGATGCCTTGTGGGCGATCAAGAATCTGTTGACCAGTACATCAACGGATGCGAAAACGATGATGATGCATGCACTCGGATGGGGAAGGCTAGTCGAGTACGTTTCCCATTCTCGCTATATCACCTTTGTCGATGTCTTGACTTGTCTTAGGCTTTTCGACCACCCGGATTCTCGAATACAGGAGCAGGCGTTCAATATCGTTAGAAATCTGGCAGAGAACGAAGAAGGCATCGACCTCGTATTCCAAGAGATCGGAACAGAAGTCCTCCTGGACCGTACGCGGGCTGCGTTGGAGTCTACCGACGACGACGTTGCGCAACAAGCTGCTCTCGCACTGGCCAACCTCGTCAATGGGTCCGACGCCACGTACACCGACCACATCTCCAGCTTTCCCAGGATGCTCTCCGTCCTGCACGCCTCCCTCTCCGATCGCAAGACGGACATTAGGAAACCGGTTTGCTCCGTCGTATGCGAGCTTGCCAGAGTGGGTGGCGCGCAATGCCGAAAAGCGCTCCTAGACGAAGGGTTTGTGAGCACGCTCAGACGGATCGTGGAATGGGCCGGGACTCTGCACGTCGGAAGCCCGACGGGGACGAGTGCGCTGAGCGCCAGCGGTCTGGGGACGTCGCCGGGTCAGCTCCAGGTCCTCGCGAACACGTACAGTCTGCGTTCCGAGTTTGTTGGTGGGGGGCGCAGCCTGAGCACGCGACTGCCGAGCCCGTTGAGGCACCATCGTCATATGGATTCGGATAAAAAGTTGACAGACATGGCCAAGTTGGCGTTGGACTGGTTAGAGCATGGGGATTCGTACAGTCGTAGTATCTAGCGCCGGCCGGCCGGCCGCTTTGGTGATGTTGTGATGATCCGCCCCCACACGAACACGACTTTTTCCTGTTTTTTGAGTTAAATTCACCCATTCGTCCTCTCTCTCTCCTCCCATGGCCTCCCTCGCTCGCGCTCGCGCCCGCGCCCGCCTGCCTCGCGGACTCGTACGTATCCCACCCGAATTACTCACACAACATTGGGGGACACCCGGAACTAACAACCCCTTCCAGCCCCGCGCACTCGGCGTGCGGTCTATCCAGATGACGGCCGACACGACTCAGCTGCACACCCCCGCTGAGCACGACAAGCCGTTCACCGTCAAGCTGCACGAAGACTCGTTCCACGCCCACAACTGCGAAAAGCCCGACTTGGAGGTCCAAGTCACCAAAGACCACCTGTTGACCATGTACAAGCAGATGCAGGCCATGCGAAGAATGGAGATGGCCGCTGACGCGCTGTACAAGGCGAAGCTCATCCGCGGGTTCTGCCATTTAGCTATCGGTCAGGTGCGTTGGCGTTCTTTTCGGCCCCCCCCCCTGCTCTGCTCTGCTTCCGTATCTGACTGTCGTGTTAAGGAAGCCGTTTCGGTCGGTTTGGAACATGGCATCGAAAAAAACGACCGGGTGATCACCGCATACAGGTGTCATCCCTTTGCAGTCATGCGCGGCGGTACGGTCTCGGGCGTCCTCGGCGAGCTGCTCGGTCGCCAGGCCGGAATGTCGCGCGGCAAAGGCGGGTCGATGCACATCTTCACGCCCAACTTCTTTGGCGGGAATGGCATTGTGGGTGCACAAGTCCCCGTCGGTGCCGGTGTTGCGTTTGCACAACAGTACATGGGTGAAAAGGCGGCGACGTTTGCTCTATACGGCGATGGGGCAAGTAATCAGGGACAGGTGTTTGAGGCGTTCAATATGGCCAAGTTGTGGGATCTCCCAGTCGTCTTCATCTGTGAGAATAACAAGTATGGAATGGGCACGTCAGCGGAGAGGAGCTCCTCGAATACGGAGTACTATACGAGAGGTGACAAGATTCCAGGTATCCAAGTGCGCGTTTTTTGGACGAGCTCAAGGTAGTAGGAGCTGACGTATCATTAGGTGAATGGAATGGATATCATTGCAACCCTCCAAGCCGTCAAGTACGCCCGTAAATGGGCAGTTGAAGACCAAAAGGGTCCACTCCTGATGGAGTTTGTCACCTACCGCTATGGTGGACACTCGTGAGTAGTAACATGCTCAGACGCTTTTCTCTGCTGACCCAATTATTCACAGTATGTCTGACCCAGGCACAACATATCGCACGCGTGAAGAAGTTCAACGCATGCGCAGTACCCGTGACCCTATTCGTGGTCTCCAACGTTACATCGAAGAGTGGGGCCTCGCCACCGAACAGGAACTCAAAGTGCGTTTGTTTATATCGCCATAACATTATGCTGACGGTGTGATTGCGACATCAACCAGCAATTTGACAAGGAAGCCAAGGCAGAAGTCGACGCAGCCACCGAAGAAGCCAAGGCTTCACCCATACCATTGCCTGAAGACCTCTACACCGAGATCTATCAGAAAGGTTACGAGCCACCGTTTATGAGAGGCCGTGAGCGTGAGGAGGTACGTCGATCTTTTTTTTCCCACCAGCTGGATCTAACTGGAATTCATTTTCAAGGTCCACTACTTTTAGACAGCTGGATTTGTGTTATCGGATATCACCTTAATGCAAAGCTGTATTTTGACATTTGTTATCGCTTATATTCGAGTCCCATCGATTTCTTGACATTGAACTCCGCACATCTCCTTTGTGTAAGCGATTTAGAATTGCTGTGTATGACACCATGGGAATGCCTATGACAAAATCACAGTGCAGATTCATCTCTGGCGTTGAAAGGAGATGTGTAGATACACGAGGATATGGATATGGGTGCTCCATGATGGCCCTTTTGTACAAGTTATCCCGTATGCGCCGCGGTATGATATACTGATCTCACACGGGCCTCGTCACATCGTGCAGGGAAGAATAATTCAAAAGGACTCGAGTGCACACGAGTGATGTGAATCCATGCGATTTACTTAGATTGTGTCAAACTCGGTTCGGTGCCTTGCGTCTATCTCAAAAAAAAAAAAAAAAGAGTTTGTACGCATCATGCGGATACGATGACATACCAAGACAAGTCACTCGTGGTCACTGAACGAGCACCTGGCAGACGAACCTTTTTTCGCTGGCAGGACCCGTGGGTGTTGCAGCGCCGTGGAGAGCTCGTCAACCCCACCATGGGGATTCTGCACCTTGAGACAATGATTAGAACGACGATTATACGAGAGGTTGGCTTTTTTTTCCTGGTATATCACATGCCGGGGTTGCGTACGAAGCTCGTAGCTCTCTTATCAGCCAAGTTTGTCCTCAGCGACTGTTCCTCTACAAAAAATTCAGATTCTTTCTCCAGAAGAGATGGGTCTGCGTGGCAGGTGCGAGCCGAATCTTTTCTTGCTACTATACGTCATTGACATACTTCCATGCGGCGGGAGACGACGTCAAACCCGTTTTAGGCAGAATAACACTTATCCCATTCTGCTAGTTGCTAGTCTGCCCCCCCCCCCCCCCCATATCGATCTAGGCCCGTTGAGCTCACGTACTACCTGCGAAGAGCGTTCGTTCGTTGAGGTTAACGTCAACTCGTTGGCACATCCCCGAGTATCAGCCGCCAGCGAGCGTTTTTGTCAATTGTCAGCTGATCGGCCGGATCCACACGGAAGACATGCGCTAGATCAACAGAGAGTACTGTTTGCTTGACTACACGTCATTTGATTATCAGGACAGCTGGAATTCCTTAACGGTATTTTGCCAGGGAAGCTGGAATCCGAATTCAAAATGAAAGGATCCAGATTAGACCATATAAATGGAAGCCGAACGTGGGATGTTCAGGTGCGGGGATAACGGTCCATGGAGAGAGAAAGAAGCGCAAGAAAGCATGCCAGTTGATGAACGGATGACATATGACGTGCTGGCGCCAAAGGCCCGGATGTGAGATACCGTCCAGCGCCCACAGTTGTATATGGCAGAGATACATTCAGAAGATCTGACATGTATTGGAGACGAAATCGCATGGTTTTCTGGCAAAACACATGCCATGTGGAGGATGTTGTCAGTGAGTCCCACGTCAGCCTTTTGATGACGCTTGTTGTGCGTCTTTGATTCTTGAAAGGGCGGCCGTATCGAAATGTTCTTCATCGTGCGTTCTAGTTCTCAACCGAATACCGTGCACACTGACAAGTTTCAATGGCAGAAAGAACTCACCCATACGATTCTTCTCCATCCGTCCTACTTTGGCCCCCGCATGCTGAATTACCTGGAAAACAAACTTTATTCTGACGTCGAGGGTACATGTTCTGGGCAATTCGGCTATATCATTGCTGTCGTCTCTATTTTGGACATTGGGAAGGGTATGGTGCTGCCTGGAACAGGACAAGCCGAGTTTATTACGCGCTATCGAGCCATCGTGTTCAAGCCATTCAAGGGAGAGGTCGTGGACGGTGTGGTGAATAACGTCAGTAAGGTGCGTTTATACAAACCACGAGCCCATGTGTGGTTAGATGAAATAAAATAGATGGGGTTTTTCGCGGACGTTGGGCCCTTGGGCGTATTCATCTCTCACCAGGTACAGTGTTTCAATGCAAAATCCCATCACAACATCTGACTTGTCAAAGCTTATTCATCCTGACATGCGTTTCGACCCGAATTCAAATCCACCTTCCTTCGCATCCGATGAACAAGTCAGTACTCCCTCATCTCAAAAAACCTTACCCTGATATACTATACTTATAGATTATAGAGAAAAATACCAAAGTAAGACTAAAAATTGTCGGAACCCGGGTTGACGCCACCGAAATTGTGTGTTTCTTTTGACGCCCTTCCATTCATACTCTCTCATCACTCTTTTCCTGTCAGTTCGCAATTGGTACCATAAAAGAAGACCATCTTGGCGTTATCGATTGATATCGTGAATGTGTCCCCCTTCCATTAAAAACTCTATTTTGAGAATCAATGGACAATCCATGACTTGTTTCGAACATTGCACACCCTGAGCCCGTCTTTCTTCCGTAGTTACATGAAACATTGTATGTTTATGTTATGTACGAGTTACATGAAAGGCTACATGTGACCACCATAGAACCTCTAATCAAACGAATCTGTCAATAGAAGTTAGTCGCATATATGGGCTTTGCAGCGACGACGAACCGTCGAAGCATATGCCAGTTCAAAATCACGCTTTGTTGTCCTGGTCCGTTCAGTATCCGCAATAGAAATAAGCTCACACAGTTAGAATGCCCGAATGGCACACGACTAAGTCGCCAGAGCTATTCGATGATGCACTAGTTCGTTAACTCAAAGCATGTCTTAGAGATACGAACCTTCGATGTTCGAGTATTGCGACGATAATAGAATTGAAAAAGAGGAGAAGAAAACGACCGACCGTAATACACGTATGACAAATGAAAAGACACATACAGTAACTATGGCTTCGGAATGGCCAGCTAATGAGTGGGCTACACAGTTAAGATGCCTACCGCTTCACTGGCTTGTCAGAGACGTGAAGACTGGTGATCAGATGTACACGAAAGGAAACGATGAGTAGTGTCACATAAGCTGGTGGATTGAACGAGGACGGACTGATAGTCTCGCAATCTTCCAATGACTTGTCGTCTGAGCGATGAACGTCAAGAATAGCCGCAGGGCTTATCACCATCGACGCACGCATCTCACAAGAAGTCCTCCGCCCTCGCTCGCTTCTTCCCTTTCGACTCAACGGGTCCTGTGTTATCGGCTGGCCTGGCGTAATAGTATTTGCTGCATAATGCCCTGTGTTCCTCCTAGGAACAGATTAGCCCCATATACCGATATGCACCTTGTGAGGTTTTGACGACTTACAGGAGCGAAATTGGCATCTTTATATTTCAAATCAGTCAGTTTCTTGAACTCGGGGTTGGTTTGCGCCAATGCAGGATCTGGGAGCGTCGGCTGAGTGGGTCTGGATGGAAAGTTAGAATCAGATTGGTTCTGCGTAGGCTGCTGGGCAGGGACAAATTGAGGTGGCGGCGCTGCACCTAGGGGCAGATTAGGGGGTGAAGGGGAAAAGCCAACACCGGGCGGAGGGCCCGCGGAAGGGATCCATCCAGGTGGCCCTGGGGGTCGTGAAAGACCTTGAGGAGGTAACGGCAATGGACCAGACGGAAAACCTGGTGGCATCGGGAAACCGGGCGGTGGAGGGCTATGATAAGACGCGATCAGATGAGGTAAGTGCATGGTAGCTATACTAGTTACCCAGGTGGGATTCCGCCTACTCCCGGCGGAAATGGAGGAATCATTCCCGGTTGAGGAGAAATGCCAGGAGGAAGGAGGTGATCCCAGATGGGAAAGGACTAGGCATTACGTGAGGATTTGGCACTATGGGAGGTGCTGCATATGCCTGTGGCGGTGCATTGTACACAGCATTCGATTCGCCAGGCACAGGGAGCTCCGGGCCGGATGATACGCCCATGAGGGCTTTATGCGCTTCCAACTGCGCCTTCAGCTCGTCCTCGGTGTATACCTTGCTCTCAGTCTTTGCCTTCTTCTGAGGAGGTTGAGAAATCGAACCAGCAGATAAACCCAATTCGATCTCCTTGCGACGCTTGAAATCCGCAACGTCGGGCGCAGGAATGCCAACCATCCCAAAAATCTCGACCTCGTACCCATCGCGACCGGGCAACGCATTTTCAATTCGTGGGAGACTATATGCGTGTCAATCCCTCATATTTTCGCCGAAACAAAACGTACTTCTCTGGCTCCAACTTGTGCACTTGCTGAATATGCACAGCCAGACCGCCGGCTGTATTCAGCCTCCTGGGACACATGCTACATTTGAAATGTTTCGCTTTTTGATGCTGCATAAGCACTGGAGAGGAGAGTTTCAGCAGATGGATATCACGGAGTACAAGGATGCACACCCTTTTCGTCCTCGAACTCCCTCTCACAATACCAGCACCAAGGTCGCAGAATCTTGCATAAAATCGTTAATACAATTCACAGCGTAAAAGACATACAGACCTGCTTGTTCTTTTTCTTTCCCATTGCAATTGACGAGTCAGAGAACTGTTGAGGACGTCGTGGAAAAAAGACAACGAATTTCTTATTTGTCACTGTTTGCGCTCGGTCGCGCATTACATCGCCCTCAACGACAAATTTACCGCCTTACGATTCTTGGCATCAATTTCAATCACACATCGGTATTACTGACCGCCACTGTGCACCGCAGTACTCCTTATCTACTGGCCACATAAGTTGCTGTTCTCGTTTCCTGTTCACGTCACCATGGAATTCAAACCTGATGGTGATGATTCAAGTCAACGGTTTGGTAAGCGTTCTGAAACCTGGAATTTAGATGACTCTACTGCTTTTGAATGACGCCAGCAGATAGAGAACCTGGGCTCTTTGCGAAGCCATAGTTCGTCGAAACCAATTGTCGGGATATCTCACCAAGTTGGCCACCCACCCGTACCGTACCAAGGTTGAGAGGCCTTGAGGGATTAACGAAGTGCTTATGTTTGAGGCGTAGTCTAAGCACGATAGATCCAAAGTCAGCCGCGTCTATCGGAAGAGCGAGGTACAAGGAGGCTGTCCTGGATAAAAGTTATTCCCATGGCGTTCTCACAGTTGTACTGTGGCGTTTGCTGCGGGTACGGTGAAGTCAGTAATCACCAAATTCATTCAGGGCCATTAGTGGAGCGCTTCCTGTCGGTCCATCGTTTAGTGAAAGCTCCAAGTCCCTGTCACAGAACGTTGCCGATATCGGATCCAGTGATCGTCTTCAATGTAATCAATCAACAGAGACGGGCGACATGCTGATATCGTCGGAAGAGAAGGCGTTGGGACTCCTACACGTTACTTGAAATCTGATTCGTTATATCTATGACTACGTCGGTGTCAGTTGGCTTGAGAGCTGTTGTATTAAGATCAATCTATCAACGGAGTCATCCTCATCAGATTCTGAGCTGACAACCGTCATTCCCGCACAATCTACGCCATTTTCTAAAGTATCAAATAATAATATTCGAGTTGCATTCAAACTTTGATCTGTCACTGATCGTACATGAAATGGACTAGAAGATGCGCGGCCCGTGCCAGATCGTTTTAATGTCTATTTGTCTCGTCTTGAAGTCGGTCTCCGGTTCAACCGGGATATGGTGTACCGGCTGTATGCCACTTTCATCCCACCAACATGTCAGGTCCCACAGGCACGGCCCTGCATTATAAGAATACAATGCGTTTGCTGTACAACGAACTTCACCTGCCTTTAATAGGAGTCTACTTCCCACCGCGACCGCACCCATCGGCGTCACTAGACTGCTGCTGAAATCCAAAGGCGTACTCGGTGTCGCGGTGGGGAAAAGGCTGGAGATATTCACGCTCTGTGATTGGCCCTTCAGAATGTAATATCTTTGCTGCACTGTCAATGCATACCGTGCTACCTATTGTTGTAAACACCCTCAGGCAACGGACGGATCTTCTGATGTGACAATTTTATCGTTTGCCACGTTGATCCTTGTAGCTTGCCAATGCATCGAAAGAGTGTCAGATTATGCGCTGTAGAGACGAGGGAGCGAGTGAATCAGGGCCGGGATATCTCCAAATGCCCCTACAGATTGATTTGGTGGCATCGAGGATAAAGGGGTGACGCAACTCGAAGATTATCACGCGATCCAAATCGTAGTTAGATGCCAGATCAACAGAGGGAGACAAGAAGAGCAGTCAGTTGAGCTCAGGCCGCATTAACATTCTTTACGCAGAGTAACATTAATCTTGATGGGGGAGGTGCCTCAATCAAAAAAACGGCGTTGAAGATAAATCCAGTTTGACACCTCAAAGTATATCGTCTCTGGATGATTAGTGCGACAGTCAACCTAAAGGTTCTAATTCAGCGACGGGCCGGAAGATCGCGATGAAACTATTTCAAGATCAGCGTAGGCCTTCATGCTTTCATGGTGCGCCAGATTGCTGGGCCATAGCAATCATTGTAATGCATCGAGGCGAAGTATCTGACGTCTTCATCAGCATTTTACTCCTTGTTACAAAAGGTATACATAATTGACGTGAGGCCGTGACTGGGCGGTCAAGTAATTTGGGTCTTCCAGAAATAGTCGAGTTTCCATACTCCGACAATACCATATTCAGCGCTCTTGTATCTGGAAGTCCATTCCCGCCGGAATCATTTACGCACTGGAAATGGTGCGGAAAGCAATGACAGGAATTATAAGTCATTCAAAATGTCCAGGCTTTGGCACCCCACAACCGTACGGCGTAGATATGGCGTGAATTTATGGAGAGAAAACCTGGTGTGTGCGTGCACGTGTACGGGGAAGGGATTCGAAAGGTTGTGCACAGCCTAGCAGGATCGTTCGCCTTCTCCCGCGCATATGAGCTGGTCTTGTGATTATCCTTTGGCGAAGTTATGTTGAAACGATCTGCAGTAATCACAAAAATTCCGTCATGTCTTTCTACATGATACGACCTCAGGGGAGTACGACGTTATTGGTTTGCTATTTGTAACGCAGAATCGATGACAATTATGGCCTCGCTTAGAATTAGAATTGTAATGTGCTTTATAAGTTCGTTCTGACACACCTGACGGGCCGTACCGTACCGTAACGGAATGAAATATAGGAAACATAAGAAAACAGGGACATGATAGAACACGTGCTATTTACCAACATGGACAGATGTCCATATCATGACACATTTGCCTGTTATGAAGTACAACACAAATCTTGAGTTGTGTATCGAGTAATGATACCTCAATGGTAGTATGATGCCAATGGGAACTATAGTACGTGCGACGGCACGTTCGTCGGGGCACTGATTCGAGCCGTAGTAAGACGGAAAAGACGCATTACCAAGAGGCATCCCTGCTGATCGTGCGAAGTTTAGGCAAAGTAATTCGTCTGTATGCACCGATCGAGAGATGATAGACTCACGCGGGAAACGGTGCGGTGATTAGCGGAGTATCCATGTATTGCAGTGTAATGCAACTCAAGGAAAGGACAGAGCTGAGGAACTCGTCGATGTTATCATCAGATGGGGAAGTCTCGGGTTTCACAACGAACAAGGCCGCACCGAAAAAAAATAACTTTCCTCAGCAATACAGCAAGATCTAGATGGTTGGCGAACCAGTGGACCCGGCAAATAGGGACGGCGGGAGTTGACATTCGGGGAAAAGAACAAGCGGGGATATTGAAGAATCTTGCAAATGGCCATATTAGTCATGGCGTGACGCGCCGGCGGTGACAGATCTCGGCTTGGGTCGATGAATATAGATAATATAAGAAAGAAAATAATATCATAAGATTTCAGTCCCCCCTCCCAGCCCCCCTCTTATGGTCCCTTGATCCTCTGGCTTTGTCCAGTCCTCCTCCTCTTCCCGCATAACCCCTCGCCGTAGCAAGGATACCGCCTGGAGTGCGTGTCTCCGCTTTGTCCCCCTCTCGCCACTCACAGTTTCTTCCTCTATAGATCTCGCGACCCTTGCCGGCTTCTTATCACCCGCCCCCCAGTCCTAAAGCACCATACCAGTTATACGCTTGAGCCCTGCTCGCGTCCCCCCCCTGCAATTCAACCGGCGTTCGCTGAGTAATCGCGCTGCCTGCAATCCTACGAATAATGCCTATGACCCTGCCCATTGCCTCTACTCCTTCCCCAACCAATTCCCCGTCGTCAGAAGAGTCAAGTCTTCCACGTACACCCGTTTCGCCAACTATGTCTCAAATCGACCAGGCAGCTCAACAACCGATCTCCAAATCTCCGTCTCCATCCCAGCAGCCACAACAACAGCAATCAATCATCAACAATTCTGGTGGCGTAAATAACACTGCGAGCAGCCAGGCGAAGCGCAAACCCAGCAGGCGTGCAAATACGGCTGAGCGCCGAGCTACTCACAATGCCGTCGAACGCCAGCGCCGTGAAACTTTGAACGGCAGGTTCCTTGTAAGTGCTAATTTTACTGGTACCGTGTACAGCCTACTAGATCGTTCGATCAGGATCTCGCCGCTCTGTTGCCGAACCTCTCACAGATCAGGCGGCCGTCCAAGTCGTCCATTGTTAATTCTTCAATTGCACATATCCATGCTTCGCGGCGCCACCGCATGCATGCTGCCCGAGAGCTACGCCTTCTGAAAAGTGAAGCTGACGCTCTGCGCGGGGAACTTAACGAATGGCGCGATCGTACTGGTATACCGCGCATCGATGAACCAATGCGTAGCGAGGCATTCGCCATGGTGATGTCCGCAGAACTCGAGGTACTTGCTGCTGTAGCTGGCGAGGAAGACGAAGAAGACATGGGTTACGGCGGTTATGACGGTGAAGACGACGGTTATGCGCCGTCCGGACACGTCATGCCTCCTGTTCCAGGAATGCCTCACACCGGTCTGGACGATTTGGAGGATTCTCGAATGCCAATGCTCAAGGTTCCAAGCTATGGTGTGCCAGCGCATCCGGTCCACGCTCATCACGGTTCTGGTAATGCGTTGCACCTTGGACACATAATGCCTCGGTCCGCGGCGCAAGGCGTTGGTCACATGATGGCTAGTCCCACTGGTGTCTCATTTGACAATCCCGCTGTGCCAACGATTTTTGATTCTCCTGCGTTCTCTGGAGCGTCTTTCATTACGCCGCAACAGTCCCACTCGATTCAATCCCTTGAGGCGGAGAAGATTGCTGCCTGGAATGCGGCTCAAATGTACCATTCTAATGGTCAAATGATGCCACAGCCTCGCTCGATGTTCACTCCTGCGTCTCATCCAGTTTCTACGGCTTCTCCTGGTCATAGCAGTCACAGTTCCAATGGTAGTGTAAGTCCCGGCCCACACATGAGCTCATCTCCAGTCTCTTCCCATTCCGGCATTCCTTTTAACGAAGCAGAGTTCTATCAAGGCCATGGGGATCGAGATATGGAGCAGTCGCTCCTCGATAAGCCCATCATTCCACCCGCTATTTCCTCCATGCGTACTCGCAGCGCAAGTTTGAACATCAACATGGGCATGGGATCTCCTGGAGGCTCTCCGACGTACGATCTTGGGAATTCACATGGGGATTATGGCCTTAACATGTCGCGACACAGCGGCGTGTGGACGCGTGACGCTGACATCGCAATAAACGGTTTGAACGTCGGTATGGGCATCGGAGTAGGTGTCGGTATGAATGCTGTTGCCGTTGGTGCCGGCGGCAATGGGACCGGGTTCGCCATGATGATATAGGAACTCGACATGCAAAGCGTAATGTCTTCACCCTATTGCTTTGGACCCTTATATCGTTTTTCAACATCTCATCCCCTCATCCTCGGTTCCACTGTCTCTCCTTATCGTATCTGGCTCGTCGGCTCACCGGCGGCAATCATGCTTGCTCTCCTCCTGTTCTATCTATCACTTCTCCAGCACACGTCATTCTCCTCCGCTGTCTTTGACCCACGCTCTTTGCGACCTTGATTGCCATTATACCCTAACTATTCCCGTGCTCTACCATAGAGTATCCCCTGCCTATGTTCCATCACGAAAACTGGGCGTGACAGCGGGCAACGAGAACATGTCAGACCTGGTGTCCAATATGTTTATCCCTTTCCAACGACTCCTGTAGATGCGTTCCGTGTACAAGCGACCACGCTAAAAGTCGTTGAAATAGTGCGTTTTTGCCCTGCCTTTCCATGTACTCAACACTCATAAATTGTGATTAGTAAACATTGTTCTCGCGCACCTCCCGTCGCGTTAATAGACACTGGCCCATGTCTAATGTATTGTTCTCTCATACCGTCGTCAAGCTCCTGGAGATAGAATCCCGGCGGCCGTCGGAATAGTATTAGTTGGTGTTATCAGCATGTGCTCTCCGCCGTCTTTCTGGACCAACCCGGATCACTTTCCTTAGTGATTCCCGGATCATTGAATTCACCTGTGTTGTTAGCTGCTGTTGTATCCAAAAGTAGTGGGTAAGGGTAAGAACAATCCTATCATCTGGCGTACTCCGTTTATATTTGATGTAATCTATTTATACAATCTCAACAAGGAAAAGGGTTAACACTACGATGAATGGGGCTCCAGCTCGCACTCGCCCTGTTGTCTTGAGAGTTGTTTAATCACCGATGACACAGTGGTTGTCTAGCAGCCGATATCTTATGTCCTTAAGAATCGAGGGTAACTTCGATATCTGCCATCTCTCACACTCTGTCACTTTTCCTGCACACAGAAATGATGATCAAAGATATGTCGTTCGAACGTCCTTCCCTGGACGTGCCGCAATGACAGACACGCGGCAGCAGCTATTTATGGTAACGTCCCAGTGAAAATTCAATAGGCGGCGTTGTGCGGGGACAATGCGCCTCTTGAGTTAAACAAGAACACCCAAATCGCTTCCAAAAGGCAACTATGTATTTGATTCTTTGCCGATTCCTGACTCCGTTCCCCGGACAACCCTCAGACCTAGTACAGTCTAGCGCATTCGTGCCGTTGGGCTATGCCGTTGGCCCGCGATGAAGGATTGCGCACGCCTCTGCGACGAAGCGTTTTTTTTTTTTCTTTTCCGTCGGTATGTTTTATGACATATTATTATTATTGCCGGAAGCGAAGGTTTTTCAAATTTGACAAAAGGCGATACGCCGTCGACGATCGAACTCAGGAACGGATGTAAATCTCACAGACAAAACACTGGAAAACAAATATGACCTAAGATTGTTAACACAACAACGTTTGCAAAGTCAATCACCAAATAACTGGGCACCCATGTCCTGAGTGGTCACAAGCTCGAAATTTGTTTTTTCTGGACTATGCTGTGTTACATTATCTAATACGGGCTAGCAAGTATTGCCTCGTGGGTGAGAGAAGCAGGATAATGGGTTCTAGCGCTTACAAGTCGTGCGACAAATAACGGGTTAGATCGGAGCGGGGCGTTTGAGTGGTACCGGTAGAACCGTCCGGCATAGCCTCGACTGTAAGATTTTCCTTCTTTAATACAAGCGGAGCAATGCTCAAGCACCGTCCGCGTTACATAGTCCGCGGGGGGGGTATCGGAACCCGTGATCTACAGTAATCTGGCCAAGGTACATTGCATTGGTCTTGCGAGTCGGGAAGTTTTCTGGCATGAGCTGTCCATCAGATGCACTGCCCCTTTCATTGGCTGCCAATGAGTTGATCGACGGAAAAGGTGGGCTTAGTCTATGCCGCGGCGAAATGGCGAGGCTCGGGGAAGTGAGGCTAATCCGATACATCGCACCACTGTGACCGGAACCCCGATTCGCATCCAAAACGTTGCAGCTCCACAAGAGAACGTTCCGCTAGAAGATGGCAAACTCTTGATGAAAGCAAAGCAGGGGGCTCCTTCACTTCTCAAGTGTCCCTTGATACTCGCGTGGGTGTACGTCGGTTCATTATAGACACGCAATTCATCTTGTACATTCAATTAACGTCGTATCTGTCGCATCCCTCACAGGGAAGCTTATTGATATGCTTCAAACTCTGATTAATCAAGGAGTAGTCAGTCACATGCCTGTTGAACCAAAAATATGGCGGTCTACTACCTCCACTTTTATGACTTCACCGACTTTTTTTTCCTTTCTAATCAATGATTTGGCACGCGATCGATATACCGGTGATGATCTGCAAACTTGCTTCACGGGGATAATAGTAAATGCAATTGTTCCGTTATTTATTTAATGTGGCTGCATCGGTGCCTGGCTGACTAGTTTGGACCTGGGTGCAAGGGTTCTGTTTTCTGTTCCGAATAACAAAGAAATACAGTTAGGCGACTGCCATCGGCGGAACCACACACAATTACTCCCAGTTTGTGCTAGTAGCAAGACTAATGAAAATGTGGATTATACAACTACGTAATACATGAGATGATGTCCATGTGGATAAGTTAGATGATGGATTGACAAAACGTGCATGCACAAGAAAGCAGTGAAAACAAGCGATCAAAGATAGGTGGAGGGAGAAATGTATCGCCAACGGAATGGAAAAAAAGGACCAAAAAAGGGAGAAAAAAGGAAGGGAAACCACAGGGATTCATTCGATGACTTCAAACCGGCTCCTCTTGCCCTCTCTACCATCACCCGGGTCCTCTAGCCCCCTCTTCTCGCCAATACCCAGTATGGCGACATTCATCAGCCCCATTCCATCCATCATGACGTTGCTCCCCGACGGAGCAGCGCCTCCCATCCTGGCCGCATCGTCCACTCCTAGGCCGCTAAACGACTCTGCATTGACAATATCCTGCACGATCAGGTTGTACTGCTCGTCCGTCAGGCCAAGTCCTGCAATAGGGTTTATCCGATCGTCGTCCTCACGTCGCGAGGACTCGGCGCCAGTCTCGAACAGCTGCATCTCCGTTGTGGATGACGCAACGCCTGGTGAGTAAGAGGATGAGGACGAGTAAGTCCTGCTTCCTCCTTCACCCGTACTAATCTCCAGAGGACGCGGGACGCGGGACATTTGTTGGATGGCTCTTAGATGCGTTAGATGTTTCTATCGGGAACCTATCAGATCAATCCGCAACGTGAAAGAATGACTGTTACGAACCTCGAGCATGTCCAGGAGCCCCTGCTTCGTAAACGGCTTGGGCAAGATGTCGTTCATACCCGACGAATAATATTTTAAAATCTCGTTCGGTTTTGAATTACTCGTCATGGATATGATCGGGGTCATGCAATCAAACTTGCGAATGATGGAAGTGGCAGAAACGCCGTCCAACTTGGGCATCACAATGTCCTGGCATCCCATTAGCACACGCATCTCACCCAGCAAAGACGTGGACGCAGACGCACCATGAGTACCAGATCGTACTTTTCCAAATTCATTTTATTGACCGCACTCACCCCATCCATAGCCACATCAGTCGTGCACCCAAACACCTGCAAAAACTTGCTGCTCAGCTTGCGCGTCACCGCATCGTCGTCCACGAGCAGCACGCGCGGGGGGACGGCCCACCCGGGCACAAACGTCGACCGCCGCACGCGCAGCTTGCGCGTCGTCGCTTCTGAAGCGAGATCGGTGCCGATGTTGGGCGACGGCCTGACAACCTCTTCTTCCTCTTCCTCGCAGTCTACGCTGCCCCGATCCGAGCCGTTATACGAGGGATAGCTGAACGCAATTTGTTGCCGCTGGCGTTCCAATTCGGAAAACATGCCGCTACCACTGCCAGTCCCTATCACGTCCGCACTCCAGCTGCCACTGTCCAAAATGCTCTCGCGCGGGATGAGATGGCCAACGGTGTAGACTTGCAGGCCTTCATGTGTCATAACCGCATGAGAATCTTCATCATCGGCCGGGGAGCCCCACGTGCCCTGTCGCGATGACGGGGGCGGCGGCGGCTGCTGCGACCCCGCCCACGAACCACTCCCCGAAGCACTCGCCCCGCTCGTAAACGCACCCCCAGCCCCAATCCCGAGGTTCAACAAGCCGGCATTCGCCGCGGCCCGCCATATCCTCGACGAAGGCCGCATCGAGCCCGCTTCTCTCCTCGCAGCACTTCTCGCACCGGCCTCGGACGAAATGGCAGACCCAGACGTCCCAGAACGCGGCCTACTCTCGTCCGACCCTCCCGCCGCAACTGTCGTGGTGGTGGTAGGCGTGGCGGCGGGGGGGGCCGCACCACCACCACCACCACCACCACCACCACCACTACCTCGCGTCGAATCCAACCCAGAAGCAGTCGAAACCCCTGCTACAACACTCGCACTCGCACCGGCACTCGCACCGGCACTCGCACCGGCACCCATCCCGACCTCCGCATCGTCGTACGTAAACCCAATATCGTCTGCCCGGCGCGACATTTCGCTCATCTGCAACAGCGTCGCCCGAGCGACGTCTGTGCTTTCGGGGCAGCGCCGGATGATCCGTTGTGTGGCGTGGTACGGCATGAATGGGCTGTAGTCTGGCTGGGATGGATCTGAGGAGGCGAGCAAGGACGAGGTAGGCGGAGCGGGGGCAGGGGCATAGACGGGTCCAGAATGCTGCGTTGGGAGTGGTGCCGGTGGTTGTGGTTGCGCCTGTGACGGTGTTGGTTGAGACGAAGGCAATTGAGAGGCTTGACGTTGGGAGGGCGGTTGCTGAGATGAAGGGATCGACCCGGTAACTTTTGGTTTTCCTGCTCATATATGTGCGCAAGTTCATTGAAAAGGAATGCATTAATCAAGCGTCGACGGTCGAGTTGATGCAGTTGGCGGCGGACAAAAGGGCACGAGAGGGGCAATTAAAAAACAGTTAGTATATGTTCGATATTATCAAAGTACAAGGAGAGGGGAAAAAAGCCCGTGTATATAAAAAACAACAAAGTCCCGGTTATTAAACGACGAATAAAAAAAAAAGTTTGTTGAAAAAAACAAAAGAGGGGAACGCGAGCAGGGGCATTCGTACATTTTGATGGCAGCGGCGAGTAGAATCATGTCACGTCATGGCAAGCGGGAGGCAGACATGGAGAGGGGCGTGCAGTGGCTGATTAGAGGGCGCCGACCCGGAGCTGGCAGAGTTGGCGATGAGTCTAGGTGCAACGGTAGAGAGGGTGTGGGGAGAGCTTTTGGGAGCGAGCACTATGAATGAGAGTAGACACCCCGGCCCACGACAGAAAAGGAGTCGAAGCCGGAACCCACACTGCCCATGCCAGCCACGCCGAATCCGTTATCGGTATTATTGACGACTGGGACCGCCGTCAACCAACGCCCCGCTACGCGAGCACTGACGCCCATACCCGCATTCCCCATGTTCGAAGCCAAAGACGAACAGCACTCACCACTCTCGCTGTTCATGAAATAACTGACAAGGTTCTGCATGATCCCATCCTGCTGAGCCATGCCACGCTGGAAGCCGACGAGTTCGAGGAGGATGGTCTCATAGTTCCGCTCTAGAGTGCGGATACGGGTACGCATATCCTCCCCTTCTTCCCGCAAGCGACGAATCTCATTTTCGAGTGTCTCCACGTGTGCCTGGGATGACAGTGATTGGTACGGATGATGGTGGAGCTGGTGTGATGAGTAGTGCGTGGGAGAGAGTGGGCGGGTGGTTGTTGAGGAAGAGGTGGGTGTGTTTGCCTTGCGCGTGGCAGGCACCTTTCGCTTGATGTTTTCCAGGGCTTCCTTCCGATTAGCGTGAAAATCAGGATGCCGGAACGTCCAACTCTGCAAAGCGGGTTAGCGGCAGAAGGGAGCGCAAGGGAGCGACTAACATGCTCGCCAAACTGGTTATCGTCAGTGTTCTTGACTTTGTGAAAGTCGTACTTGTTGAGCTGGCGGACAAAGCTGGCAAAGTTGGAGTGCTTGAACATGCGGGGCAGGATGGATTTAGTAAACTCGTTCATGTCCTTTTGGGGGGGGGAATGGTAAGGATGGATGGTAGGCGAGAAGAAGAAGAAAAAGGAACCTTGACAACGAAACAGTCGCCGTGAGGGCCCCAAGAGACGACGTGGTGGAAAGACTGGTCCTCAAGCATTTTGTAGAGTTTTTTGACAAAATCACTTGTGGAGGGCATGGGGTCATCTGCGGGAGAAGTAGGCTGGACATCCTTGGGTGGAATCATAGGTTCGTGTTTGACAGTCAGAGGATCCCAAGAGTTATTGATGGGAGGAAGAGTGAGTGCGGGGTTGTCGTGGAGATGGAGCTGTGAGGGCGGGGGAAGAACCCAGGGAGTCTGGCGATGGTCCATTTTATGATCGTCGCAACACGGCGGACGAGCGACCTCATATCTCTTCCTCTCTCGGCAGATGCCCTTTCTGCACCGCCCAGGCCCTGTGTCCAGCCCCGCCTCTTTTGCTCACGTAAGCGGTCCAGACCGCGCCTTTTCACAGCCTGCATTGCCTGTCATTCCACCGCGTCACTCCACTGCCACGGAAACCGGCTCGGCAACGAACAATGACCGTTTATAACTCAACTATGTCATCTGTCCGCGATAAGGACGCTCTATCGCAATACTCTACTAATGGTACTAATCGTACTTTTCGTAGAGTCTGCTAGTCCCATTTCTCTTCTCGGACGTATTCTACCCCTCGTTCTTTGCACAGCGAAATCAATTCATTGATTCTAAAATCCATCACATTCGATGTCCCCAGCTTCTGTAATCTCTTGCACCCGAAATCCTCAGCCAGGCTCCTGCGCGATATAATAAGACGAGGCCACGGGCTTTGGATGAACCCGCCGGACATATACAAATAAGATGGTCCCCGAATATGCAACGACACCAAGTGACGCGCTAGCGGTTCATGATCCATGCTCGTCGAGATGATTAACATCCGAACAACATGGTCCAAATTGTAAATGTTTTTGAGCTTTAATTCAGCGATCTGAGGTGTTGGCTGGATGGTTTCGATGGCTATGGATGCATCGCCCTCTGATATTTGAAGACGCAGGACAGTGCAGCAAGACCGGTGCAGAAAAGGCAGCACACCCGCATTAGGTGTTTGGTAAGCATGCATGCAATCAATAGCCAGATCCTCCAGCGCTGGAGCTTTCAAAATTCGCAATAGGGCTAAATCGCAACGCAGAGTGATCAGTCGGGGAAGGTATACGATATCATTGGAATGATGGGGTTGTGGGACTTGAAAGCGTGTGCGGAGCCGTTCCAAATTCGTCATCAGCGGTAGGGCAGTGTAAAATTCAGATGAGCCAGACGCCAAAGTAAGATCCTTCAAATTTGACCAGCGGAGCTCCAAAGTTACAAGTTTGGGCATGCTGACGACGCTTAAGGACGGCGCGGATTGTAACACAGCATTCAGCTGACCTAGACCTACAGCATCCACCGGGGGAATAAGGTGTATGTGAAGTGTTCGCAATAAAGGAAGCCGATCCTTTGCACGAGTCAATGGCAACACAGTCGAGGAGTCGACCCAGAGTGATACATCCTTCCAACGCATTGACTCATTGGTCAGCATCTTTAGAATCCGATGCATGTTGTCTTTTTTCCCGTGAAGCCCAGGGGAAAAGGTGAAAGAGAATGGAGCCGCAGGATCACGTCCCAGGAAGAACTGAGTGATGTCATGCAGCCGGCAACACGAGCCCGCCACTTTCAATGATATTGAGATGGTGTGCCAGAACTGAGTCATGGATAAGAAAATAGACCTCCATTTTGAACAGATGTGGCCAAGAAACCATGGGAATGCAGCAGGATCATCTGTTCGAAGCGTCGTGGAAAAGGGAGCGAATATCTGGTGGATAACTTCTGCTGGGAGTTTTTGCGCGATGCAAGACATTCGATGATGTGGTTTACTGAACGAGCCGGTTAAATTTTGTCGGGGATGTTTTTCTACGCAAGACATTGAAGCGTCCCAAAGTTGATTGCCTCAAATGGTGAAAATTTGAAATCAATAACGTCCGGCCGTGGATCACGTGAAATACACAGCGGAGTAGGGAATACAGGCTCTGCTCAGTGGTGAGCACTAACAGAATGGAGAAGCTGCTTGACTTACTGATGAAGGTAAGAGTGCAACGGAAATCAATCTGAGAGTGACTTAGTTACGATCATTATGTAACAGTTCGCGTGACAGAAACCTCCACAACAATGAGTTCGACCGCACGCAAACGTCTAATCCACACCAGCCAATCCCTCGTGGTCCACAGCCAAGGAGTTCGACAGGTTTATACTCATCAGCCATACTCCTCCTCTGAAGCGCTGCACGCGCTCCGGTTCACCCTAAGTGTGAACGGCGAGCTCAAAGTGGATGACTTGATTTTTAAATCCCCATCGATAAATCACGTATGACGCTGGAGAGCAGGATGCATTCTTGTGGACACTTGCAGCTGTGGGACTGTGGAGCCGGGAGATCGGGACGAGTGTAAGCTAATGGAGATCAGGCGAGGGTAAGAGGGTACATTTTCGGAGAAGTGATATTGAAAATGAGGTGACTTCTCCTGTAAGACGTGTGTCACTTAACCATATAAGCCCGATAGATTATTGAATATGGACGATAATCGACCATTTGTATGTACAGAGTCCAGACACGGTGAAACCTAAACTGCACGTATAGAGGCAAGGACGAGCGTGTACTTGGTAGAACTCAGACGTGGTGAAAGCAAGAGCCAAGCCTCTCAGTTATTGGATTTCAGTCGACTACTTATGATATACCGCAGGTACCGTGACTAGATGGGTTATCCGACCGCCATGACATTTGATTCCGGCCAGTGACGCTCAGTTGAGCGGTGAGCAGGAGAGCCATTCTACTAGTCAGGATGTATTTGCATTCTTGAACCATTGCATTACTGTCCTTCTTTTTCTTTCCGCTACAGCAACGTTTCCTTGATGTTCGCGGTGCATGCCGGCATATCGTTGTGGTTTGGAGTCGACGTGGTCATGAATCCCTGTATTTGTAGGGGCTCAGTTTGACTAAAGGCTCAAGCGTTCAATTACTCTTTCAGCTTCGGCCGAGCTAAATACTAGTTTTTTGCTTAGATGAGCAAGTCAGATCTCCATTATGAATGTCAGTTTCCGACACGCTGCACACCAGATTCACCCAAGCAAGCCTCCGAATGCATGGAGCACGCTCCACAACGAGCTATGGAGATAAAGCCTGTTTTTAACTTCAAACGTTCACTCATTACGCTCAATTCCAGTTCACGCCGCAGTATCAAAGCATTTCGCATTTCAGATTTATGTAGGTTTCATGTGTAGGAAACGCTGCGTGAAGTACATGGTCCCTAATCATCTTACTTCCTGAAAAAGCGTGCCGTTTCTGACATAGCTCGGCATCACAAGAGCCCCAAACCCCAGAATTAATTGTATATTTGCTGAGATAAAGTGATTAGTTAGCATATGGAGTATCTGTCTTTTTATCCATTTACGACCACAAATCTCATGCGGGGCAATTGAGCCCAAAGGGCTTGCATCTGAAATCGAACCATTAGAGAAATGGTCAGCATAATAGGCACAAGAGTAGTCACTTTCCCCAGTCTCCAACAAAAGGGCCACAGCATTCATATCCGCGGGGGCCTAATACTCCTTGGTCACACAGCTTCTAGGGCTGGGAATCGGAATGCAAGGCACGTACATTGAGATTTCTCCGGGATATGGCGATGGCCTATAGCCGTGTCAGGCTGAGCTTGTAGGACTGTTGAGGCGGAAAATTGAACGTACAGCGACATTCATGGCGAAGACGACAACAGTCAGGCCAAACACACTCCGTAACAGGAGGAGCAGCATGGCATACCATGACCAGCGGCAAGGCAAAGAGGGTAAGGACGAGATTGAGCTGCATCTCGATAGGATTTATCCCAGCCAGCATAGCTAGTTTTATACTCGAAGGCAATCATGTCAAGCCTAAATTCAGGTAGAATATAAGGTTTGAAAGCGAACCGTGGAACTGATCGTTATCAGAACTGCGCTGAACACATGATGATGGAGGCTGCTTATATGTGAATGGCGAACCTAAAGCTCGAGGGCGCAGGTCACGTGATAACAATCCCCTCAACAATGGAACTGAGAGATAGTTTTGTCGGTTCTTCCTCGACTCAACGCTCCTTTCCCTTTTCGTGCGAATCATCTCCACTGATACGGTCGGAAAGAACCAGACTACGGCACAACACTGGATATGCTAGATGCCTCTCCACGCTGGATGGATGCTTGTTTTTTTTTTCCACTTCTTGAATTCTAAGAGGTGTTGCCTTTGATTCGTCGCTTTGGTCTGAAAATAGAGGTGCCTTTCGAGGCACGCCTGTGCCTAAAAAACTGTGACATATTTGAAAATGTGCTGTCATGGCTACCATCGACGTGGAGGACCAAGCTGAGTGGAAGTTCAAATTGGCGAATTTGAAGGCCTTTAACTTGAACAAGAATTCTAGGTTTCTGACTTTTGTTTGTTATCATGGGCGATGCGTGGCAAAAGAAAAACAAACCATTCAATTGTCTACACCACGTGACCCTGCAACTTCTACCATTGACCACCGTGCAGCAGCGCCCCGGACATCACAGAAAATCGTAGACCCAGGGACCCATGGCTAGTCAACGATCCGCCCATTTCCCTCGCGGCCCAACAGAGCTGCCGGCGGAAGTCATCCAGGAGGTCTTTGCATCATTTGCTGCGACGATCTCGACCATCGATCCTACCCAATTTCCATGGTTTCTGGGCCATGTCTGTTCATCGTGGAGGAGGTTATTCCGCTCCATGACTTCCGAATTCTGGAATTCTGTCTTCATAGGATTTGATCAGGAAGACTCGGACAATGCGCGTACTGCCAAAATCGTTCGATTCTTCCTGGAGCGGGACCCCGCGGCTCCATTTTCTTTCGATGTGATATTGAAAGCTTATATTTCCGACTTCCCTCCGGAAGAAGCGGATCACATACGCCAGACATTGGAAATGTTGGTTGACGCGTCGATGCGTTGGAAGAATGTGTATATTAAAGCCTGCGCTGAGGATCTATTGCCGTTGGCTCGCGCGAAGAATCGTCTTCCTCTTTTACGGAAGATTCAATTGCAGTTTTGGCCGGAAGCAGACGAAGTACCTGATGGGCTGTTCGACTTATTTCAAAACGCCCCATCCTTGAATGTAGTTGATATGCCGGAGCTCGCCGAATGGAAGTTCAGCTTGGAAAATTTGACGGCCATTACCATGGACGAACTGGGCTCTGGCGCTTCCGACTTTATCGCCGCTCTACCACAGTTGACAAATTTGGAACAATTAATCATAGGTTCCACATTCGAACACGACTCTCCATCCAACTTTATTCTCCTTCCCAACGTGACCACGTTGAATTGCAAACCTAGTTGGTTGCGTTTCTTTGAAGCTCGCGCCCTAAAGGACCTCTCGATCCAAAATGAAGAATATGGCTCGTCCATTGCCGGCACCGTGCTATCATTTTTGCGCAGGTCATCTTGCGGCATGAACGTCTTACGCCTTTGTATAGAAGGAGCCGATGGGACCACGGCTGTCGAAATCATCAAACACACGCCCCAGATCGTTCATTTGGAGCTTATAGACATTGTCGACATTGGGGATATCCTCAAGCAGCTTACCATTCCGAAAAACGCATCGACAAATCCACCGCCGGAACCACTAGCACGTCAGATGCAATCATTGTCTATCACTTTTACCGAGGGTGATACTTTCGAAGAGAGCCTAATGTCTGATCTACTTTCGTCGCGGACTGCTGCAATGGATGATAACGGTGGTTACAAGAGACTAGAGAAGTTCATCGTATCTACAAACGACGACGATGTGTCCGCGGCTGTACAGGAGAGGGTCATTGCGATATGCCAAGAACGTGGGGTTCAATACGTCGAGTACGATTGATCAAATGGGAGTCGGTGAGTTATTTTCTCGAAGATAACTTGACAAAGGAATTTGATTTCTGACTTACTACGTCGCTCTACGCATGTCTGGCAGGTCGTTGTGCCCATGCCGAATACCGGTTGAGCAAAATGCTGACAATCACGATCAGCCCCAAGACACACAAATTTTGATTGTATTAGTATATGCTTGTCTTGTCACTAGCTTGTATTATTGTTAACTGTAGTTAAACGTCTTATGACTGTGGGGGGATAAGAGGCCTGGCTTCTGGGTTGGGACTGTGAGCCATTCCGGATGCGCGACTCTAGGCGCAGTCGATGTTAGCCTTAGGAATCCCTATAAGTCTGCGTACCTCGACAGTTCCAGACGATGAATTTGTATCGCCTGAGTTGAACAGTCCACATATGGATTGACTGTTAATCGAGACTAGCCCATCAGCGCGAATTAGATGCTACATTAAGGTACAGCCGCACGGGAATTCCCCGGCTCGAGGAAAGCGGTGGAAAAATCAGTCACCTAACACTCCTCAGGCATCAGCATCAGCCTTCAAGCCTCAGGGGCCGGAGAAGCCGAACACTGGTATTAAAATTATGCCTTACAATAGGTAGCAACATCGATCCCATGGAGCCTTACCGTAGACTCTCCTGATGCACACCATTTGGACACGGCAAAATCCCACGCATTCCGCATTCAGTATAGGGAGTGCATTATGGATGGCCAGGTTGGTTACTCGGAAAATAGCATTCAATACGGCGATTATGCATTAGCGCTTTAGCACTGAAGCAGAGCACAAAGACTTTTACTTCAGTTCTGCGAATCGGCGTCTGTCCAGGACACATTTCTCGCTTCAAGATACGGAGGAGTGCCATATAAGTTGCTTTTTAAGAGATACCCCGGGGACATGTCAAGTCGCTCGACGTGAAACCGTGATCGCGAAGCAACCG
This sequence comes from Amanita pallidorosea, assembly GCA_023014475.1. NCBI lineage: Eukaryota > Fungi > Basidiomycota > Agaricomycetes > Agaricales > Amanitaceae > Amanita > Amanita pallidorosea. Next base: position 45,840 of record JAEBUS010000137.1, on the reverse strand, counting down.
TAACTGAATATTCCCAGAATCTTTCAGTACAACGGGCTTTTTGCTGAGGGAAGTTAGATACTTCTACCATAGGACAATGTCACTCTGTCACTGAGTGCTACCGCTATCCTGACGATTTATCGGGTTTACTGCCAGCGGCATATGAGAGTATGGTTATGTCCTGTGTCTCAAGATTTCTTTCGCACAGACAAAGTAAGTCTACTGTTCTTCAGGATATCAAGGAAACAATGACGACTTGCATCCCAAGTTCGCAAGTCCTCTTTTCGCCTTTCACCTCCTAAACAAGTATACATACCAAACACTTTATCTCCACGTCTATCGCTTTGTTAGACGCTTATACATGTCCGTCTTCTCTCCGAACAAAGAATCATGGTAGTTGTCGAACCCTTTACGCTGATGAAAAACATCTGGTGCTTGCGTTTCATCTCCCGGGATGTATTATCAGCCACTCGCTCCGTTATCAAAGGAGCTTCAGTCATGTTTAGTGAAGCAGCTGGGACGAAGATGGCATAGTTGTTGGCAAGGAATGTCAGCACCTTGAGAAAAACCGGGTGATCGGTTCAATCCCATTCAACTCCGGCCCGTCGACGTTCCTGGAAAGTAATGCAACTTCAAATCTCTTGCAGATCCTTCATGCCTCTGGTTTTGCTACGAAAGGCGCTTACAATCTGTTGGCCGTCACCACACCCTTTTTAATTTGGAGGGATATTAATTTATGCCTGTGTTTTGCATAGGATGTTACGTCAAGTCGATAATTTGCATCCTCCTCGACAAATACGGTTCAGCCGTCTTGGACCTTGACCATGACCGCCGACATTGTATACCGATCCATCAACGCTTCCAGTCCTTTATTCCCGCCAAGCTTAGCAATCTCCTCCCGAACGTGGGTTTCCATTACATCCAAAACAGAAAGAGTGTACTCGAATGACTTGGTGTGATTTCGCAGGTATTCAATTGTGAGTTTTTTGAGCGTCGGTGTGGAGGGACGTTTTTGGAGGACATCTAGGACGAGGATGGAATAAAATGAGGGAAGAGGGAATGCAGAACGTACTTAAGACTCGGCGATTTGATTTGTCGGCGTGGACACTATGTACAATGGGGAAGGAAAACTTGCCTTCTGAAATGTCGTCCGCGAAACCTTTAGTTGACGTGTACTGGAAAAAGGTGAACTAGCAAAACAACAAGTAGATGTCCAGACGTGCCTCATCGCTTGCCAAGTTCATGTAGTCGTCTCTGATTTGGAAGTAGACCGACATGAGGTTAATCAGAGGTATATAGTCTCTAAGTCGGCGGGTTAAGTGACGGGTTAAAAATCCGCGAAGAAAACTATGGCGGTGTGGCAAAGTGGTTCGGATTCTTACACGTCTTTGTTGGTTGTAGCGCATCCTGTCATGAGTTTGATACCGATTCGGAGAAGACCACCGGATTCTATGCGGCTATGGAACAAACATGCCAGGATGAGCACATATACACACTTTGCTTCACCATCGATATGTACTCTTCCTCCGTCGGACACTGGAAGGTGTCACGCCACATGATGTCCTTTCCTTGTCCCCGATGCAAAGAAAGGAGTTCCTCGTTGACAATCTTGTCAATGTCTGCAAGCCCGTCGTTTCGCAAGGCAAAGAGTTGTTGGTAAACGAGGAAGTAAACGTAGTTAGCGCTGTTTATTGTTTGCGGGACACCATAGATTTTGTGTGCCACTGCAGCAGTCCGTCAGTTCACATCGATCGGTTGGTTGGTTGACTACGGAGGAAGCTCACCTGGATGTCCACGACGAAGATCGGAACTGTCCTCGATGTCGTCTATCCTATGCGCCAGTTGTGGTGTCGAGTGAAAGGCAAGAAGAGGCACGCGGCACGATTGACGTACATCAGACTGGCAGTGTGCAAAGTATTGACGATGTTGGCAATCGTTTTGAGCGTTTCGGATGGGACATTCAACCAAGCGTTGAATGCTTCGAGGAACCTTCCCCGAATATCTTTCCCGGGGAATGAGATAGTGTACGTGAAAGGTTCTAGGAGGGCTGCTTCGTCTGATTCGTTCCAGCTCGGTTGAGAGGCGAGCGTCGACCAGAGAGTGACATAGTCCATTGTAAGGTTGATGAGGTTCCCACGGATATTCCCACGACAACTCTGAGCGAGACCAGAGACTCCAGCCTTGTCAATGTCCGCTCCTGCTCCCTACAAAGAGGTTAACGACCACTTTCGCGTACAACACGGTAGAAGCTGTTGAAGGTTTCAACCTTCCAGCCTTCAACGCGATCACTCTGTCCGCGCACCTTCCCAAGCCTTCAGTAACGCGAGTACCACTGCTCGCGCCATGCGTCGAAAGGTCGACCGAGCAGAGCCTTGCTTCATAACTAAACGACCTTCATTTACCTTAAACGCGTACACTGGGTGAATGCGGTGAGGAAGGATCCTTCCCGTAAAGCTGCGATTGTAGGTTGTCCAGGCAATCTTTTCTATCTTTCTCGTTTTATTTGTTCAGGAAACATTCCTTCGGAATCTCGTATCGTTCATGCCGATTTTGACTTGAATGATACCAGCAACCTCACAAATCGTAAACTGTTGATTTCATTGTGCTGCCATTCCACTGATCCGTGTTTGATCAAGTTGACCGCATGTTGCACGTCATGCTTGATAAGTACGGTTTCTTCGCTGTCACGCCTTCTCTGGCGACACTACAACAACTTATCGGTATGGTGGAAAAAGAAAACCAAGAGTGGCAGCGTAGATTTGACGCAGGAGGGTCATACATTCGATTTTTTCAAGTCGGTCTGCCGTTGGTTCGGGACATGCTTGTTTACTGACGCACTCCTCCAGTTCCTCGACGACGTGTTCGTTAACGTTCAGTACGAATTAGTGGTACTACACCCTGAACATTTTCTCCCAAAAGGCAGCGATCTTACCGTCTACACTCATGCCAATGGGCAGCTATCAGGGAAAAGATATGTCGTTGGGCAAGATCGTACGCTACGTGTATGGCCCGGAACTTTGGACTGCGCCCGTCTTCCAGCCTTTGCATTTGATGCGGTCCGTCGTAATACACTGTCACTAAATGTGTTCCTCGTGGTGTTGAATGCCGAAATCAAATTCCGACGATACAGGAGGATGTCTTTGACTCAACGTTTGCCGAATGATGTCGAAAACCTTATCGATGTGACTATCAAACTTGCGGACTTGATTTACTGGAGGCCAGTGAGGACTTTGACCCGTTTTCGTCAGTTTGCTACCGGATCGGCTCCAGCCATGGAAGCCGACGCGCCAAATTTACAAGATGTCGAGATGGGGTTAAGAACAGGCGCTGATGAGGACAATGAAGCGACTACTTCAAGATCTAATGACCGTGAAATAAGGCATCCAGGCGCCAATGCGACTATGGAAGAACAACGGGACTATGCACATTACCTGCTCTCACGTGGTACGTCTCTTCTTTCAACATGGTTGCTTCCTGTGGCCTGAATGCCTTGGTGGGCAGATGAGGACCTTGACTCTGAGGATGAAGAATTGTTGGAGGAGCTTGGGCTTGTACCCGACTCTTCAATTGAAAGGCCAGCTGTGCAAGAAAACTCCATTAATATCACTGGGAATATAAATGAATGGCGCGCCGCGGTCAGAGTCTAATATGTACACATCTTCTTTCCAGTTTGCCCTCTTCTATGAGAAATCGTATATTTTGATCTCGAATTGAAATATCCAACACCAAATTCAGCGTGTGTTCAGTGGAGCAGAAGCCTCCTATCTTTCCGGAGGTCATTCCCCCCACATAATGATTGTAAGTACATATGTACACAAGTGGCAACGGCGCGCAAAGTGCCGCCTACAGGAATCCCGCTAACAGATTGTCGTTGAGGATTGGAACAGACCACCTGATTGCTTGATGGGATAGTTTCTCTCCGTCGCATTTTTCTCATTATACAATACGTTTATGTTTTTACAAACCAAGGTCCTCGGGCCGGGTACCGAACATTTTCCAGACCTGGTGCTTTAGCAACTTCTCCACGTTTTGACCATGTTGGCGCGCCCACGCCGCATTCTCCCGTTGCTCCGCCAGCATCCCAGTCAGCAGGTCTGTTTGCTGTCCAAGCACCGTGGCCAGCAAATCTGTCTGCCGCCGCTGCTCATCGATCATTGGCTTCAGAAAGTCCATGATGTCTAAAGCCTTTCTGGCCTCGCATGACTCTCCCCCCACCTCCTGTTCGACCCCCCGTAAGGTCTTCACTACTTGGACTTCCTCTGTCCGTGTTTCCAGTTTATCCTGCGTCATGACCATTGCCAAGCCGCCTCGCGATGGCTGTCCCCGTTCATCCTGTACTTGCTTGCGCTGCTCCTCTTCAAGCCGTTTTCGCTCAGCCTCCTGCCGTCCCACTTTCTCTATCGTCACCAAGTCCCTCAGCTGTCCCACTTTCTCGGCGGCCCTGCGGCTTGCCTCTTCATGCGCGCGAAGGGTGACTTCCTGTTCCTCCAACAACAGCAACAACTCTTCCGCGGCGGTGGGAACGGCAGGGATGTTTGTGTTTGTGATACTAGCGTTGGGTTGAGAATCAATATACACAATAATATCAATGTGACGTTTGATTTTGAGAGGGAGAACGTCTGAGAGGATTGTATGACCCAGTAACGGGATTCGATCCACGACAGTAATAGTCGCAGGGAATTCATTATTTCCAGTTAGAAAGCTGTCCCATGCTGAAAACAGCTGGAGAAGGTCTTCCTTCCTTTCGAGATCCTTCGCGATCATACGTCTGAGCGTGGAGACGTCCACCTTGTTTGAAACGACGATAGAAGACCTATGATTGAGCTGCCCGACAATGTAGGCAGCGTATGAAATGCATATGTCTCTCGGAAAATCAACGATCAAGTGCACAGCCTGAGAATCGTCTGCATGTACTTCGGAAAGGAGATGCTGACGTTTCAGAGCCGTCGCGGAGTTGAGGAACTCGAGGACCTTGGCAGGTTTGGCATCATCAGGAAGACCAATATATGAGAGGATCGATATACGCATGGTGTCATCGATTTTGAGGATCTCAATAGTGTTGAATTGTTTTATATCCATCATCCCCCTGATCTCATGGTGGAACTCTTGAACACTGCGCCGGGTATCCAAAGAATGAAATGACAGGACGTCCCCGATGTTGTTAAGAAAAATGATGTTGCATGTTACGGAAGGCATTGACAAAGAGAATTGAACATGATTCCCACGGCAGCCTGTTTCAACCCAATTGGTGATTAACTGGTAGCACTGCAGTATCCAGAAGATTTTTGTTGCATTTGCAACGACGTTGCCCCAAGTTATTTCCATGGGTTCTTCGTCACAGGAATACATGAATATGGAATTCTAGTCCGGCATCTGGATATAAAGAACTTGATAAATGAGCGCGTTGAAGACGTCGTTCGATCCTTTCTGGAACGGACACCACTGAAGTCGGCCGACGGTATGTGGCCAGAAATGGGGGTTCTGGTAAATCTTGAAAAGAGGTTCATATCCTTTCTGTTTTTTTTTTCACCATTTGAAACAATCGGATCAGATCACCTGATTGCTTGATGGTCTCCGTCGCATTTTACAATCCATTCCGCTGAGTTTATGTCTTACAAATGCACGGTGTATATGTGTCTGACTATACTTTCCAGATCAGCTGCTGTAGCAAACTCTCCACGTTTTGACTATGTGGCGTGCTCCGCAAGCATCCCAGTCAGCAGTTCTGTCTGCTTATCTGTCTTCCGCCGCTGCTCATCCATCATTGCCTTCAGAATGTCCATGATGTCTAAAGCCTTTCTGGGCTTGCATGACTCTCCCTCCACCTCCTTTCGTTCCCCACAAGGCCTTCGTTACTTGCTCCATGAAGGTCTCTTCTTCTCTCCGTGTTTCCAGTTTATCCTGCTTCATGAGCGTCTCCAGCCCCCCTCTCTCCGTATTTCCAGTTTATCCTGCTTCATGAGCATCGCCGAGCCCCCCTTCGACGGCAGTTCCCATTCGCCTTGTACCTGCTTGCGCTGCTCCTCTTCAAACCGTTTTCGCTCGGCCCCCCGCCGCCCCGATGTCTCGCTCGCCACCAAGCCCCTCAGCTGTCCCACCTTCTCGGCGACCCTGCGGTTTGCCTCCTCATGCGCGCGGCGAGTGAATTCCTGTTCCTCCAACAGCAGCAACAACTCTTGCGCGGGAGTGGGCATGGCGGGGATGTTTGTGTTTGCGATACTAGCGTTGGGCTGAGGATCACCGACATAGACAATAACATCAATGTGACGTTTGATTTTGAGAGGGAGAACGTCTGATAGGATTGTATGATCCAGTAACGGGATTCGATCCACGACAGTAAGAGTCGCAGGGAATTCATTATTTCCTGTTAGAAAGCCGTCCCATGCTGAAAACAGCTGGAGAATATCTTCCTTCCTTTCGAGATCCTTCGCGATCATACGTCTGAGTGTGGAGACGTCCACCTTGTTTGAAATGACGATAGAAGACCTATGATTGAGCTGCTCGGCGATGTAGGCAGCATATGATATGCGTATCTCTCTCGGATAATCGACGATTAGGTGCACAGCCTGAGAATCGTCTGTATGTACTTCGGAAAGGAGACGATGATGTCTCAGAACCGTTGCGGAGTTGAGGAACTCGAGTACTTTTGCGGGTTTGGCATCATCAGGAAGATCGGCATATGAGAGGATCGATATACGCATGGTGTCATCGATTTTGAGGATCTCTATAGTGTTCATATGTTCTATACCCATCACCCGCCTGATTTCAGGGTAGAGGTACTGAATGTTGGAGGCTTCACGTATGGTCACATGAATGTGAAGGACGTCCAAGATGTTGTTAAGGAAAATGATGTTGAAAGGATCCATTCGACGAAGAGGTGCTGCCGAAACTCTGGGCGTTACAGATTTCGGTGAACTATCTTTTTTTTGTACTTGAAACCAAAGCTATTTCCACGGTTTCTGGGTCACGGGAAAACACGAATACGGAATCTAGTGCAGCGTCTGGATCGATAATAATCTTGAACCGGAATTGCTCTTATGTGACAGTGTGACCATCTTCACACACCTTATTCGAAAAAGTTCTGCTCGATAGCGAAGGGGATGAAATGAGAGGTTATTGGTGATGTGCCTCCATGCATCTGTGCATTTCAAGTATCTGGCTCTGATAGTCTTGGCATGCGGTCTTTCTCTCGGAATTTTGAACGTAAATTGACCTCCGAAAAGTCATGAGCCTGGGACCATGGCATAAACCCTAAATCGTAAAGTATCCAACGAAGGATGATGGGGATTGTATTGACTAATATCTTGGTTTCAGTTCCTCGACGAGCACATGACGCTGATATTATGGTATCCGAGTAATGTCAAAGATGTAAGAAATGTGAGCCAATTATCACGAACGAATGGACCATTGACAGTTACCATTTGCTCGTGGAGGCATTGGTCAAGATATATCAAGCTCGGCGCTGAGCAGCTTCTTCACCAAAGGTCAAGCGAACGATGATTCAGCCGCACTTGGAACTGCTTGAAGAACGCTAGTCCAAATACGAGTGTCAGTGTCACAACATGAAATCGTATGGACGTCCACAGTCCGTTAGATATTTGGTCAGGATGTATCCATAATATCGATATCGTCGTCAAGGAGAACTTGCCTTGCAACTTGTTTAACGTGCGTTTGGTCGACCATAAGGTCTAAGCCCAGGGCCCACGACAAGGGAGCACGAGGAAAAGAAGCTGAACTGCCTCTCCACCTTCCCTAGGGACTATCTACCGCTATCTACCAGAAATCCGGAGATGCATGGATCAAGGAATCGCTGAGCGCCAGTCTGGCCAGGACTGATGCTCAACGATCCCCATCCTCCCCGTTCCGACGATGAACCTGGCCAGGGCCCATGCGCGGGATCATTGTTGTCCAAGAGATTTCAATTGAAGCGTCTTACGATAGTGGAATGGTTTGTCCTCGCGTGTTACGCTGTTTCCTATTCTTACAGAATTTCAGCCACGGCAATGACGAAAAAGCAAGGAAACAAAGCCTGGCCAAACACCAGCGACTCTTCATCTCAGTTCGTGACTTGTTGCCTGCCGCCGTCGCCCGCCCCTTTTGACGTTCACCATCTTTGGTCTAGAAGCGTCAGCTGTGTCAACGGAGAAAGTGAAGAGAAAAAGCAAATGGCTAGAGGATTGCACGTTAATGGCAGAGAGGGAAGGGAGCGACACCTCAATCACTCTAGTCCGACTTGTTATGCCTCGTCGTCGCCCGCCTCTTTGATGTACGCAGCCATTGAGCTAAAAATGTCAGCTGGGTCAACGGCGAAAGAAAGGGAAAAAGAGAAAAAAGTATTTCGGCGTGCCAATGATGGAGAAAAATGGCTAACGTCGTTCTTGTTCGTGATTGGTTTTGCCCCATCGCCCGCCTTTCTTGATATTCATCTCAACAATTAGAACTAGAAAAGTCAGCTACGCAAGTGGAAGGGAGAATAGCTGTCTAGGGATTTTACACTTTTTTTTTTCTTTCTTGATTTATTTCATTTTTTCGCTCTTTTCCGGTTTTTTGGTTGAAGGGTATACAGGGATCGTCCGCCTGGAGTTGACGTCCGTCCGGTCTATGGGGTGTATCTAAAGAACCGAACCACAAGAGAAAACAGAAGAACAGAGAAACGGTGCGCAGTTGGGGTTTTCGTGATTTGTTGGATTTTTTTGGATTTTTTTCGAATCATCCCAGAAAACTTGAATCGGCAAGAATCAAACTGAGAAGAAAAAGAGACGTGCGCCAGCGCTTTAGAATTTTGAGGGGTTTTAGCGATTGTGTGGAGAGTCCGAATAACGAGCGTCGAGGCACAAAGGGAGGTGGCTGATCCAAGGAAGAGGGGAAACGAGCATCTGAGGAATTTCAGCCACGCCAAGATGGAGAACAAAGAGAACAAAGCCTTGCCCAACACAAATTACTCTCATCTCACTGACTGCTCTCGTTCGTGACTTGTTGCAACCCGTCGTCGCCCGCCTCTCTTGACGTTCACTACTATTGATCTGGAAAGGTCAGCTATGCCAATGGAGAGGGAAAAAATAGGCGAGGATCTGGGGAATTTTAGCACGCTAAACGATGGTGAAAAGGGAAAACACGCTCAACGCCCAACTATTCATTTCAACCATGATTCTAGTCCAACTTTTATACCCCGCCATTGCCCGCCTCCCTTGATGTTCGCCGTGATTACGCTAGACAGGTTAGCCACATCGCGCCGATGACGTGAAAGAAAAAGAACAAAACTCGGCTTGACGTCAACCAATTCCCATCCATGACCATTCTAGTTCGTGACTTGGCAAGCCCGTCGCCCGCCTTTTTGAAGTTCGCCGTCATTGAGCTATATATGTTGCGCGCTACCGCCACCGCCCGCCTCTCTTGACGTTCACTGCAAACGAGCTAGAATGGTCAGCTGTATCAACGGAGAGAGAAAGGAAGAAATGCGAAATCTATAAAGGATTTCAGCACGTTAATGATGGAAAACGAAGGGATCAAACCTGCCCCCCGGCGTCAATTGCTCTGGTCCGACTTGTTGCGCCGTCGCTCGCCTCACTTGACGTTCGCCACCATCGAGCTGGAAATGTCAGTTGCACCAGCGGATGAAAGAAGCAAGAGAGAACCCGGTATATGGGCGTATCAAGAGAGCTAAGCTACGAGAGAGGGGAAGAAACGATCCGGATCTGCAGGCCGGAACAAGAGAAGAGAAACGTGCGCCAGCGCTCTATGGATTTTTTGGGGTTTTTCAGTTTTTCGCCTTTTTTTGTAATTTTCAGATTTCCAAGAAGAGATCTAAAATGCAAAACGATGAAAAGAAACAGTGAATCAAAAGAGGTACGACACCGATCTTTTCAGTTTGATCTTTTAATTTTTTTTTGTTCTTTTTATCTGACGCGCCAGCCCTATCAAGAGGGTGAAGTAAAATGCGTCAATGAGATAAAAGATGAAACACTCGCAAAGGTATCCAAAATAGCTGTTCAAATACACGCATGGCTGAGAGCGAGTAGTGACGAACTGGGTCAAGGCTCGTACCCTCTACTCCCGCCCCCGAGGCATCACTTGAAGAGTTCCAGGCGTGGCTTGACCAGAGCACACGCCCTTCCCCCTCCTGCTAGCCCCGAGTTTCCCGCCTGCATTCGACACTTGCAAACCTAGAAATGTCAACAGAAGAGACGAGAACGTGGATGATTGCAATGAAGAAGACAAGTGACGGTGGAATACGAGAAATGGGGGGGACTTACGAATTACGGTTGCCAGTCGCCAGTGCTCCAAGGAAACTAGAAACGTCAGCCACCAAATGGAGGAAAGAAAGGAAAAGGAACAGAAATGATACTTGGAATACTAATACCGGTTTCGGCTTCCACGCCCACGTCCCGTCGACCCACCATGGCATCCGGGCTTGCGATACTATTTCGAAACAGGGGAGGCCAAAAGATCGTGCATGGCGGTGTCAAATAATAGAACGGCGGTTATTGGGGTGGATGAGAACGGTGTTCATCGTAGATGGCAGTATATGCAATGGGCCACGAGATATCACAGAGGGTTGAGTAGGGAGTGGTGAGTAGCCTCTGGGGTTTTCTGGTTGGAATGACAGCCGCCAGGCGGTGGCTGACTATTGGGATCTAGACTGTGTCACGCCCTTTCCCACTCCTTGCCCAGTCTGCTGATGTGCCTAACTCTGCGAAGTCGATGCCGGTTGAAATGTTCGATGTGCAGGACGCGTCTGTATAGATTGCCTGGCAGCCGTTTATGATGTCATTTGTGCGGCAAGTACAACGAGATGTCACGTTCTGTCACGCATTTGGATTGTTGGGGGTGTTGGAGCCGGACAGCTCTGCCGGTCCTACACCCGCCTGTGTCCCAGTCAACAAGACATCCCCCTCTTCGAGGGTCATATAGTCTTTTTTAACAAAGCAATGCCAATTGCTTGGCATAGTCAACATTCAATCTTCAAACAATACATTCCGCTGACTCGTTTATGTTTTACAAATGCACGGTGTATCATGCTATGAGTCTGCCAGACTATAAATATTTATCCTTCAGCAACTGCAGCACTCTCTCCACATTTTGACCATGCTGGCGTTGCTCTGCCAGCATCTCAGTCAGCATGTTTGTCTGCTGCCCTAGTACCGTAGCCAGCAAATCTGTCTGCCGCCGCTGCTCATCCACCATTGCCTTCAGAAAGTCCATAATGTCTAAATCCTTTCTGGACTCGCGCAGCTCTTCTTCCTTCACCTCCTGTTCGTCCCCCCGTAACGTCCTCGCCACCCCCTTTTCCTCTGTCCATGTTTCCAGTTTATCCTGCGTCATAGCCATCGCCAAGTCGCCCCGCGACGGCTGTCCCCGTTCATCCTGTACCTGTACACGCTTGCGCTGCTCCAGTTCAAGCCATTTTCGCTCAGCCCCCTGCGTCCGCTATCTCACTCCCCGCCGTACAGTTTGCCTCTCCATCCGCGCGATGGCTGAAATCCTGTTCTTCCAACAGCAGTAACTCTTCCGCGGCGGTGGGCATGACAGGGATTTTTGGGTTTGTGATACTAGCATTGGGTTGAGGATCAACATACACAATAACATCAATGTGACGTTTGACTTTGAGAAGGAGAACATTTGATAGGATTATATGACCCTGTAACGGGATTCGACCTACGACAGTAAGAGTCGCGGGGAATTCATTATTGTCAGCTAATAATCCGTCCCATGCTGGAAACAGCTGGAGAAGACCCTCCTTCCTTTCGAGATCCTTTGCGATCGTACGTCTGAGTGTGGAGACGTCCACCTTGTTTGAAATGACGATAGATGACCTATGATCGAGCTGCCCGACAATGTAGGCAGCGTATGAAATGCATATGTCTCTCGGATAATCGACGATCAAGTGCACAGCCTGAGAATCGTCTACTTGTACTTCGGAAAGGAGACGATTATTTCTCAGAACCGTTGCGGAGTTGAGGAACTCGAGGACCTTGGCGGGTTTGGCATCATCAGGAAGATCGACATATGAATGGATCGATATACGTATGGTGTCATCGATGTTGAGGATCTCCATACTAGTGTTCTTCTGTTCTATACCCATAAGCCCCCTGACATGAGAGTAGAGATTCTGAATGTCGAAAGTTTCATGATATGAGACACGAATGTGAAGGACGTCCCAGATGTTGTTAAGAAAAATGGCGTTGAAACGCATTCGACGTTGAAGAGGATGAGGACGAGATTCCCACGGTGATCCATCCTCTGTCCTCTTGACTGACAGCGCAGTATACAGAAGATAAGTTTTTTTGCTGTATATGAAACGACTGTCTCATGCTATTTCCACATCGACTTGCGGTTTTGTGCTAGAACTCCACGAAGCAAATCGCATCCGCCGAAAGCACCGTCTTCCCCTGTTACGGAAAATTTGCATGTCACAGGTATTGGCAGGAGACAAAGTCGAAACCAGCAAGGGCCGAGGAAGCGAATTCCGAGATATTTTCGTTTGAATCGTCATCGATCTATGCCTCTTGTCAACGCGGGGAGGAGTCGGACATGATAATAATAACGAAAACATCCCAAGCCCTCTCGTTCGCCGGCGGTCACGCAATTTTCGAGAGTGGAGTCCTTGACATATGAATGGCTGCGCTGCCTGCTGGACGTCATGTAAGTACCGACTCATCGGACCCGGTCTAAGCATTTTTCGAGAATATGTGAATGTCTGCCAACTTGACGAATTGACACCATGGAAGTATGTACCGACGAGTCGGACCCGGGCCTTGCCAAGTCCGTGTATAGAATTAGATAGCGCCGGGCGGAGTCGCGCTGCCGCCTGCGCGCCCCCGGTTCATGGATGGATGCGCAGAGTACGGCGTATTATTCGATATTCAATGATGTTATCCTCCTAGTTTATCGGATACACCCCTGAGCTGAGCTCATCGTTTTTCGTCGAAAACGTACCCTCCCTCCCTTTGCACCACACTAAACTCGAGCTCTGCGAGCGTCTTGCCTTCACCCTTGTCATTAGCCTCGAGCAGCTTACACTCGACCCGATCACCCGGTTTCACCGGTCCCACACCCGCCGGTGTCCCAGTCAAGAGGACATCCCCTTCTTCGAGGGTCATGATGGATGACACGTGGCTTATCAGCCTCGGGATATTGAAGATCATGTCCCTCGTGAGCCCGTCCTGTTTGAGCTGGCCGTTCACGCTCAGGGTGAGACGGAGTGCGTGGGGGTCTGGGACGAAAGAGGTTGGGAGAAAGGCAGGGTTGATGGGGGTGAAGCCGTCGAACCCCTTGGCGGTGGACCAGGGGAGTCCTAGGGATTTAGCGTGGGATTGGACGTTGCGTGCGGTCATGTCGACAGCAAGGGTGTAGCCTGCGATGTAGTCTGTTATGGCGTTGAGGGGGGAGATGGGAATGTCGCGGGCGCGTTTGGAGATGACGACGGCAAGCTCGACTTCATGGTGTGCGGTGACGCCGCGGGGTATTTGAAGAGTGCGGCCAGAGGGGAGGTAGCTTGTGGTGGGTTTGAGGAAGAAGAAAGGCTCGGGTGGGGTCGGGTTGTTGAGTTCCTTGGCGTGGTCAGCGTAGTTGCGGCCTATGGCGACGATCTGGATGTGAATAAGTGAAAGTGGGTGAGGAGAGGGAGGAGGACTGATACTAACCTTTTTGCCGGTACGGACGAAGTCACAGTGGGCATGGCGCCAAATGGGTGCGATGACAGAGGACGAGGACATAAAGAGGATTGGCGACGTCAACGGGGATACTCAGGTAGTCTGTATTAGATTACAAATCCATTAATCCAATACTGCGGCAAGAGACGACATGTGGTCAAAGGCTCACTTCACACGGACTGTGGCCAGCAATTAGTTCAAGGCTTGGCGTGAGGGCATGCCGCATTGCGTGTTTTCTTGGCACAACACGGGCTTGGCCATGTATAAGAGAGCCCACCATCCAAGGGGGTGATGTTCCCACTTTTTTTTTGATTTTATGCTAGAGCCGGCGAATCCGTATCAGAGGTATGGATGGAAAGTAACATGGTGAATGTGGTCTGATGGAGAGATGATGTACAGTCCATTAGCGGCCCATCTATCGACAGCTTGGCAGATAGGAATTCTATCAACGCTAGGCGAGTTGAACAAGGCATTTCGCATGAAGTGAATGAGCTGACGGAGGACAGGTCTGGTTGCATCAGCGATTCTATTGGTTTGTGTGTTGGAGAGGAGGCGATTAATCGGAAGTCATCGGCAACATCGGCCGAACGGCGAGTCACCACCACCTTAAAAACATTCTCCTCTCCTTCCCACCAACTCATCTTTCTCTTCCTCTCTTCCAATGTCCTTCGCTGCAAAATCATTGCGCCCTGCTCAATCACGCTCTCCATCCCATAGATTCTTCACCGCACGCCTCACTTCCACCGTAGCTCCCTCCTCTTCTGCTTCCTATCTCGACGCAAAATCTAGAGTCAGAGAACATGCACGACACATCAGCCGCTCAACAGCCGCAAACGCCGCCATCGCTCCGGCCCTGTATGTCTTTTCTTCTTCTTTTCACACCTCCAGCCATCTATACCTTTTTTCACAGGAGAACAAAACCATCGCACCCTTTCCCTACCCCCGTCTCTCTGCCGCCTTCCCACAACCTGACCGCGCTGGAACATGGTCCTCTAGACTACTCCTTCATCGGCCTCTCTGGTGGCCAAATCTTCCACGAAATGATGTTGCGCCATGACGTCAAGCACATATTCGGCTACCCAGGCGGTGCCATCCTTCCCGTCTTTGACGCCATTTACAACTCGCCACACTTTGACTTTGTCCTCCCACGACACGAACAGGGTGCTGGTCACATGGCCGAAGGCTACGCCCGCGTCTCCGGAAAGCCTGGCGTCGTCCTCGTCACCTCAGGCCCTGGTGCGACCAACGTCATCACCCCGATGCAGGACGCGATGAGCGACGGCGTACCCCTCGTCGTCTTCTGTGGTCAAGTCGCCACGTCCGCTATCGGCTCAGACGCATTCCAAGAAGCAGACGTCGTCGGCATCTCGCGCTCCTGCACGAAATGGAACGTGATGGTCAAGGACATTGCAGAGCTTGCCACGGAGAATCACCGAAGCCTTCAAAATCGCCACGTCGGGCCGCCCCGGGCCCGTTCTCGTTGACCTGCCAAAGGACGTGACGGCCGGGATTCTCAAAACGCCGGTACCGAGAAAGTCGACGACGCCGGGTGTGAACCTCGGCTTGCCCACGAACCCGCTTATGGGTCTCGAGTCTCCCGTGGACCCCCACCTCGTCGAGGAAGCCGCCATCCTCATCAACCAGGCCCAAAAACCGGTCATCTACGCAGGCGCGGGGGTGCTCAACTCCACTGTCGGTCCCGCCCTTCTATCGCAGCTGGCGGAGCAGGGCAACATCCCCGTGTGCACGACCCTGCAGGGGCTGGGCGCGTACGACGAGACGAACGCGAAGAGTCTGCACATGCTGGGCATGCACGGGAGCGCGTACGCGAACCTGGCGATGCAGCAGGCGGATGTGATCATCGCCCTCGGCGCACGGTTCGACGACCGCGTGACGGGCAAGATAGACACTTTTGCGCCTGCCGCCAAGGTCGCGGCGCAGCAGGGGCGCGGCGGGATCATCCACTTTGAGATCATGCCCAAGAACATCAACAAGGTCGTACAGGCGTCTATCCCCGTCCTCGGCGACCTCGCGACGAACCTGAGAGCCCTGGTGCCTCTGATCCAGTACGGGGAGAGGAAGGAGTGGTTCGACACCATTCGGGAGTGGAAGGCAAACTATCCGTTTACGTTTGATAAGAGCAAGCCTGGGCAGCCGATGAAGCCGCAAGAGGTGATCGAGGAGATGGATCGCCAGTTGAAGGATAAGAAGGATAACGTCGTCTTGTCCACGGGCGTAGGCCAGCACCAGATGTGGGCCGCCCAGCATTTCAGGTGGACACACCCAAGGTCGATCGTCACCAGTGGTGGTCTCGGGGTGAGTATCCTGACTGCAATTCTTTTTGTTTCTGACTGGTGGATGAATATAGACAATGGGATTCGGGCTCCCCGCAGCGATCGGCGCAAAAGTCGCATCGCCAGAAAAAATCGTCATCGATGTGGACGGCGACGCCTCGTTTAGTATGACGGCCATGGAGCTCGCTACGGCTACCCAGTTCGGGATTGGAGTTAAAGTCCTCGTGTTGAATAACGAGTTTCAGGGTATGGTCGTTCAGTGGCAAGGTCAGCTAGCCCCCTCTTTTTTTTTCACCTCATTCCGAAGTGACTGACTCGCGTTAAGATTTGTTCTACGAACAGCGATACTCCCACACGACGATGGTCAACCCCGACTTTGTCAAGCTCTCAGAGGCGATGGGTGTCCACGCCATCCGGTGCACACGTGCCGAGGATCTCGAGGCGAAGATGAAGGAGTTTTTGGAGTACGATAACTCGAAGCCGGTCTTGTTGGAGTGCACGGTGGAGAAGTCGGAGCATGTGTTCCCGATGGTGAGTCGCCCTTTTTTTTTTTTGCTTTTTTTCGCTTAGATTGCTCATTTTGTATACTATTAGGTTCCTGCAGGAAAAGCGTTGCACGAGCAGTTGTTGCACCCTTCGTTGAGAAAATGAGCCCCCCCCATTCTTTTTTTCATCTGCTTTTTTTTAAATAAATTTTATCTACGACTCGTGCGCATCTATCTCTCGCTTTTCTCTTCATATCTCATTTGTCATGGCCACATTTCATGCACGGAGGGCATCATATCGTATCGTATATATATTAAAGATGGATAGGTAGGATAAGGGGCAAAGAAGGAAGGCGGAAAATGTAACATGTGATTTGAAGCGTTTTAGTAGACAAGGTTTTGAACAACGGGCCATAATTTAGAGGCCCAGTATTATTGCAATTTCGTATTTCTATTGTTATGTAGCCAAGTTTTATGAATTTTTAGATTGCCCCCCACTGGGCGGGCTTGGCGTTCCTGATCCTGATCCGAGAACCATGCGAAAAAAATTTATTTTTATTTTCTGTCTGAAGCAGGACTCTCATGAAGACGATTTATATTCTGGAAATCTATTCAATGGCAATTGTCTTTTGGCTTAGTGTTGGTAGCCACCTCCGAGGACCCTTTTCGACAACTGATCGATTATGTAAAGCTTCAGAAGTGACAACTCGTTTCCATGGTTCCTATCGGCCACGTCCGTTTAATTTTAACCCCACGATCAGTACTGGCAGCTGGCAGCTGGCTAGCGCTGAATTCTACTACAAAAAGGCCCAAACCTCGCAACCCGCTGCAAAGAGTTGCAGTGTTATATAAGCCGTTGCAATGACATCTAGGAGCGTCGGGGCAGTTCAAATTCGTTGTAGACAATCCCAATACATTGTAATACATTGTGTTTCGATTTCAATAGTCTGCATATTCTAAGTCATCATCAGTGTCTATCTCGTGAACTTCAACATTGCCTGGCCCATCGGGCTCGTCTCCAAGCCCATCCTCCTCAGAATCTGATTCGGGTTCTACTTCAGGAATTTCAGTATCTTCGCCGCTAAAATCGATTGGTTCCGTTAGAGATAAACCCTCAGGAGGTACCGTCATCTCCTCTTCACTCTCTCCTGCAGAATGTTGCCCTGCCGCCGAGTCGTCTCTCGTTCCGAGAACTTCTCTATCCTTGACTTCCTCCGGCCACCTGTCATCACAAAACTTTTGAATTGCCTTCTGAATCGACTTGTGGCCAACGCCGCCCCCTCGAAATCGCATGAACATATCACGGTCGACGAATCTAAAGTATTTGTAAGTCAAATCATACATCGTCATAAATAGATATCGTACATATTAACGTAAAACATATCCCAGTCTTCGTCCTTTTCTTCAGCACGGCGACAAATGGATTGTTCGGGGAGAAGATGTGTTGTCCAGCCGAGGTCAAAGCAAGGAATGAGATGAACCGCACGAATGATGAGGGCTGGATTGAGAAATCCAAAAGCTGCCTTGTCTTCATAATCCACGAAGCCAACCCGTGGGAGGCGGCGTCGTGTCCACCCTTCACGATAGCTCTTGTTAGGATCACGTCCAAGCCAGCGCACCCGGGGGATTCCATCTTTTGGGGATCTGATGAGCGTGATCCTGGCCCAAGATATTCGACGTTTGCATGGTATATTCCAATGACCCTCCCATACCAATATGGGTGAGGGTCTGAATTTGCTGCGTATTCGCAGCCAAGAACCATGAAATCAGCGTTGTTGCAAATGCTAAGGGAATCTTGATTTCGGCGCATATCGTATGTAGTGTAGTTGACTTGAAGTGTCTTGTGTTGGTAGATCGTGCCTCCCTTGATAATAACTTCGTTTCTTTCAGCCGTTGAGTATTCACGTTCATCGCCATCGTACTCCAAGCCTCGAAGCCGAGTTAAGAGGTGATTTTTCAGCTTTTGGAGGAAGTTCTCAGGTCATATATACGGCATTAGACATGATTGCTATTGTTCGTTTGAGGCTTACCTCGCAAGCAGGGTCCTTCTTGTTTCTTCTAAGTCAAATTGAAAGCACAATTTTGTCTTTCGTCTGGAAGGACATCTGATGATGTACCTCAGGCGCAGCATCAACAAAAGGGCCAGAGTCTTGCTAAGCGAATACAAACGAGTTGATAGATTATAATAGATTATAATGTCAGTTGCCCGGCCTTGTATCAACAAGTGACATTATAATAGATGAATTGAATTGACAATCATGTCTTGGTATTTATATACACAACGGGAGGCATTGTCAGACTTTGCGACGCCATCTAAGGCTGCTCCCACTATCCACATCCAACTCAGTAGCTCAAAACTCGGCATACAAGTCCTCTATCCCCTCATCATTATTGGCCTCCGGGTCTGATTCGTCAGGTTCGTCTTTGTCTTTGTCTTTGTCTTCACTCTCTTTGTTTGAGTTGGACGTGGGCGCGAAAGCGATTGCGAGTAATTAGCGTCCATTAGCGAGTACATAGGTAGTATAAATACAAAATAAAATATGAAATTGACGAGGCCGTGCAATTGACGGTACCTCGTATTGATGTCAGGCGCTCTCGCATTGAATACGATTCATCATCCATCTTTCCAATTCCTCCTTCCTACATCAGTCGGGTGCTTTCTCCCTTGTCCCATCAACTCTCGTAACCTGTCTCATCATCGGCGCGCGCTCACGCACTATCGTCCGTAGATCCGTCATCCCCAACACTCCCCCTCGGATCGCCTTCCAATCCCATGTTCTTCGTCAACCTTTGATGCTGTACACGAGGTAATCCCTTTGTGAAAATATCGGCCACATTGTCTTCGCTTCGTACGTAGCGTATCTGAATCCGTCCAGCTGTGACATGGTCGCGGATAAAGTGTAGGCTGATATCAAGATGTTTTGTTCGCGCGTGAAATTCCGGGTGATGGGCGATGGCAATCGCCGCTTGGTTATCACTGTAAATGAGCGGTGTCCTCGACTCAAATTCTAACTCGGTGATCAGAGTTTGAATCCATAGCACCTCGCGCGTGACATGAGCGACGGCGATATATTCTGCTTCGGCGGTCGAAAGAGCAATGACGCTCTGTTTCTTGGAACTCCACGCAATGGCGCCTCCTGCGAACATAACTATGTAACCGCTAATTGATTTGCGGCTAGCCTGGGATGCCCAATCAGCATCGCAATAGAAGATTGGGAAGTGTACATCATTCATCCTCCTCATTCCATACTCCAACCTATACCATTTCGTCCCCTTCAAGTAACGGAATACTCTCTTAACAGCTGCCCAATGGCGCGCCTTCAGGTTGCGCGCAAATTGCCCAAGCCGCGTTGCTGCGAACATTATGTCGGCTCTGGTGATAGTCGCCAAACGGAGTAACTTGCCGATCAGCGCTGAATAAGCATACGTTGCTTGATCTGATCAGTTGTCATCGTCCTCGCCTTCCGTATAATCGAGTTGAACATTCGGGTCGAGGGAGTTGATAATGGGTTACAGTCCTGAAGGCCTAACTCTGTAAGGATTTGATCAATGTAATGCGTCTGTGAGAGGAATAAAGCGTGCGTGTCCTGATAATAGTTGATCTGAATACCGAGAAGGTATTTCGGCACGCCGAGACTTTTGATCTCGAATTTCCTTTTGAGGTCTGATGCGATCCGATCAATTTCCTCTTTTGAGTTAGTAGCAGCAATGATGTCATCAACCCAAATTAGCAGGATAGTAAATGTACCGCCGCTCCATCGAATAAATACGCAATAGTCGGCGCGTAGTTGTCGGAATGATAGTTCGAGGAGGGCGTTGGTGAGGGTTGTGTTCCACACATTCCCTGCTTGCTTTAATCCGTATAGCGAGCGTAAGAGACGGCATGAGCGTCCCGTTCCGTCGTCGAAGCCAGGGGGCTGGCGCATGTAAATTTCTTCTTCTAATACGCCGTTCAAGTAAGCGTTCTTGACGTCGTATTGCGTGATATGCCATCCGTTGCGCGCTGCGGCGGCTAATATAAACCGGAGGCTTTCGTAGCGCATAACCGGCGCGTACGTATTAAGGTCGTCGTAGTCGTATCCTGGTTGTTGCATGAACCCCTGGGCAACGAGTCGAGCCTTGAACCTAATCGTATTCCTGTATTCGTCTGTCTTGATGGTGTATACCCATTTGCTTCCTACAGCCTTTCTCCCTTCTGGTAAATTCTCCAATCTCCATGTCCCCATCTTTTCCATCATTCCTAATTCCTCGTCCATCGCCTTGATCCACTCATCCCTATCCTCACTATCAAGTGCTTCTTCGACGGTTTTCGGTAGTTTCGCTGAATTTGCCATGAAAACGATATCCCACAATTCATCGGCATAAACGGCCTCTTCGTATTCATTGTCGGAATCGGGATAGTCGTCATTGTTGATAACGAAATGAGCTTGGTCGGTAAAGCAATCCGCCGGTTTCCGTGCGGCCGGGTTATGGATCTTCTTGTAGTCAAGAATCTTTGTTGATCGTCGTGGGCGATCGTCGTTATGGGCGTCGGCTTGCGGCAATCTTGCCGGAAGTCTGATGGTCAGTGGTTTGGCGGGTCTGTCGGGCGGTGGTGATTCATGGTCGTGTGCCGGAGCATTCTGTTCACCGGGCCCCGGAGCGCTTTGACTGTCGTGCGTTGGAGCGTCGTGCGGATCGTCGTGCGCCGAAACTGATGAAGCCGTTCCTATCTCCCCCTCGGCGCGCAATCCCGGTATGGTCGCCGTGGCCGTAGAAGCCGTAGGTGTGTCGCGTTCGATGAAGGCAAAGTTTCTGGAGGTCTTCACCGTCCGGCTGCTAGAATCGTAATAGCGCACGGATTTCGAACCGTCAACAAAACCTAAAAACTTCCCTTTGGCCACCTTAGCGTCTAGCTTATTCCCCCGCTTCTCGTTGAGTACCCATACGTTGCATCCGAATTCTTGCAAGTGGGAGACATCCGGCTTGTTGCCCGTCCAAGCTTCGTACGGTGTTCTGTTGTGCAAGGCTTGCGTGGGAGAGCGGTTGCGAAGGTAAGACGCGTGGGAAATGGCTTGCTCCCATAAATGGGTAGGGATATTCTTAGCCCGCATCATGCTTCTTGCCATTTCCATGACCGTGCAATTAAAACGTTCGGCAACTCCGTTTTGGGAAGGTGAGTAAGGGCAGAAGGTTCTAGAACCATACCCTTCCCATTTGCCCACTTCCGTAACTTCTCGTTCACAAGCTCTTTGCCGTTGTCAAGCCGGAGCTTCTTCGGCAGTCTCCCATGCTGAGTCTCAATATAATTGAAATATGTCGTGATGCGATCGAATGCCTCGTCTTTTGTTTTCATAAATAGGACATGTGACATCCTTGTTGCATCGTCCGTGAACGCAATGAAATACCTGTGTTTATTAATAGACGGTACTGGTGCCGGCCCCCATACATCGGTCATCGTGCGTTCCCCGGGAATCTCCGTGCGGTGTATTGCCTCGGATGGATACGGTCGCCGTGACATCTTTCCTTCTAGGCAGTCTTGGCAAGAATTTGATGGGATCGATGTTTCGTCTATTTTTATCCCTGTGACCAAATTTTCCCGCACAGCGCGCTGGAGTCCCGAAATGGATAAATGACCATACCGTCTATGCCATTCGTCCCAGGAGTGCCCCTGCACTCCGGCAACGAAGGCCTTGTCTTTTGCGTGTGACTCTGCCCTCGCATGGAGCAGGTATAAATGATTGACCATGTGTCCTTCACCCACAGTAGTCCGATCTTTGTTCCACAAATAGCATTTCCCACCCCTCATCTCCACGTGCCCTCCGCTTTTATCAAAACGTCTGAGTGACATGAGGCAGTTCGGCGCGATCGGCACATGTGACACGTGACTAAGTTTGTGCGTGTAGTATTGTCGCTGACGCGGAACTTGAGTAAGACGGTTCCTCGTCCTAAAACGGGAACTGGTTCCGGACCTATTCCCTTTATGGTAGTTTTCTCTAGAGGGGTGTAGTCTAGGAAAAATTCGCGTGAGGTACACACGTGGGCTGATGATGCGCAGTCGAGGATCCAATCGGATTTCGAGAACTCTCTGGGGTTGCCATATAAGCGAAATCAGCTAGACCGGATCCAGAAGCGTCGTCTTCTTGCGCCTGATTGGCCCGATCTCTTCTGCTGCTCTTCTGCTTCTTTTTTGGCCCCTGTCCCTCTTTCCCGCCTCCTTTTGCCCAGCAATCTCTCGCCAAGTGACCTTTCTTCTTACAGTTGTGACAGTCACGCGTTTCTTTAATTTGGAGCGTGGTGCCGTTGCCGTGATCGCTCGACCGATCTTTCCTTCTTCGGAATTCGTCAAGTAAAATGGCGATCAGATCGGATGATGAGACCGTGGGAGCGTTGCTCTGTGCACCTAGATATGCTGACGTATACGGGTCCCACGTCTCTGGTAATGACATAAGCAGTATCATGGCAAAGTCATCGTCAGGTACGATACTCCCCATTAGGTGAAGTTCTTCCTGCATCTGTCTTAATTTGGTAATATGATCGCTCATATCAAAATTGTCAGATGCCGATGCCCGGAATAATGCGCGCCGTGCCGCAAGAATGCCGAGCCGTCCTCTCTTTTCTTTGACAATTTTGAGTTGTTCCCACATGGCCTTGGTCGTCGTGGCGCCGAGTAAGTGGATCATCTCAGTGTCCCCTACCGCTAACTCTATCCTTGTTCGCGCCCTAGCGTCCTTCCGTTTCCAGTCCTCGAGTGCCTTCGTTTCCACATTGGTTGGAAGATTTGCTAATCTTGGTGTCGGGGCATCTGAGGTAAGCATTTCTTCGAGATCAAGATCTCGTAATATCGCCGTGATCTTCCTTTTCCAGGCCAACCAGTTCTGATTATTAAGCAGCTTGATATGGTAACTGCCTGACCCTAATGTGACAGTGCTGGACTTGTCACTGGTCGGTGTTGCCTCTTTGCCTGACATAACGTAGATCAATTAATAGGATTAATGTGAAATGTAAAGGTCTTCTCGATATGGTTACAGGAGCGCGGGGCCCATAACCTGTTTGAGTTGGACGTGGGCGCGAAAGCGATTGCGAGTAATTAGCGTCCATTAGCGAGTACATAGGTAGTATAAATACAAAATAAAATATGAAATTGACGAGGCCGTGCAATTGACGGTACCTCATATTGATGTCAGGCGCTCTTGCATTGAATACGATTCATCATCCATCTTTCCAATTCCTCCTTCCTACATCAGTCGGGTGCTTTCTCCCTCGTCCCATCAACTCTCGTAACCTGTCTCATCGTCGGCGCGCGCTCACGCGCTATCGTCCGTAGATCCGTCATCCCCAACACTCTTCATACTCTTCCTCATCCTCTTCCACCTCTTTGCTGGCATCTAAGACGATGCGCTCAGTAAGTTCCATCCCATTTCATCTTCATTGTTGTCGCCATCTGCTTCGACTCTGAGTCCCTGCGTATTTGTGTCATTATCTTTGGTCATTGACAAAAGCTCATTGTGCGGCCGGTCTTTTAAAAAGCTATCTGTTGCCTCTCGTACAGACCGATGCCCGACACCACCGCCACGGTAGCGCATGAACATAGTATCCCGGTCCACAAAACTGTAGGCATATGTTTAGAAAAGTAAATTTAAAAAAAGACGATTATTGACATATTCACATAGTAGATTAACCAGTCCTTGTCACCCTCTTCACGCTGTCGCACAATACTTGACGGAAGCAATTCTGTTGTGTGGCCATAAGTGAATGCAGGTATTATATGTACCCCATGTGTCGAAGCAACAACCGACAGGAGCGCAGCAGAATAGTAGAGCTGAGTAAGTTAACACTTACTGGTAGCTGTAGTAGTCACTTAAGTCCGCTGTAGAGCGATCACTTAGTAGAGCAGAGGATATAGATTGACGTCTAAGTACTGAGGTATTTATACAGTCTATCTACTGGTCTGATGTCAGCGATATTAGTAGCGCTGACTGATCATTTCTATTGTGCTTGCTAATGCACAGTCATTGCTGTGTCAATCGCTGTGTGGAACACAGCTTTGCACAGTCATGCACATGGTGCGCTATTGTCTGAGTTTGACACATGTCAAACTCTATAATATCTGTCTAACTCTATAATATCTGTCAAGATATTAATAGCAGTGAACTCTATAATTATATCCACATATACAAACATTGATTATATGACAGATTAGATAAGATCGGTCCATCCAAGATAAGATCGGATAGATCCGAGATGTTTCCCATGGTGCGGAACACATCGTGTGTGTAACGGATTACATCCGTTTCAACACTCCCCCTCATTGAGGATCTCAATGCCAATTTTATCTCTTAACTCTTTGAACTTTTGCCAAGTCAAATTTTTTGTTAAGATATCAGCTAATTGATTATTTGTGGGAACACATTGAATGTTGATATCTTTATCCTCAACACGTTCTCTAACATAATGATAACGAATATCAATATGTTTTGTTCTATGTTCTTGAGCTGGATTCTTTGCCAAGAATATTGATCCTCTATTATCAACATTAAGATCAATAGCTCCAACATTAAATCCCAGTTCTTTGAATAAAGATTTAATCCACATGATTTGTCTAGAACAATCTGACAAGCTCATGTATTCAGCTTCAGTGGATGACAAAGCAACTGTTTTTGCTTTCTTGAAATCCAGCTAATTGGAGCTCCTGCTAATAGAACTAGATTACCCGTTACTGATTTGCATGTGATTTGGTCACCAGCCCAATCAGCATCAGCATAAGCATTAAGTCCTTCTTTGTTAAAGCCATCATATGTTATTTTTCCATTTATAGTGGAATTAACATATTTAATGATATATAAGGCTTTAGTAATATGTTCTTTTGAAGGATTAACCATGAATTGTGACATCATGATTACTGCTTGAGTAATATCATATCTTGTGCCAAGTGTAAGATATAATAAGGATCCAATAATTGATTGATAGTAACTCCTTTCTTGAGGAGTTGCAGAACCTTCATTTGCTGTAGGTATGTATCCTGCTGGTAATGGTGTGCGAACAGGTTTAGAATCTTCTTGACCAAATCTTTTAACTATTTTCTTTGCATAGTTAATTTGATCAAGGGTTATCAATTTTCTTTTCCTATCTCGGACTATTTTCATTCCAAGATATTCAGAAATGGTCCTAAATCTCTACATTCCCATTTAGTCATGAATTTGTGTTTTATTTCCATGAGTAATTTTCTATTATCACCCATGAATAACACATCATCAACATATAGTATTGCTACTATTATTGATTTTTGTCTATAGCAAACATAGACTCCTGTGTCTGTAAGACATCGTCCAAAGCCTAATTCTCATAGACTTTCATTTGCTTTTTTGTTCCAAGCTAGAGAAGCTTGTTTCAATCCATATAAGGCCTTTTTGAGCTTATAGACTTTGTGCTCTTGTCCTTTGATGATAAAATCCTTCTGGCTGTTCCATATATATGTTTTCTTTTAAGTCTCCATATAGGAATGCTGTCTTTACATCTAGTGCTTCAATTTCCCAATTTTCTAGTGCTGCTGTAGCCATGAGGAGTCTCACAGTTTCAAATTGTGCAACTGGTGAGAATGTATCATCATAATCAACTCCAGGTATTTGTGAAAATCCTTTAGCAACTAGTCGAGCACGTTTTCGACCATCGCTTTTAACAGCATAAACCCATCTACATTTCACAGGTTTTCTGTTTTTAGGACATGGTACTAATTCCCATACGTCACGGTCTTGAAGGGCTTTAATTTCTTCTGTCATTGCATTATGCCATTCATCCCATTCTTTGGGATTAGATGCTTTTAATTTATATGCATCTCTATATGTCCATTGATCCACATTTTTGGAATAATTTGGACTTATGGCTTTTGATAGAAGGTAGTTAACAAATTTATTTCCTCCTTCTTTATGCAATTTATGTATAAAGTTGACGAGATTGTCACTAGGTGATTTAGATCTGAGATGTTTATTTATCTCATCTTCACTTGAATCACCAAATGGATCTTCATCATCAGACTTTGGTTGGTTCAAATCTGGAATAGATTCACCACCTGAAATTGGTCTGATTTCTTTTTCTGATTCTTCTTTGTCAGATCCAGAATTAGACGGAGTTTTATAATTGTCTGTTTCTGATCCTGAACTAGAAGGTTCATCCATTTGTAAATCCATTTCTATTTGTTTTAATGGATTTTCTAGTGCTTTTCGTGAAGTTGAAGGACTAAGGATAGGTTTAAGCCTTCCTTTGCCTTTCCCAAAAAACTCTTTTCTCCCATTCTGACTTAGATTCTTTTTCTGTCTGAATGGGATTTTCTTGTCCGTAAAAATTGTCAGACAAGAATTTTGGTTTTTTAATTCGGGAAGTCCTTCTAAGAGTTTCATCAAATCTCTCATCTCGTCTAGATTTTCCTTTCTCTGAACGTTAATAAGCTCCAACCTATCAAAGCGACAGGAAAGACAGGGGGTTTTGTGAGTGAGGTAAAGTTTTCCCGTCAATGCCAGTTCCGGAAGCACACTGCGCGAATGTAGAATGCGAGCAAATGCGGACGAATGCGAGCGTATGCGGACGAATGCGAACGTATGCGAGCGGACCAATCAACAACACGCTCGGACTACGCGAAAGGATGCAAAAGGAAAGTGCGGCTACTCAATAACGGGCGGCGTCACGTGATGATAACCATTTTGCGGGAAAGCGGAAGTGGTAAAGCGAAGGCCGGTGGTGCGGACAGATGACGTCGGGGGCGGATAGCACGGGCGGATAGCAAACGTCGGACGCTGATAATAACGACAAGCAGCCAAAGTCTTTCCGCAAGGCGGGCTCGACAACGACTGTAACGACGCAGAGAGGAAAACTCGCAAGTGAAAGAGAGGCCGAAGGCGAAGCGAACGCAAAGAGGAAACTTGAATGGATGGGATATGCTGATTTCTACTACGAGACTTTATGGTTTATATACATTTTACTATACTACCAATGCGAGTGAACTCTGAAACTCTGAAACTTTCCCTGTGTACGCGCGGCTCCTTGCTGTCCCAATCCGTGCTTTGAAAGGCGTCGTCCGATGTGGCTTAGTATTCGAGTATTTTCATAGTATTTTCTTCCGATGCGCAACTCCGTAGTGGAACCCTGACCGTATTGGCGCTGTCCCTAAGGGCGTCTCGAATAGGTGTGCGACGGCCGTTGATCGACCTCCGGCGTCCAATTGCTAAGCGCTAGGGTATTCACTATTGACCGTGAACCTGTTGCCGGAATGCGACCCTTTTCGCTTGATGTAGCTGTCCAGTTGTACTCGGTGATCGACGCAATAGTCCGTGAAGATTTCGTTGGCTAAATAGGTTTTTCCGTCGATCGTATACGGATGCGGCTAGTGGCTCTCGATCGCGGTACTCGGAAGGCGGACCTGCCTATTATGGAAGTGGCAGTGCAGATTGTTGCATGCGGCGGTAAACTCCCGATGCGGAACGTCCGTTAGTCAGCGCAGGCTTTCGGATAATCGGATGTGCGCGCCGGTAGTTGTCAAGCGCGACGGCGCTTGCTGGTAATGCGGAAGGGTGCGGATTATACTGCGACTGTCGTGCGGCTTACGCTGTGGGTTTGTGAGCGTTTTGGCGATATGCGAGGCCTGCGGATCTGCGCGGTATCAGATAATTAGTGTCGGGGTCAGTGCATTGTGTATAATCCCAATGATGGTAGGACTACTCTCACATAGCATGATGCATATACGTGACGAGGTCGCTACACGGTCACAGCGGGACACCGCTCATCATCTCCCTGGACTTAAAAATCTGACTGCCCTCAGTCAGTCTGCTGGACGAATACGACCGATTGATGGAGTTTGGTGCGATGGCGAGCGTACTGCGGACGTGCGAACCCGAGGCGGTGATGCGAGCGCGCGGACTTCTGGTTGCAATGCGAAGGCATGCCGGAAAGCGGATTTGTCGCGGGAGTTGATAATGCGGAGGACCGAACCCCTCAGCGGGTACTGGACTTTGGTCTGAGACTGTGGACGTCCATGGGACACGGCGTCTTCTCGAGCTTCTGCGTGGGAATGGGCCTGGCTTCCTTTGTAGTTACGTGGGAATTGCCCGGGTGCTTTTGTCGGTTCTGCCGCTGATGAGCAGTCACAGGCTGTGACTGTGTAGGAGGAAGCTGCTTCCGATCCGCGCATTTGCAATCCACTTCCGATTCACTTCCGACATTTCCGATCCGCTTTCCCGCACCTTCTGCTCTCTTTCCGCTCTTTCACGCGCTTTTCCGCACTTCCGACATTTGCGATCCGCTCTTTCCCACGCCTTCCGCTCTCTTTCCGCTCTTTCACGCGCTTTTCCGCACTTCCGACATTTGCGATCCGCTCTTTCCCGCGCTACAGGAATGCCTGTCCGCCCTCTGCACAGCCACTTCCTCAAAAGGCAACTCCGCTTTCCGAAGCCCCCAATCGAGATCCAAACTCACAATCAAGGGATAAAGGCAAATCCCCATCTAGAACAAAGGATTGAAAACTTCACGGAAAATCGTCGATCATCAATATCTAGCCCAGATTTGGACAGGAGGTGAAAATATCACAGAGTCCCTTCGTACTGATAGAGCCAAAAATGTATATAAAGCCTCATAGTTATCTTGTCAAAACAACATACCATCCTACCCCCAATATCATATATAACACATAATCTCGCTCCCATGCAATAAGCTCTTTTCCCGTTACAAGCCTATTCCCTCTGTCGCTTTTTGTCACACTTGTCACACGCTCTACCCGCACGCCGTCCGCTATTCGACGCAGTCACGTCACACGCCATTGCTGTTACTTCCGTCGCGTCACAGCCGCACTTGCGTTCCGCTCCGCGTGCGTTCTGTCACAAGGCACAGCCACACTTGCGTTCCGCTCCACGCGCGTTCTGTCACTTGGTCACACGTCACATCCGCACTTCGCATTTCCGCTCCGCACGCGTTTTTACACATCCCTCTGGTTGGCAACGTCGGGACACTTCAACTAGCTCACACAAAACCCCTGTCTACACAGCTGCTTTAGCAGTGTAGAGTCGTATTATATTGGCTGCCCCAGTGAGGCTAACTGAAGAATTTCTCCGTCCAATCCACCAGAGGCACTGCCACGCAAACAACAACAAAGCTATGTTCCCCAATTCCGCGCCTGTTTTCAGCATGCCTATTAGTGATGAACATTGCGCACCGAAATTCAACCCTCGAGCAGTTCCGGACTATTTCCGACAGCTAGAGGACATGATGGAGCAGTCACATGTCAGTGACGAAATAATGATGAAGATGTACACAAATCGTTACCTACCACTCGAGGCCCGAAGACTAGTGTACGACATTCCGCAATGGGACGATGACTTCCGCTATGCGGATTTCAGACAAGCAATTATACAGGTATAGCGACGCACCTCAGCAGCACCTATGAAATTGGTCACGGAGCTTTGGAATGGTCAGCGGAAGAGGACGCAATTGCGAAAGAAGTAGGAAGAATACAGCGGAAGCTTTTGGCACTGCGGAAACAGCAAGGGCTTGCGCGCATCAGGTTTGCAGTTGCGCCCACAATCGCAGTCATCTCCGCGCTTGGAACGGCGGTAATGGGGTAATAGCGCAACTATCTAGCATTGATCCTGCAGTCGCAAGTTCAATTTTGAGCAAGGAAGATGCGGAATACATGGCGGAAAACTTCGACGAACTCGTAGTGAACGCTGCACCCGTAACCGCAACCTTCGTATCTGAGGCAGTAACCAACGGATGTACTTCCATTGTGCTCGGTGATTTCATGAACAGCTTCGTGGTCAACGACCCTCGCTATTCCACTTCTACTCGCAAAACAGCGTCACGCGCGGCCCCACCGTTCCCATGTCCACAAGTCCTCCTCGGATTCGCAACAGAGCACCCCAGAGTCATTTACGCTCAGCGCCTCTAAGCGCAGTTCCGACATCAGCGAAAACTTTCCCGCTCCCGCATTTCACATTCGCAACGAAAACCGCTATCCGCAACAACCACAACCCTAACGTCACATCAGTCGCGCACCAGCTTTCAAGAAATCCGCTATGGGTCCTGCCCGCATCATCGCATATCCACACGTCGACCTTGCCCGCGGTTCGTACCGTACGAGTCACGCCCGAAACCGCTCCAATTCCGTCCAACTATGGTAAATCCGCGCCCACTAATCGTTCTCGCGCAGTTCCCGCCCGGACTTACATATCCGCGCTCGCCTCCACCGTCGCATCCGCTCTCGTCACCTATGGTCACATACGAAGGTAAATCCGCTCCCGCTACAGCTCTCGCGCAAACGACGTTGAATCCGTGCCACTCGCGACACATGCGACCAGCGTGTCCACCAGCATCCAAACAGTCACGCGCAGGATTACACTCATTCCGCAGTACTTCCACATGCGATTTCACCTCCTTCGCCTTCGTCGTTCGCTATACGGCCAACAAGCCCTCATCCAACAACGTCACGACAGTCCCAGCCTTGCCCGTTCTCCGGCCAACACTCCAGACCGCTCTAACCCGCGCAACGTTGGATTCCGATCCGAGCCTGCTACTCGCAATTGCGCCAAAGACACCGCATTCGCCCCGCTTGCGTCATATGCGACAAGCGCAGCCACTGATGTCAAAATGACCGCGCGCCGGATTGCGTCAGATCCGCCGAAGTTCCCGCATCCGTTCATGCTTCCGCCACCCCCGTCGCAGCCGCTCTCGTCTCGTCCGCACCTATCATCTGCGACAGTCGCTTCCTCGAACGTGTCGCTGACAAGCCTCCGATCCGCTCCAGTTCTGTACGACATGGCAGTCAACTCCGATAACGATCAATCCGCAGCCGCTACTCGTTCTCGCGCCGACATCAAAGCCGCGCCAATTGCTCGCTCTTGCGACGACGACATTGAGACTGCCCAGCGCGCACCAGAGACTAACGCAGCCACGGATGTCAAGACGATCACGCACCGGCGTTCGTCAGATCCGCAACAGTTCCCGCCCAGTCGTCCCGATCCGCATTCGCCTCCTTCACCCGCGTCGCATCCGCGCTTGTTTCGACTAACAAGGCCGCACCTATCATCTGCGACAGTCACTACCTCGAACGCGCCACCGCAAAATCTCCAAAGCGCTCCATTTCCGCACAACGCTACGGTCAATTCCGAATCCGCTCTCACTACTCGTTTTCGCGCCGACAACATGGAAACTGTCCCACTCGCGCTATCAACAACCAGCTTCTCGCACAGTCGTCTATATCCGCTCTCGCCGCCGACAGCCGCGCTCGAAACCGTTCTAGTTCCGCACGGCGCTACGGTTGCATCCAACGATGATCACTTCGTGCCTACTACTCGTTCTTGCGACGACGACGCTGAAACGGGGCCATTCGCATCATCAGCAACTAGTGCAGCCACCAATGTCAAATCGGTCACGCACCAGACTAGGCCAATTCCGCTAAAGTTCCCCCGCCCGGACTCATACTTCCGCTTTCGACTCCCTCGCATCCGTCACATCCGCTCTCGCGTACGTCACCTATGCGAACAAGTCCACACCACGCCACTCCATTTCCGCACGATGCGACGGTCAAGTCCGAATCCGAGCCCGCTGCTCGCTCTCGCACCAACGACACCGAGACTGCCCAGCGCGCGCCAGAGACCAACGCAGCTACGGACAGGCCAACGATCACGCACCGGATTGCGTCGGATCCGCAACAGTTTCCGCCCAGTCGTCCCGATCCGCTTTCACCTCCTTCACACTCGACGCATCCGCTCTCGTCTCGTCTAACAAGTCCGCACCCGTCCTCCACGACAATTGCTACCTCGAACGCGCCACCGCAAAGTCTCCAATCCGCTCTAGTTCCGCACAATGGTACGGTCAAATCCGATAACGGTCAAGCCGCGCTCGTTACTCGCACGCGCACCAACGTCTCTGAATCTATCCCACTCGCACCCTCAGCTACAGCCCTTGACACTACGTCAGTCAAGTCTCGATCCCCGTCCTTTTCATCCACCAAGTCAAGTTATAAGACAAGTCGTCCAAGTTTTTCAAGTTCATCAACACCAGCGAGTTCTACGTCAAGTTCGTCAAGTTTTCCAGTTTCAAGTACACCGTCGCAAGCAAGAGTTACCCCAGCACCTACGTCTACGCAGCCTCAATCACTTAAGCAAGAAGTTTCAACGATAACCGACCGTTCGCCCTCGCCCTCAGTAATTCCCGCCGCCCCATCCCCGACAACCATGTTTGACGAAGAGAAGGAGAAGAGAGGAGAGGAAGAGAAGGAGATTAGCGGAGAGGAGGAAGTGGGGATAGAGGACGATGAAGACGGCACGCACCGACGGACACCGGATCCGGAGCCACTACCTCTCGACGAGACCGCCTACCCGAGTCCAGCGACGCTCGTCGAAAACTGGGCGATTTCATCCGTTGCCGGCTATAAGCTATGTCTGTCAACACCAAAAAGAATGACTCGATTCCCCTCGTGCTACTTGAACCCTATACCCGTTCCCTGACTCCCGCGCTAGCTGATGACCCAGTTTTCACCATCAAACTATGCTGTCTACGTTTCTGACCAAAGACCTCGCAGCTGTCACAACTACCACCAACCACCAGCTCTGTCGTATGCTCAGCATGCTCCCACGATCACGCTCGCCTGCTGTCAGTTCCGCAACGATCGGTCACCACTCACTGGCTTATTCATTGCTTTGACGCCCCTCACCTACGTTTTTCGCCAGCGCATACCATCAGCCACCATATATCCCCTGAATCCGCACCTTCGTTAGCACGCGCAACCACATGTTCCGCGCCCGTGCCTCGACAACCAACGCACATTCGACGATCACAACAGCTGCCCAACAGGTACAAAAGACTCCAGCAACAGCAGTTGACCGAGGGCGGTCAATTTTTCAAAGTACCGGGGAGATGATGAGCAGTCACGGGCTGTGACTGTGTAGGAGGAAGCTGCTTCCGATCCGCGCATTTGCAATCCACTTCCGATTCACTTCCGACATTTCCGATCCGCTTTCCCGCGCCTTCTGCTCTCTTTCCGCTCTTTCACGCGCTTTTCCGCACTTCCGACATTTGCAATCCGCTCTTTCCCCGCGCCTTCCGCTCTCTTTCCGCTCTTTCACGCGCTTTTCCGCACTTCCGACATTTGCGATCCGCTCTTTCCCGCGCTACAGGAATGCCTGTCCGCCCTCTGCACAGCCACTTCCTCAAAAGGCAACTCCGCTTTCCGAAGCCCCAATCGAGATCCAAACTCACAATCAAGGGATAAAGGCAAATCCCATCTAGAACAAAGGATTGAAAACTTCACGGAAAATCGTCGATCATCAATATCTAAGCCGGATTTGGACAGGAGGTGAAAATATAGCAGAGTCCCTTCGTACTGATAGAGCCAAAAATGTATATAAAGCCTCATAGTTATCTTGTCAAAATAATATACCATCCTACTCCCATTATCATATCACACACATAATATCATTCCCATGCAATAAGCTCTTTTCCCGTTACGAGCCTATTCCCACTGTCGCTTTTTGTCACACTTGTCACGCGCTCTACCCACACGCCGTCCGCTATTCGACGCAGTCACGTCACATGCCATTGCTGTTACTCCGTCGCGTCACAGCCGCACTTGCGTTCCGCTCCGCGCGCGTTCTGTCACTTGGTCACACGTCACATCCGCACTTCGCATTTCCGCTCCGCACGCGTTTTTACGCATCCCTCTGGTTGGCAACGTCGGGACACTTCAACTAGCTCACACAAAACCCCCTGTCTACACAGCAGCTTTAGCAGTGTAGAGTCGTATTAACGCAGGCGAACCTGCAGTATAAACTCCGGAATATCGCTCTCGATACGCGCCACGCGACGTATTCGCTGCTCGATTTCTTCTGTCCACCGCCGGTCGTGGACGGGGCGCAAGCCGGACCCTCGGGGACAACTGCGGAACCAGGACTTGGCGAAACTGTCGTTGGAGCGGAACAATCGGGCGCGGAGACATTGGACGCGGATAGAAACGTAGGACATGCGGTGTCAGAGGCAGAAGCGGAAACGAACGTTGCGGAGCAGGAGTCGGTTGGCGCGGAAGAAGGCGAACTCGAGGGCGACGCGGTCATGTTCTCGCCGGCTTCGCCTCCTCTTTAGGTCTTTCCATAGCTTTGTTGTTTTCGTAGTCCCTCGGACAATGTACGGTTTGTTTTTGCGCTTTTTGAGACACCGTAAGTAAAAAGAGTGAGTAAAGCGAGCAGTATAAACATAAGTGGAAAATAACAACGACGCGCAGTATGAGCAGACGTAGTCCTGGAGCGCAACGGAATTATCGTACGGAAGATACTAAGTATAGGATCGGAAATGAATTAGCGTCTAAAATAGTAAAGAGTAACGGAAATGCTCAATCATCGTCTGACTCGGCCGGGTCCGCTTCCGGGTCTACTTGGTAGTACCCAAGTTCTTCTTCGCATGTTTCTTCTTCGTCGTCGGTAGCTGGTGTGGGCTGGTCGTCATCTCCTTGAGAGTGCGAGTTGGCCATCTGTCGCATGCGTTCCTCCGAGGCGTCTAATACGTCGTCCGGAACAGTTAGCCCTCGCCTCGCAAAATAAGGAATGACGCGGAATGCCGCGTAAGGCCGGTCGAGTACCGTTCCGTCGAGCTCGCAAAGGATGTACGCGCCACCACGGTTACGTTGTAAGATCACATATGGGCCAATGTAGCGCGGACGCATCTTCCGGTTTAGCGACTTCTCAATTGCGGTATTGCGGACTAATACCAACGCTCCGCGTTTGAAATCGAAGTCGCGGATGATTGTCGGATGCTCTTTCTCGAATCGTTTAGCCGCTGCTACGCGCGCTGCGTAGACCTTCCCTTTTAGAACTTCCGTTTGCGCATGTCGCTTCTGCAGTTCCGTAGCGCGTCGGGCAATGAGCTCGGTGGTCGACAGGAAAGCCTCGGGCGGTAGCAAGTAGGTAGCCTCCGTGATGTCGAGCGGAAGCAGCGGATGCGTTCCGGTTACTGCAAAGTATGGTGATACGCCCATGCGACGTCTTGCTGTGACTCGCTCCGACCAGAATACGGAATGCAGGGCTGGAGCCCAATTGGATCCTTCCCCTTCGCTGGCTTTAACTAAAGCTTGCCGGACGTCGTAATGACTGCGCTCTACAATGCCATTAGCGCGAGAGTTGTAACCGGAAATGCGGATGTGGTTAATGTGATACTTCTTCGCTAGATGCGCAACAGCGCGGATAATGGGCGCTCCGTTGTCCGTTACAATCTCCACTAGACTCCCCCAGCGGCAGATCAGTTCTTCAAATATCCAGTCGCCTATCGCGTTGGCGGTTCGCGACGTAGCGCGCGATACTCCGGGTAATGCGTCAACGAGCAACGGGCTTGGACGAGATACTTGTATTGGTTTGAAGGCGGAAGATGCATGGTGTCCAAGTATACCTTTGCGAAGATAGGGGCCGGTTCCGCGACAACGGGCGGGATGCGGTATAACTGTAGTTGCCGGGCTTGACACGCGCGACATGATTTGATGTACCATTTGATGTCGTCTTGCATCTGCGGCCACCAAAACCGCTGCATGACTACCGATCGTGTCGCATAATAGCCGCGGTGTCCTAACTCGTCGTGGCAGCTGACCAATATGCTAACCCGCTGATGCGGATCCAATACCACTTTATGCGCACCGCTCCTGTCTCTTAACCACAGCGTATCGTTTTTCATGAAGAACTTGGTACAATACCGCATGAACCGGATACTTTCTTCGTCCGACAGATTATCGGGCCTTTCCAATTCCGCAAGGAAGCGTTTTGCCATTTGTAACTTTTCTTCGTCTCTCGAGGCGGTCTGGCTTCTCCACGGAAAATCCCTTCGTACGAATTGTCTTCCTCTCCTTCCGGAACCTGTGTTCCCTCGTTCTCCGGTGGCGGCGTATCTGCATCGGTCAATAAGAACGTCGTAAGCGGATTTTTATTTTTCCGCGATGCTAGTGTAATGCGGAACTTCCGGATCTCGTATGTGTTGTCGGCGTCCGCTTTGCGACGTTCTTGGAAGGCGCGGCGTTGATCTGGTGCATGAACCCGTAAAGGTTGTCGATCCAATCGTCGAAGTCCTCGTTCTCTTCACGTCAGGTTCCTCATCCAGGGGTTGCCGCGGGCGTCTGGACAATCCGTCGGGTGCGTGAAGTCGACCCGGCACGTGCACTAACTTGAAATGGAAAGTCAGGATCGCCAAGATCCATCGGTTGATTGATGCCGAGGGGGTAATATCCGGGTTTTTGAGCATGTCTTTGATGTAACGCGCGTCGACTTCCACAATCAGGTTCCGGACTCCTATGAGATAAAGTTTGAGCGCCTTTAATGCGCGAAACAAACCGTAAATCTCCAGTTTTGGCTGCGAGAACCGCGCTTCCCGCTCGTTTAGCGTAATCGACCCGAAGCGGTTATAGTACCGAACTGAGGGCTTGTCAGGGTCACATTGACACAAAAAGAACCCAACTGCGATCCACGAGGTGTCCACCGCTAAGATCACTGGCGCATCGGATTTATAGTTAATGGGGCGTAGCGCAGGCGATGCTATAAGCGATTGTTTGAGTGATTCCTGTGCGGCTATTTCCTCTACTCCGAACGCGAATGGTACATCCTTCCGCGTTAGCGCAACCAGCGGACTTGCTTTTTGTGCGAAGTTTTTAATGAAGATCCGTCCCACGCCTACGGTACCTAAGAACGCTCTGACTTCGGATAATGACGTACACGGAGCCCAATTCTTGACCGCAGCGAGTAGGTCTTTCTCAGGTTTGCGCCCTTCGTACGTGCATAGGTGACCGACCACTGTAATTGAGGGAGCGCATAGCACCATTTCTTTCCGGAGAAGGTGCCGCCGGCATATTTCATGCGCTGGACAACCCTGTTGAGACCCTGGAAGTGCTCCCATACGAAACGTCTGATGCCAGGGTTGTCCGGAATAGTCTCGTAGGTGTCGTCATCCCGCTCATAACGCGTTGGAGGGCCTTTGACCGGTACATCGTCGATATAGGGTATTGTTAGCTCCGGAATCTCGGGTTGTAAAATGCAGGTGACATCGTCGTGGAAGATCGGGACCGAGTTGGTCCATCCCATGGGCAGGGTAGTAAGACGCATCGCTCCGAAAGGTGTCTGAAACGTGGTTAAGTCTCGAATCCTCCGCAAGTGGACGCTCATCATATCCGACGAAAAGGTCAAGCATCGCGCCGCATGCGCGTCCTGCGAAGTTCTCCGCTAAGTGTTCCGGGATGGGCGTGACGCCTGAGTGTCGGATCGTAACCGCGTTAAGCGGTTCCAGCGAGTGCACCAAGCGGAGCTTGCCCGTTTTCTTTAGTACGCAGAACCATCGGGACCTATATGAGGAGTTGGATGGCTCGTAGACGCCTGCATCGATTTTCGTCCGGATGATGTCGCAAATCTGGTCGTAGTCCCGGCGGGATTGGAATGTTGCGCTGTACCCACGGCGTGTGCGGATCGTCGGAATTTCTACCGGCGGGAAGAATTCGGTCTTGAATCTCCCTCGCTCGCTATCGTCCCAGGCAAAGGCCTGATCATGTTTCGTCATGAAGTGGTGCATGAGCTTCGTCTCTTCGGGCCATAGGAACTCGCTACCGTGTTCTGTCTCCAGTGTTCTCTTTCGCTCCTCCGTATAACGCCCGCATGGCGTAAACTCGGGTGGTGTCGTACTTAACGCGGGTAACTCGGCGAGCGGATCGCCCTTGATTTCTCTGATGATGCGGAACTCTTTTGGTAACTGGCTGATAACTGGCTTAACTTTCTTCGCGACGGGCTTGTACTTTTTCTTTTGCGCGGATAGGAACACTGGGAAACGTTGTCGCGACGCGGGTTCGCGGAGGTGGGTGCTTTGCGCGGAGCGGAGGTAGCGGAAGCGGAAGCGGAAGTCTTGGATGCGGAGCGGAAGTCTCGGATGCGGATGCGTTAAGGTAAGCTTGCGTGAGCGGATCGCAGCTGTCCGTTTTAATTTCGCGTAGACTTAGCGCGGCACCAAGGTAGAGGCTAGCAAGGTGATTATTGGACTCGGTTCTTGTATGTACATGATTGTCGGACTGTAAGGACGAGATGGGGGAAACGGCCAGAATATCTATGGGGCGCTGCGTAATAGGGTCAATGTTCAATATACAAGCTACCTCTCCATGATCCCCTATCAATTCCTCGAGGTTGTGTGAAAATCCTTCTCCTCTTCTTCGCGCATATTGTATTTGGGGCGGCTGCGGGGCATGGTCGGAACCGTTACTATTTTGTCGCTGTTAGGATCGTGTATAGTGATGGTCTGATCCTCGTTTCCGTGGTTTTTGGTAATTGATTGAGTTAAAACGTCGAACGGGCGGCCTAACAGATATCGTAAGCGGGCGAGCGGATAACATGCACCTGGAAATATAAATTGATGTCGCCGATGCGGAAAGATATATTGTTGGCGATTCCAAGTGATGTGTCTACTTCTCCGTTAGCCGCTTCCATGTCGATCTTGATAGTGGGGTTATATGCGATGCCGAGCTTGTTACAAATGGCCTCCGACATGCAAACGATGGAGCATCCGGGGTCCACGACGCACTCTACCTCGGCGCGTCCGTCTATCATCCCCTGCACGCAGCGGATTGCGTGTGATTCCTTTGCGACTTGCATGCGAGGCTTGCCCGGTCCTTCGATGCAGTAAACGCTTCCGCTAGATCTGGCATGACGTAGATCTCGCGGACGGTATTCGCGTCGTATAGGCGTGCGTCGGCGAAGTTGGTGCTGGCGGCTTGGGCGGGTGCGGGAATGCGACGCGGCGTTAGGTAGTCTCGGAGCTTGGTGCGGATGTCCGGAGAGACCGCTAATAACTCCTCGTAACTGACGTGCGCCGCGTGATTCTGCAACGTGCGTTTGAATAGGTTTTGTACCAACTTCTCGTTTTGCGCCGGTGCCGTGGTGGTGTAGGAAGGTCCGCTATTTTTAGGCGCGGATCCGAACGGGCGATCTTGCGGTGGCTGGTAATTTGCGTCGCGGGCATCGGAGAACGGATGGATGGCCGGCTGTTCTTTCGCTACCTCTGGAGATACGATCTCCGTCGGTTTATCCGCGTCCCTAGTGCCTGCGGGCACCGCTTCCTTACCCTTCGCGCGCAACGGAATCTCTACCCGATCCAGTACTACCTTCTTCGTCTGCAGCGCCACTATTCTTCGCTGAAGTTGTTTCAGCTCTTCTTCGTCCTCTTCGTCTCGACTGTGGCCCTGTATGATAACACTGGTGCGGCAGTAGTGGCGATGGCGGGCGCGATTATGGTATCGGTGCTGCGGGCGGTATAATACATTGCGGGGCGGGTGTTGGAGGCTGCGGGCGGCGCGTCTGTTCGTCGGTGGTGCTCGTCGATGTTTTCCTTCATCGTATTACTCTGATTGAAACGCGGGAGGTAATTTCCCGTTGGTGATGTGATGCGGCCCTCCGCGTTCTTTGCGATTTTGCCGCTCGCCATATAGTTGTCTACCTCCGGACAGCGGCTTATCAAGTGCGCCGTTTCTCCGCAAAAGTTACATGCGCGGAACCCGCTTGGCTGCGCAGGCTGAGACGTTCCTATAGGGATAGCATTAGCGCCGCTCGCTGGGGAACCGTACGTGCGGAACTGTGGCGCGGACTGCGGAGCGCGGTATTGAGTGCTGCCATTGCCTGCGTTAGCGTTTGCATCATGCTCTGCCCTAACTTTTCCAGCATCGCCGCCATTTCTTCTTGTTTCACATATTGCGCGGTTGCCGGAGGTTCGCTTCTGAACGGAGGAGGCGCGGGGGATTCGGCTTTCATTGCGTACGACGGGACAGCGGCTTTATTTATTAGTTTATCATAAAAGGATTGACCTTGTATTACTTCTTGCGCCGCTGCCAGCGTTTGTTCCAATGAAAACGGATCTCCGCGATGCACGTTCGGATATTGACTGCGCATCCACCTATACATTTCCGTGGCGACGTCGACTTGGAAACCCTTAAAAAAATACTCGCTTTGCTGGCGCACCGATAGCCGGTCGTGGCTTACGAGGTACTTGGTGATGACTAGGAACCTTTGGTAATATCCGCATAGGCTTTCCGCGGTTTTAACTCCGAGTCTGAGCGTTTCCTCGATTAGGCGATCCAAGTGATCTTGCGTATATTGTCGCTCGTTAATGACTCCACTATACAGCGTTTGGATAGATTCCTTGAATGCGTCATAGGTCGCAGGTGCTGGGAATGTTTCGACGGAACCCCATAGCTCGTATTCGGTATCCTCCAAATAGCGGAGCGCATACGTCTTCCGTTCCTGTTCCGCTATAACCGCGGATTCTCGGAAAAGTAGCTCTAGTTCCGCGAAGTACCTAGGCAGGCGACGCGGCTGGGTGGAATCAAAACGGGGAGCGGAATGGCTGTACTGCGCCGGCATGGATTTATGCGATGGCGGGATTGGGTTAGCGGCCATTGCGGATAACGTAGCGGGTGGTGGAATGAGCGATGCGGGGTTGGTTGGGAAATAGGGGTTAATCGGCGGTGCGGAATCCGAAGGGTTTGCTGCTGTGCTGCTGAACTCGATACTATTATGCGGGGGCGAGGAGTGCGGACTTGGCGAAGGTGAGGATGAGAGCGGGCTGCTGGAGCGATCGCTGTCCTGGTGATTATCCGCGGGTTGCGTGATATCTTCCGAGTCGTGCAGTGAGCTCGGATCCGCAGTCTCTGCGCTAGCGGTGGTATGCGATGAGGACGCTACGGGTTGTGTGAGCAACTGGTTTATCCTTTCCGTACGCTGAAATTCCGGCGAGAGTCCTAGATTGCGGCGGGATTGGCGACCAAAGCTCGTGGTGTGCTTAAAGATCTCCGTTAACGCTTGGCTAGGGTCTTGCTGTAAGAGGTGCTGCGCAGTTTCTGCTCCTTGTTTCAACGATTTGTACCAGTCGGTGACTAAGCTACCGGAGTAGGGCGATGCTGCGAGGTGTCCGGGAAATTCTCGCTCGCGAGGTGATTCTGGTGGCGTAGACGGCGGAATTTTCTTTAAAAAGCCTCACTGGGGCAGCCAATGTAATAAGCTCCAACCTATCAAAGCGACAGGAAAGACAGGGGGTTTTGTGAGTGAGGTAAAGTTTTCCCGTCAATGCCAGTTCCGGAAGCACACTGCGCGAATGTAGAATGCGAGCAAATGCGGAATGCGAAATGCGACGTAAGCGAGCGGACCAATCAACAACACGCTCGGACTACGCGAAAGGATGCAAAAGGAAAGTGCGGCTACTCAATAACGGGCGGCGGTCACGTGATGATAACCGTTTTGCGGGAAAGCGGAAGTGGTAAAGCGAAGGCCGGTGGTGCGGACAGACGACGTCGGGGCGGATAGCACGGGCGGATAGCAAACGTCGGACGCTGATAATAACGACGAGCAGCCAAAGTCTTTCCGCAAGGCGGGCTCGACAACGACTGTAACGACGCAGAGAGGAAAACTCGCAAGTGAAAGAGAGGCCGAAGGCGAAGCGAACGCAAAGAGGAAACTTGAATGGATGGGATATGCTGATTTCTACTACGAGACTTTATGGTTTATATACATTTTACTATACTACCGATGCGAGTGAACTCTGAAACTCTGAAACTTTCCCTGTGTACGCGCGGCTCCTTGCTGTCCCAATCCGTGCTTTGAAAGGCGTCGTCCGATGTGGCTTAGTATCGAGTATTTTCATAGTATTTTCTCCGATGCGCAACTCCGTAGTGGAACCCTGACCGTATTGGCGCTGTCCTAAGGGCGTCTCGAATAGGTGTGCGACGGCCGTTGATCGACCTCCGGCGTCCAATTGCTAAGCGCTAGGGTATTCACTATTGACCGTGAACCTGTTGCTGGAATGCGACCCTTTTCGCTTGATGTAGCCGTCCGGTTGTACTCGGTGATCGACGCAATAGTCCGTGAAGATTTCGTTGCTAAATAGGTTTTTCCGTCGATCGTATACGGATGCGGCTAGCGGCTCTCGATCGCGGTACTCGGAAGGCGGACCTGCCTATTATGGAAGTGGCAGTGCAGATTGTCGCGTGCGGCGGTAAACTCCCGATGCGGAACGTCGTTAGTCAGCGCAGGCTTTCGGATAATCGGATGTGCGCGCCGGTAGTTGTCAAGCGCGACGGCGCTCGCTGGTAATGCGGAAGGGTGCGGATTATACTGCGACTGTCGTGCGGCTTACGCTGCGGGTTTGTGAGCGTTTTGCGATATGCAAGGCCTGCGGATCTGCGCTGGTATCAGATAATTAGTGTCGGGGTCAGTGCATGTGTATAATCCCAATGACGGTAGGACTACTCTCGCATAGCATGACGCATATACGTGACGAGGTCGCTACACGGTCACGCGGGACACCGCTCATCATCGGGAGCTGGGCCTCCTCAAATAATAATGCAGCAACACGGCCTCAAGATCCAAACGCGATGGACGTGGATCGAACTCAGCGCCCGCCGATGCACTGTTATAAATGTGGAAGAATCGGCCACATAGCAAGGAATTGCCGATCAGGTTTGGACATCCAAACCATGTCCTTTGAAGAAATGAAGGAGTACTTCGCAAAAGGTGAAACTTTAAAAGAGGAAGAGAGTCAGTAAGTCCCGTACTGAACTCTCTTAATAGGTATTCTATATTAGGTAAGGAAAACGGACTGGTAGGTACGGAGGACTCGGAGACTTCAACAGTCTCTGAGACCACCCCGCAGGAAGCGGTCTCTAGTGCCAAAGCACAGGAGCACAGCAGGGCGGATAAACCTGTGCTTGATTCTTCCTTATCAGGTAAAAGAATACTCAAAAGGGGACAAAAGGAGTTTCTCGTTCGTTCTATTGGTCAAAAAGACGAGATACTAATGGAAATAGGTCTAGAAACTTTAGACACACATGACCAAACAACGGAAACAGCGTTGCTCGATTTGGGAGCAACAGGTTTGTTTATGAACGCTAAATTTGCTAATGAAAAAGGCTATAAACTAATTCCTTTAGATTGACCCATTCAAGTTAGAAATGTAGACAGATCTAACAATGAAGGCGGTATGATTACTCATGAAGTAGATCTGCTCATGAGTTACAAGGGACACCAAGAAAGAGCCACATTCGAAATATGCGAATTAGGCAAACAAACGTAATCATAGGATCTACATGGTTACGACGACATAATCCAGATGTTAACTGGATCACCGGTAAAATAGAGTTGACAAGATGTCCACAATCATGTGGACATAAACAAAGAGAATGGACAAAGGAAAGACAAAGGAGGACAAAACAGGTGGAACATTGGGAAACCAATATGTACGTCTGGGAAAAAGAATGGGAGTTGGACTTTGCCT
Source organism: Amanita pallidorosea (assembly GCA_023014475.1). Classification (NCBI taxonomy): domain Eukaryota; kingdom Fungi; phylum Basidiomycota; class Agaricomycetes; order Agaricales; family Amanitaceae; genus Amanita; species Amanita pallidorosea. The sequence goes on along the minus strand of JAEBUS010000137.1, from coordinate 2,148 downwards.
ACTGGCTAGAGCAAAAAGAAGAGAAGAGCAGAATTTGGATTTCCTGGATCAATGGAAACACCTGAAATTCTATAGGGAAGGAGAAAAATACGACTTTCTCCCGTCTGGAATCAAATCAGACAACCCAAAATGGATTAGGGAGTTGAAAAAGCAGGAACCAAAAGATCTGGTACCACCGCAGTATCACAAGTATTTACACTTGTTTGAAAAAACTGCGTCAGAAAGAATGCTGGTTAGGAAGCCTTGGGATCACGCTATTGATCTTAAACAAGGTTATCAGCCAAGAAAAGGAAAAGTGTACCCTTTATCACCAGACAAACTTGGAGAAGTCCGAGACTTTGTCGATGATCAATTAAAAAAGGGATACATTAGACCTTCAAAATCACCGCAAACATCGCCGGTGTTCTTTGTAAAGAAAAAAGATGGAAAAAAGAGAATGGTACAGGATTACCGTTATGTTAGGACTAGTCCCACACACAACCACAAGCCTCAAGAGACGAAATAGAATTGAGACGAAACTAATGACACAGTAGAGTAGTGACCTGGGTGAGAGGAAACTATCTAGAGTCTTAGAGACTCCTACCTACAACGCACCCCCTTATATACCCCAACCATGGTCTGTGCGCAGCAGCCTCATGCCCCTAGGGCTATGCGCGCGCAGCAACAAACCATAGCGACTATCTACGCCTTCTTCCGCGATGCCCGTGTCCCCATCCGGTCCTTATTGTCTTCTTATCGGCACAGCCCCTGGCTGACTAACCGCTGACCTAACCGATGGGCGCCTCGACCTAGGGTTGGCGCCTACAAGCCTTGTATACCTATGCGTCCATAGGGCCCCAGAGAAAATAGATAAAAATAGGGAAAAAACCGCCAGAAAATCGTAAAGTCGTAACATGACCCCCCCTTAAGACTTCACGTCCCGGGAAGTCAGTGCGAGGATATCGTCTTGGGAATTCTTGCAAGGTCTCTTGCAAAGGCCTGGTCCGTATCCTGTTCATCATAAATCAGTTTGCGTCGGTCGCCTTTCCACCGCTGCAGTTCCGTTGTAGCTTTTCGAGGTATTCCCTCTCGAATTTGCCATTTCCCATCCAAACAATCGTTTGGGCACATGCACCTGGGTGTGATTCTGCCATTGCCGGTAATCCATGTCGCGTACATTGACGAGTCGACAAGCGACCTAGGATTTGCCTTGTGGAACTTTTGAAACCTCTTTCTTAGCGTTATCGAGGTTTTCAGCGGGTTCCAAGTGGATTCTTCCACAGGATAATTTTTCCACTTGACAAGATATTCCAAGCGCCCTCCGCCACGTCCACTGACTCGGCTGTCCATGACTTCTCGACCTCGTATTCGTCATCCTGTGATTCTTCCACCATTTGTAACTCTTTTCGTTGAGCTACCTTATCCTTTGAGTGGGAAAAACAGGTTCTTTATATGGTTTGAGGTGAATCTCGTTGAACACGTTATACACCTTCCATGACGCGGATTTTCAACTGGTACGCGGATGCGCCAACCTTCTTGACAATCTCCAGGGGGCCAACAAATTTACCATCGAGCTTCTTAGTAGCACGGATGGTGGGTAGATTTTCGGTACTAAGGTAAACCTTGTCCCCAGGCCTGTATTCTCGTGCCGGCGCTTTGTTTTCATCATACCGCTTTTTCATGACTTCGGCGGTTTTGGTTAGCGCTTCTGTTGCTTTGGCGTGTACATCCTCGATTTGTTTGGCCAGTTCCTCAACCAACTGACTCTTTCGGCGTGTTGTACCCCTCCTTTGTTAGGATGCCGTCCATTGTTCATAAAAAACGGTGAGTATCCTGTCGACGCGTGGACCCGGTCATTATGGCAGAATTGTGCTACTGCCAACCAATCACTCCAGTTGTTTTTTGACGGTGATTTACAAACATGGTCAGGAACTCCTTGACTTCTTGATTACTCTTTCCGTTTGTCCATCTGTCTGAGGGTGATATGCGGTAGATCGATTCGCCTTGATGCCCAGCTGCCATACAAGTCGTCCATGAACTTTGAAACAAACTGCGGTCCCCGGTCACTGATGACTTTCCGGGGAATTCCATGCTCTCGGAATACGTTATCTCGGAACAATACTGCCACGCCTTGCGATGTGATAGTTGACGTTGTCGGAAGAAAATAGG
>JAEBUS010000136.1:0-94392 GCA_023014475.1 Amanita pallidorosea | reverse complement strand
ATTCCGCAACTTGATGACGGCTTGATCAAATATTTATGTCTGTCAACTTTTCAGTTACACGGTCAACATCGATTTCTTGCTGTTCGTGGTCCTTTGCTTTGCTGGCTGCAACGTTTGCGAAACTGAGCGAAGGCCGAACATTGGGCGAAAGAGCTGGCGTCCCAAAAGATGCTGTTTGAGGTGACTTCACAGCATTCTGTGCTGTCCGTTCGGTTGCACTACGGGAGCTAGTTCTTGACATGCTCAGTCGCTCCTTGACAGCCTCCCTATCTCGCTCTAAACGCTCGCTGACTTCTTTATCCCTATGAGAGACATCTACAGGTCTTGCATCTGATATTCAATCTTTGATGCAGGGCAATAGTTCATTGCATACCTGGCAGCACCAAAGGGATTCGATCGAGGTGCTATGGACGACAATGCAGGGCTCATCTTGGGTGAGGACATAGGGCTAGGGCTGGATGAGCCGTTCCCTGAACGAGGTAATAGCTCTAACTTGCGGCGTCCCATTTGAGGTGTTGGCGGTGTGGACGTCGTAGCTATAGACAAATTATCAAAGACAGTTGGTAGCGATGAAGTAGACTGTACGTGCGGGATCCACCATTTCGGCCAGCGGGCCTGGACTTCGCGGTGCTTCTCCAATCTGACTCATCTGCACCGCTTTCTCTGGCGTCACTTCTTGTCCGTGACATTCCCATTCGGGGATTGGGATCCTCAGATGGCTTGAACTTGCTGCCAATGGTCCAATTCTCTTCCTTCCCTGCAGGACCAACATGACTTTGAGGGGAGAAGCCTGAACCTCTGCGCTTAGGAGCTTCTGGCTCAGGAACGCGGATTCGACCTGATCTCCAATCGCTTGAATTGTCTGAAGCTACAGTGCGTTCCTGAGAAGACAACCCATCGAACCGACGTCGAGAAGACTCTCGTTCGGGAATGTCTGGTAAAGGGCCATCTCGTCTCCAAGGACCGTCGAACTTGGAATCGTCTTCTACTGCTGAAAGATTGTTCCGTTCCTTGGCTAAGGTAACTTATGAAGTTCATGGCTGTTATCAAAGCTCGGAGACTCACGTGGCTCAGCGACACTTACGCGGATAACTCTTCCAGAAAGGTTCTGTAAAAGGAATAAGAACAGAAAATCAGGCATCTATCGCTGACACTCACAGAACCCGTCTTTGCAAGACCTTCCTTCAGACCATCAAGATCCTCAAACTCGACGTAACCAAAGCCCTTTGGCTTATCTTCTCTGTCTTTGATGATTTTTGCGGACTTGGGCTACACAAACGTTGAGTATCTAGTTCAAAAACATAACTAAACTACCTTGAAAGCGGAGAAAAAGTTCTGCAACTCCATCTCTGTGAGGTCAAAAGCCAAATTTCCGATGAATGCAGTGTAGGGAGGTCGGGTGGGTAATGGTACATCTTCGCGAGGTGGACCGGAACGGTCCGCTGATCGAAATCGATAGAATTCATGCGCTTTGTTTGATCACAAAGGAGACGAACCTCTGAATGTGTCCTCTCTCTTGGAAAAACGATCATGTCCTCGCAGCTGATCGTCGTCCGTCCTCGCGGCTGCTGTGGGAAGCTTGGTCATTTTTCCATGCCCGATATGTGTAATACGTACGAGCAGTGGGAAGTTCCTCCATTTCATCAGCCCAAGAACCAAATTCTGTGTCTGAGCTGAATAGACAGACCAAAGTGCGATTTCAATCACTTACTGTTATCACCCAGAAATTCGTTGAGAGATATTTTTTTGCCTTTCTTTGGAGCTGAAAATCAGCAATTTCAGCTTATATTACCATGGAAAATGAAGAGCCGAATATCGCACCCATGTCGCAAACAATTTTATTGTTGGACTTTCTTGTTAATGGAGTTCAAGTCCAAGATGCACACGGTGGTTAAAGCTGAGAAGCGTATTCCCACGCAAGGAATTGAGCATAATCGCTATAAACATGTGCCCTCCATCACTGGGAATCCATTGCATTTAGACGATAAGGTGTACAGCAGTTAACCATATTAATGAAACTTCGAGTAGAGAATGAAATCCCTCGGTAACGATTATTTGGTCCTGGTGAAGTATGTGCTATTCACAACGGCTGCTTGAGCCATATCAAAAATCGATTCTCCTATTCCCAGATATCGATCAGCTAGTGAGCGAGCGGTCGTGTCGCTTAAAAGGGAGGTATCAGGCCTTATCGTAAGTTTGCATCAGTCTGCATGCAAGTCGAATGGGCGCTTACACAAATCCACTTGATTTCTTGATTCCGGCTATAACTGTAGACAACAGAACCGCATCAACCGCATAATGAGCAAGGCGGCCAAGAGCCATCGTTAGTTGTGAAAGTTAACGCTCGCGGACAGAAACCGAAGGATTTGTGGGAGCGGGTTGGTCAGCGAAAAGAGATGCCGTTTCCCACAGTACAGTTTCCTTATCCCAGCCCGAGGAGTCTGATTAAGCAAACTCATGACTGCTGGAATCAAGCATTATGGGGAGGGGCAGGACTGCAGTAATCAAATGATTGTTGATGTGTCATGTGGATTAGTTGAGTTGCTCATAAGAGAGTAATGATAGTTTGCATGTGACTATATCCATGAATGGGATATGTGAGCAATGTGCAATGTCTGGTGCACAGATAAACAGGTGCAAAGCGTGAGACACTGGAAATTGAGCGTGAGAAATAGTTGTCATATGAGCGTATGTGCGGGTGGCAGGCTCATATTATTTTTGCCCTACTTTACTTTATATACAGTATTATACTTCTGTACTCATGTGCAATTCCACTGCATCATTTCCGATGTGCGGATGTTCCAATTAGCACTCCGCATCCAGTATGCATAGCAGTTCTGATATGCACAGCGGCTTGGATATATCCAATGCTCGCATAATCCCAACACTCCCCCTCAAGCTTACATCTGGATTTTGGCATGGAAAGGTCAAGGCCTTATAAGGCCTTAAAATAATTAAAATATTAATAATATCTGTAACTCTTGCAAAGCAGTTGACAATGCTAGATAAAGGACGGTATGGTTGGCCAATTTCACAAGACCAACAAGAACTTGATTTTTTAAGAATGATATTATTTTGGGAAGAAGACACAGACTGTTTACATAATTACCATAAATAATAAGTGGTATAATTGTTCATGAGACTGCCAAAAATCCAGCCACAGTATCAACATAGATAAGGGTCAGTAGAGATGGCAAATTACACCACCTTTGTCAGAATGTGATCCATAGTTACTGATGTTGCTCCTGGCAAGATATGCAAGAAAGGCTTGATGGGTATAATAGCTGTAAGAGTGATAGATGCCATCTTGACATGTTACAGTTGATCACACAAATATGGTTTAGGCACTTTTGCACCATCATTGTGTCTCTGATAAGTGATACATGATATAGGAATCTTGATCATGAGTATCAGAATGTTACAGTTGATCATGAACTGACACAAATATAGTGTAGGTAGTTTTGAATCATCATTGTGTCTCTGATAAGTGATGCATGATAGAGGAATCTTGATCATGAGTATCAGAATCTTACAGTTGATCATGAACTCACACAAAGATGGTGTAGGTAGTGTGCATCATCATGGTGCCTCTGATCATTGTTGATCAGAATGACAATGCTTGACCAACAGGTTCAAGGTTTGGTCTGCCTTTGTCTCAGTGCTTTCCTCTTGGCCATAATTATATATTATTGGTAGGGTAATACAAGTTTATCTAGTTATTGCATTGCATACTCTTTGTATCCTCTCTCTTATTACCTTCATGGTCCACATACTGAGAGGGCAGTAAAGGGCAGAGAGTGAGTGGGTAGATAACTGGATCTAGCAAGGAGGGGAGCAAAAGTGAGCAGCAAGGATGATGTGATGAGGACAGAGAGGGCAGCAAGAGGGCAGAGAGTGACCAGGTAGATAGCAGGAGCAAGAGTGAGCGGTGAGTATGAAGAGAGAGCGGCAACTGAGAGGGCAGCAAGAGGGGCAAAGGGTGGCGCAACGAGACGAGTACGATGAGGCTCGTAATGGTGATGGCAGAGGGCGGCAAAGATGAAGAGAGGGTGGCAAGGGCAGACAGGGACAGTGAGAGCACTGAGACACAGCAGCAAGAGAGCAGAGGGCACAAAAGTGAGCGACCGAGATGAGGGAGAGGGCCGGCAACTTCCAGATATGTAGTGAGCCAGAAACAGGATCGACATACGGCGACACTGCTGGGCAGGTAGATAACAGGAGAGACAGCGGCGAAGATGAAGAGAGGGTGGCAAGGGCAGACGGCAACACTGCTGGGCAGGTAGATAACAGGAGAGATGGCGGCAAAGATGAAGAGAGGGTGGCAAGGGCAGACAGGGACGGCAAGAGCACTGAGACACAGCTGCGAGAGAGCAGAGGGCACAAAAGTGAGCGACCGAGATGAGGGGAGGGCCGGCGACTTCCAAATATGTAGTGAGCCAGAAATCAGATCGACATATGGCAACGCTACTGAGCGGGTAGATAACAGGAGCGAAAGTGAGCAGCAATGATGAGGAGAGAGTGGCGACTGAGAGGGCAGCAAGAGAGCAGAGGGTGGCGTGATGAGGGAGTACAATGAGGCTCGTAATGGTGATGGCAGAGGGCAGCGAGTGAAGGTGGAAAGATGGAGAGAGGGTGGCAAGGCAGACAGGGACAGCGAGAGCACTGAGACACAGCTGCGAGAGAGCAGAGGGCACAAAAGTGAGCGACTGAGATGAGGGAGAGGGCCAGCAACTTCCGGATATGTAGTGAGCCAGAAATTGGATCGACATACGGCACGCTACTGAGAGGGTAGATAACAGGAGCGAAAGTGAGCAGCAATGATGAGGAGAGAGCGGCAACTGAGAGGCAGCAAGAGAGCAGAGGGTGGCGCGATGAGGCAAGTACAATGAGGCGAGTAATATGTGATGGCAGAGGGTGGCAAGTGAATGTGGAAAAGATGGAGAGAGGGTGGCAAAGGCAGACAGGTACGGCGAGAGCACTGAGACACAGCTGCGAGAGAGCAGAGGGCCACAAAGTGAGCGACCGAGATGAGGGAGAGGCTGGCGACTTCCGGATATGTAGTGAGCCAGAAACCGCAGCAACGTTACAGATTGCCAGCATCCTTGTGAAGAAGGTATTCAAGTGGCAATTCGAAGAAAATTTGAGAGAGCAGCAGAGGACAGACAGGGTGGCGAGAGAGCACAGATTGCTGGCGTCCTTGTGAAGAAGGTATTCAAGTGGCAATTTGAAGAAAATTTGAGAGAGCAGCAGAGGACAGATAGGGTGGCGAGAGAGCAGAGGGCGGTGAAAGAATGGCGATGATGGTGATGACTGCATGTAGCATAAGCAGGTCAACACTTACCTTCATGAAAGGACAGATGGCAGTAAGGGTTGAGGATAGTGCTAGAACAGAGCATCAGAAAGGTCTGCACTGCACTAGGCAAACATGTGTTTCGATTTCATGTAAATTTTGACACATTGACGCAGAGGTAGCATGCATGACATTGGGCATCCATAGAGCTCAAAGGGACTTTGAATAAAACAAAGTGAACATGAGGAGGGGCTCCATACAAATCAAGCTGGTCAGAACCAATTTTGACTGGGGTTGAGGGGCGGTGAGAATGATAAGAGGCGGACAGAGAGCTGAGTGGGTAGCGAGACAGCTGAAACAGGGCCAAGAGAGGCCATTGAAAGGCTGAGAGGGCAACGAGGAGAGCGGAGAGGAGAGCACGGTGGGGATATGACTCGAACATTTCAACTTCCGATCCTTCCTTATTTAAACCTCTCATGTTTGAACTGTTTACTAAATGAAATCTGGTACTGTTCTTATGTCCATTCCAATTTATCCTTGCGATTTATCTCCTCAGTTAATATACCTGCTCTTGAGATACAGGGTGACTTGAACCAGAGTGGCTAACATTGGGTGGTATGAGGCAGCACCAAGATCTGTGAGTTAGTTGGACGTCTAGCGAAAAGAATCAACACATCATAGTACTTCTCCAACTCTCTTTGGCTCTCTTTGGTTGCCTCTCAGCTCTCTTTGGTCACCTCTGGCATGACTCCACAACGAGCGATATAATACCAACTCGGAAGTGTCGTCTTAGACGACATAAACCTTGCTTGATGATTGCAATATACAGGACAATCTGTCTACACGTAAAGTCTTATTATTCATCAACTTCAAGCCTCAGAAACAATAATATTAGATATCTGTTTTTTGTGGTCAGAGACCAGTAATAAAAGTGCATACGAGAAGAGATGCTAACCAAGTTACATCAAATCAAGGTTTCTGAATTTAGGGTTTCGAGACGGTCATCTTCCTCTTCCAGTTCTATTGGCATAGATTTTCTCAATAAAGATTCAGCATCAAAATCTCATAATAGACGAATAGATTCTCTTGAAGGAACCTGGCCAAGAGTGACATACATGTTGAATAGATTAATGGACCCTGTTGTGGGACAAGCTATATCTGCAATAGCATACTTTATTGTTTGTCCTTGAGCTCGATAATCTGTGAACGCATATGCAGGTGTTTGCAGTTGTCTGTGCACGACTGTCCGCTTTTTTTCAAAGCTGTCTTGCTGTGACTAATCTCCAATGCATCTGCTTGGTGCATGAATGATGAGGGAATAAAAATTGCAGGATGGGGTGGGAGTCTGGTTTGTGAAGAAGCAGGATAGTCAAACTTGCATGAACATTGTTGCGTGAAGGCAACAACATGCGGATTATATCATGTGGGATGAGTTTGTCAAAATTTGCATGATTGTCATGGCAGATACATCTGTATTTCGAGGTCGTTGTAATGTATCAAGCCACAGATTCAGCATGAGAGTATGACATAAACTGTTTGGCATTATATCACAGGTGTGAAAAATCAGGCGTCAAGTTGGGATGAGATAAACCTTGTCAAGCAAGGTACATATGTAGTCCTAGTGAATGTTTTATGAGTCATCCAGACTGACAAAATAGCACCTATGTAAGTCAGAAAATGTTGCACGAGTCATCATGCATCATGTATCATGTATAAAACTTAGATAACGGGTGTAATAACTACATGTTAGAAAGTATGATAATAAGAATCAACGACCTCAATCAGGCTTACAATTTCAAGCATCACCCCCGTTATATTGATCGCTAATCATCAGATTCTGAGTCTTGTTCACTTGGGTGATCAGAGTCGCTGCTGTCTGAGGTCTCCACATCTTCCCAATCTTCCAGGTCTTGATCATCCAGGCCCAGTTCCAAATTATTTGGCTCATCTGTATCGCTGGCACCTTCTGTTTCTTCACCTAGTTCAAGATCTGGACGTTGGTCATTTTCCACCTCCTCTGCCTCATCACGAATGCTATCACTTTCAGAAGTGGATGTGAATGCATAGCGATGGCCGATGCCTTTGCCCCAGTGATAGCACATGAGAAGGTCCCGGTCAGAAAACCTGGATATTTAAATATCTTTAAAGCGAAATCACCACGTCAAGCCTGAACACACCGGCTAACATAATAAGAGTGATAATCTTTGTCATCCTTTGTGAAGCGTGATACACCAACCCCATTTGCTTGTCGCTTGCCTTTAGCAAATGCGGGGATGATATGACATCCCCGCAATACTTCTCTTGGATCCACAAAGGCGAAAGAGCTGCTTTGGTGCATCAGAGGAAAGCAAACCAAGTCCAATCTGGAGCTACTCCATCCAGAAGACAATGGATTGATGACTTCAAACCATCGCACCCACAAAAAGTCTATGCGGCGCAGTTTGTGGTCCCGTGCCACAGGTCCTGTATAGATCACATTTGCATGATATATACCTAGACTTCCTCTGACAGTGATTATCAAGAGGATAATTCAGAAGATCAAGGGAGTGATGAAGAGTTGGAATATATTGATGAGGAAGAGATTAAGGTAACTGAACTCATCTTGATTTTTGAATTCCAGCTAACATTCATCCAGAATCTTGAAGAGAACCTTGAAGAATTGATGGCAAATCAGGTAAGTCATGCTTGGGCTTTGTTGAAGACTATACCTGTCATTCAATATATATTAGCAGATGCCATCTGTCAAGTCAACTGATACTGAAGAAACCCCTGAAGGATTATCAAGGCATCAAGTAAGTATTTATCTTGTAAGAAATAGATCTATCATTCAGTGGATATCAGGAGAAATTATCTATGGAAGGTGGAGGCACATTTATGGAATCTGAGGTGTGCTTGATTTTATTCATTGTGTCCAAGTAAAATTGACAGAATTTCAACTAGATGTACAAATGGGTAGCCCTCCTCCCTTGTTTGGAGCATCACATATCACAGGTGGTAATTTATGTGGTAATGCTCAAGGGAATGTCCTTAACATGGGGGATGAACAAGATGTTTTTAAGGATGATGAGCTTTTGAAGGAACTGTGGAGGTTTTCAGGATCTCTCAAGACCCTTCCACCAGTAGGCCTTACATGACAATGAAGACAAGTGTCCACAAGAACCTAGCCCCAGTCTTGCATGACCTGGCTGACAATTACTCTCCAGTAAAGTAATTGGTGCATCAAGGTAGGTTCAGCAGAGCAACAGAAGTTGACCACCCTGCACTTTGGTCCAATCAAGGAGGAAAATACAGCTTAATGGTAGGCCTTGTAAGTGATTATTTTATGACACTTTGATTGGCTACTGAATTGGTTAGGATGAGGAGGCCTTGGGAAAGGAGCCTCAATCCAGGGCTCACTCAAATATTACTCATACTGATTCCTCTGCCATTCCTGCCCCATCTTCTGGTGAAAGCTCATCTCATTTATCCTCTTCTGAAATTATTTCATTACTCCAAATCCCCCTGCATCTGACTAGGATCCCAACAAGCCTGATCATGGTGAAAAAGGTTTGAAGTTCAACTATGCCAAATACCAGGCATGTGTTGCAGCTATTGCACAGATGGAGAAATTGGCTGCTACTGGCAAACTCTTTGGAGCTCCAAAGCCTTCTGATGTTGACATAATTGAGATTTTTGTTTCCAAGTCAATGTGGTACTCCCACTTCAAGAAGAATTTTTCTCAGGTGCCCAAATATCCAGAAATTCAAATGTGGTTGAAAGGAGATGAAAGTGCACTTGGTGACTATGAAATATGGGGAGAGGAGAAAACTGTGTACATGTTTAAGGATTTGTCAGTTTGGATTCAAAACAAGGAAAAGGAAAGGAACAAAGAGGCCAGAAAGAAGAGGAAGGCTGATGATGAGAGCAGGAAGAAGGGAAAGGGCAAAGCAAAAATGAATTAGTAAGGTGTACTTGTATTAAGTATGAATGACATGTTTATGGTCATAGTCATATCCTGGTTTTGCTGAGGTTATTTGTCATATTGCAATCCTGGTCAACAATTCTTGGATTTCTGTTCATGCTTTCATTTCTTCCAGTTGTTGCTGCAACTGGTCACAATATGGAAGCATTCCCTGATATAACTTTCCATGAATTCAGTGATTTCATCAATCAAAACTTTGCCCCAACAATCTCATTGTCAAGTGTTCTGGTCATTTTATTCAGTATTACAGAAAACATACAGTTGCTGAATTTACACTCTACACAACAAAGGAAGAGACACAAGGGGGGAAATATAGCCACTGCATGGATAAGAACACTTGCTTGTCAATTGAGGCAAAATTTGAAGACAGATGATGAGCCACTCCTGGGACTTGAAATGGATGTTGATAGTATCCAGGATGATGAAAAAGACACAGCTGAAATGGCAACCAAACTTGACCTCATGTCAAAACTGCTAAAACTGAATCCATACAATGAGGCCAGAAAACACAAGCCTAAATTGAGATCTATCTCACACAAAGGCATTCAGCCTGTACATGTAATTTGTCCCAATACAGCAGTATGTGAGACAGTATCATGTAAAGACAGGTATCTCCTCATGGTTACTAAGCCAAGGACATACCATTGGTTTCTCTTATAAAGAACTTTCAAGAATATGAGTGGGTGCCAGTATTAGCTGGTACTGTGAAGGGTGCAAGACAATATATTATGCTGATCATGAGTGCACACCCTCTCAAATACAAGGACAACATGACAAAGTATACTTAAACTCTGCCAAGTACTTGAAAATAGGACAGAGTCTCTGGGTTGACTGCTCATTTTCTTCTGCTGTCTTGAGTGGAACATACAACTTTCATGCATCAACTGCAGCTTATACAGCATTCTGGAATAGTGCATTTTGTGCCTCAGACATTGGAAAAGTCAGCAGAAAGCAGGTATGGCAAGCATTTTTTCATGAGTCCATCCACACTATTGCAGCAAAGTCCAATGTCAATTTGACTTTGAGGGATAATCTTGCAATTGAAGATGTCACAAAACAAGCATTTCAAGCCTTAGGTGCAAAGGGAATAATCATAGCTGCCAATGGACATGCTTGTGATGAATGTACTCAGAAGTATAGAAGATCAACATCTGCAAGTTCAGATTCACATGATGATGTGGCACCAGTAAAGATGGTTGTTGTTGATGGAATTGTAACAGGTCACACAATATGTGCATATCCAAAATGTACATTAGAACTTGCAAATGCAAGAGGTGGTGTTTATTGCACTTTGCATGAAGACCAGTATGGAGCAATATGTCATGTGGCTGACTGCACAAATGTAAAGTTTGAAGACACATTGGCTTGTTCCAGGCATCAGGCAAAATGGGAACAGTTTGTAGCAACTCGTCAGCAGAAACAGACAAGTGGTTACAAAAGAGCCCTGAGGTCTGCTGATAATAGGTGGCCATGGACACCAGCTTCAACAATTAACCAACAGCCACATGATGGGGAGGTACATGAAGGTCCCAGAAACAAGGATCATTTTATTCCTAACAGAATGTATAGTGTGGAAACTATATGTGCTCCATGTGGAGTTGTTGTAGCATGGACAAAGTTTCATACAGCAGAATCTCCCACTGAAATCCTTAACTTCTTGACACATGTATTTCCTACAGATGACTCAAGACCAGACTACATCTGCATTGATAAAGCTTGTCTTGTGCTTAAAAGAGCTATTGATGATGGGAGTTGGCAGGAAAGGTGGAGGAATACAAGCAGATTCATTGTTGATGCCTATCATTATACAAATCACAAAGTAAATGACAATTTGTGCAGAAAATGGTGTAATCCCACACCTCATGATGGCTCTGCACCAAACTTGGTAGTTACAGGGAGGGCAAAAGATGGCAGAGCATATCAAAAGCATGCATTCAATACTCAGGCATGTGAACAACTGAATGTTTGGTTGGGTGGTTTTGATGCCATCTTGAGAAGAATGAAACCAGGAAACTTTGATTGGTTCTTGCATGCAATGTTAACATATCATACAGACCAGGTGTGCAAAGGGCAAAGGAATAGTATTCAATATACAACTGAAGATATATATGAGATTGACATGTGAATATGCTTGTATGTACAAATATGATGTTCTAATAACAGATATGACATTACTTTTACAAAGATTTAAGTGGGAATTCAGTAGGAATCCAAGTGGATTCTGTGTTGAGTCCAAGTGCTCACTTGGAATCAGTCAATTAGGAATTTACTAGGAATTTACTGGGACTGGGGTTGGACTGTACTCGGAATACTCGGAATTTTTTGCCTGTCTTAGGACTTTACTCGGACTCTACTCGGATTCCTAGGACTCCACTCGGATTCCACTTGTACTGGGGTGGGACAGTAAAGTATTGAGAGTGTGGATTACATTTCTGTGTCTGGCATACAACAGCATCAGGACATATGACATGGATAGGCTCTATGGCCTTATGGGACACAGGCTTTGTTTTTCCATCAAGTTTTAATAGCTTGGCCAATCTATCAAGCTTCATGGCCAATGCAATTGTAACTTGCTCCTGCATTCCAAATACCATATCATCCTCCCTTAGCAAAAATGCATCCCCTGGTTCCTCCAATTTTTTTCTCAATGATCTTGCAAGGACTCTGATCCAAGCACTGGAATTTGTGGACCTCTCTTCTCTGTACTTCTTCACTTGCTGGTGTCTATGCAGTTTTAACAGCTGCACATTTTCTGTCAAACTCAATAGTATGACAAGGACACTGGACAATGAGATAGTTGAGTTAAAGTTTGCATGACAAAATTGCTAAATTGTTGGAAGGTTATATCTGGGAATGGGCCTTCAGTCAACCCTGAAGCACCAACTCTTGGTATACATGCAAGCAGAACAAATGCTCCCAACCAAGTCTGTGTCAAGTACACAATCCTGAAAATGGGCATGAAAAACAAACTGCATATTTCAAAAACAAGTTCAGATGACAATACATTTCAAGCCTTACTAATTCTTCTTCTTCTTGGATTTCTTTCCTTTGACTTCTTCTTCTTTAGCATCATCCTTCTTTCCCTTCTTTTCCTTCTTTCCATCCTTTGCCTCCTTCCCCCTTTTTCCTTTATTATTCTTGCCTTTTCCATCCCTGTCCTCATACCACTGTGCTAAGTCATGAAATTTGTATGATACCCCCTCCCTCCCCCAACTTCAGAATCAGTAGGAGAGTCCAGATCATTCTGCAACCATTTTTGCATATCAGGGTAGTTGGAGACCTTAGGAAACAACTTCTTGTGGTGTGAGTACCACATGGATTTAGAAACCACCATGTCAATAATATCTTGACCTGCAGGTTTCCTACCTTTCCACTGCCCAGCTTGAACCAAGTTTGTAAGAGTTGATTGAGAAGGCCCTGATGATGGTTTGATATTTCAAGTAAGCAACCCTCACACCATCATGCTCAGATGAAACATCAGGATCCCTTAACAGATGACCAGGGATTCCAAGTAGTGTTGCTATCTCTCTCCTTGAAAGGGTCCCAGATTGTGTCATGGCCTGACTTACAGGGCCCACAGCAACACTAGGAGTGTGGGAATGTAAAACATTTGATGGATTGTCATCCTCCTACAGGTTTTTAGTATGGCCAAAATAAAGATCAATCAGAAACCTTACTAGAGCTATGACAAGGGAATATTCCCCATTGTCATTGGACCAGGCAGCTGAGTCATTAATCTGGATAGCTTTCTGGTACCTTCCTTTCAGGCTCCAGTTGCCTTCTTCAAAGACATAAATCCTCTGATTGTTGTCTGGAATATTGTCAGATTTACTTGGAGAAAAATGGCCAACTCACTCTTGACAGGGAGTATCTGTCAGCCAGGTCTGTAAGGACAGGAGTCATGGTCTTATTAGCTTCAATTTTGATGACCATCTTAGGCTTGGTGGATGATGGGCTCCCCAAGCATATAAACTTTCACTTTCCCAACCAATGGCCCAATCTCCATCTCTGTTACTTTTTCTGCATCAGCCAAGTTGAAAACATTTCCTTCAGCTCTCCCATGCAAAATCCCCTTTGTGGTAGATGAAGATCCATGTGGGGAGGACTACCCATGTGGATATCTATAACTTTGTTGTCAGTCCAGGTAGAATAAATGTGAAACTTCCATCACCATGGTCATTAAACACATTTCCAGGAATATTATCATTGTTCTCCAGTGTCTGGTTATGAGTCAAATATTAACCCTCAATCAAGTACAGGGCAAGATTGACCCTACCTGTTGTTCTGTTCCATCAATATATTCTAATGCCTCCTCCTCTAACTCATCAACAGCTCCAAGGATCTATTTTTGTTTAGCAGCTAGTCCAAATGTGACAAATTGCAACACACCTCTTTCTCCTTCCCTTTTCCTAACTTATTCTCACTCTCATTTGTTTCTCCCACATCCCCAACATCCTCAATGCTTTCTCTTTCATTCTTGTCAAGATCCTGTTATTGTAATACTAAGATCCAGGTAATAAGGTTTGTATTGTCACAACTCACCTCCACTGATTTATCTGTGGTATCCTCCTCATCAATCTCCTCATCAATCTCCTCATCAATCTCATCCTCACTGGTAGTCCTTTCCTCCTTCATATTCACTCCTGAATCATCTGATTCAATCACAGAATCTCTACAAGCACGTGTGACTTGTTGCTTGGGCTTGCTTTGTAACAGTAGGTGGCCTGAGTGTGGATGTGCTGGAGGGGCAATGGGTAAACCACTGGCTTCAAGAATTTCTTCAGAACTATGAT
This sequence comes from Amanita pallidorosea, assembly GCA_023014475.1. Taxonomy (NCBI): domain Eukaryota; kingdom Fungi; phylum Basidiomycota; class Agaricomycetes; order Agaricales; family Amanitaceae; genus Amanita; species Amanita pallidorosea. The sequence goes on along the minus strand of JAEBUS010000136.1, from coordinate 80,348 downwards.
TTGTCAAGGTAGGGTGGTGAACAATTACAAGTATATTACAGGTATATTAAATACATATAGAGATTGAATCCATAAAGGGTGAGGTGGGCATGGGTGATGTAGATAAGTTAACAAGCATCAGCAAATTTGGGGGCTCTCTGCAGAGGCCTCTGCAGCACTGTGGAGGTACCACAGAGCCCACAGGACCTGGAGATAAGGTATATGTTCTGTGCAGTACTGCCACAGTCTGCTGGCAGTCTGTGGCAGTCTGTGGGAATCTGCTGGCAGTCTGTGGCAGTCCAAGTAAATAACTGTTCCAACAAGCCACAGAGCCCCACAGAGCCCCACAGAGTCCCACAGAGTCCCACAGAGTCCCACAGAGTCTAGAGAAAAGGTATATGTTCTGTGCAGTACTGCCACAGTCTGCAGGCAGTCTGTGGGAGTCTGTGGGAGTCTGCAGGCAGTCTGTGGCAGTCCAAGTAAATAACTGTTCCAACAAGCCACAGAGCCCCACAGAGCCCCACAGAGCCCCACAGAACCCCACAGAGTCCCACAGAGCCTAGAGAAAAGGTATATGTTCTGTGCAGTACTGCCACAGTCTGCAGGCAGTCTGCAGGCAGTCTGTGGCAATCCAAGTAAAAAACTGTGCCAATAAGGCACAGAGCACCACAGAGTCCCACAGAGTCTTGCAGAGTCCCACAGAGTCCCACAGAGCCTGGAGAAAAGGTATATGTTCTGTGCAGTACTGCCACAGTCTGCTGGCAGTCTGTGGCAGTACTGCACAGTGCTGCACAGAACATATACCTTTTCTCCAGGCTCTGTGGGACTCTGTGGGACTCTGCAAGACTCTGTGGGACTCTGGGACTCTGTGGGACTCTGTGGGACTCTGTGGGACTCTGTGGGACTCTGTGGACTCTGTGGGACTCTGCAGGATGCTGTGAGACTCTGGTCAATTAAGGTAATATATGAACATAAATAACTTGCCAATGACCAGGATTGAACTCACAACCTTAGAGCACAGCTGAAGCGATACAAACCATTACACCAAACTGGCATTGTTATGTTGGTCTCAAAAAGACATATATCCTACATCCTATCCAGTGGACTTAGTCTTGCCACTGCTCTCACTTGACTAAATCCTATTTTCTGAGTCAAGATCTACAAATCCAGGCTTGAGTGTGTGACAAGAGTTGTAGTATGGAAGAGGGCGCACAACCTTTGTTCCTGCAGAAACGATTCCAACCAGTGGTTCATAAGTTATTCATGTTTAGCCAATTGACAAGTCATTGCAGACAGCTGCAGTGCTGATACAGAGTCCCACAGAGTCCCACAGAGTCCCACAGAGTCTTGCAGAGTCTGAGAGCACTGCAGGTCACTGCAGATCTCTGCAGATCACTGTGGATTCACTGCAGGTCTCTGCAGAATTACTGCAGGCCACTACAGGCCACTGCAGGCCACTGCAGAATTACTGCAGATCACTGTGGATTCACTGCAGGTCTCTGCAGAATTACTGCAGGCCACTACAGGTCTCTGCAGAATTACTGCAGGCCACTGCAGATCACTGTGGATTCACTGCAGGTCTCTGCAGAATTACTGCAGGCCACTGCAGGTCTCTGCAGATCACTGTGGATTCACGCAGGTCTCTGCAGAATTACTGCAGGTCACTGTAGAATTACTGCAGGTCACTGCAGAATTACTGCAGGTCACTGCAGGTCTCTGCAGATCACTGTGGATTCACTGCAGGCCACTGCAGATCACTGTGGATTCACTGCAGGTCTCTGCAGAATTACTGCAGGCCACTGCAGGTCTCTGCAGATCACTGTGGATTCACTGCAGGTCTCTGCAGAATTACTGCAGGTCACTGTAGAATTACTGCAGGTCACTGCAGAATTACTGCAGGTCACTGCAGGTCTCTGCAGATCACTGTGGATTCACTGCAGGCCACTACAGGTCACTGCAGGTCTCTGCAGGTCTCTGCAGAATTACTGCAGGCCACTGCAGGTCTCTGCAGAATTACTGCAGGCCACTGCAGGTCTGCAGAATTACTGCAGGTCACTGTAGAATTACTGCAGGTCACTGCAGGTCACTGCAGGTCTCTGCAGAATTACTGCAGGCCACTGCAGGTCACTGCAGATCACTGTGGATTCACTGCAGGTTCTCTGCAGAATTACTGCAGGCCACTACAGGTCACTGCAGGTCACTGCAGATCACTGTGGGATTCACTGCAGGTCTCTGCAGGCCACTGCATATCACTGTAGATCACTGTGGATTCACTGCATGTCTCTGCAGAATTACTGCAGGCCACTGCAGGTCACTGCAGATCACTGGGATTCACTGCAGGTCTCTGCAGAATTACTGCAGGCCACTGCAGGCCACTGCAGGCCACTGCAGGCCACTGCAGGCCACTGCAGAATTACTGCAGATCACTGTGGATTCACTGCAGGTCTCTGCAGAATTACTGCAGGCCACTACAGGTCTCTGCAGAATTACTGCAGGCCACTACAGGTCACTGCAGGTCACTGCAGGTCACTGCAGGTCACTGCAGATCACTGTGGATTTCACTGCAGGTCTCTGCAGAATTACTGCAGGCCACTACAGGTCTCTGCAAGTCACTGCAGGTCTCTGCAGAATTACTGCAGGTCACTGCAGGTCTCTGCAGAAATTACTACAGGCACTGCAGGTCTCTGCAGAATTACTGCAGGTCACTGCAGGTCACTGCAGGTCACTGCAGGTCACTGCAGGTCACTGCAGGTCACTGCAGGTCACTGCAGGTCACTGCAGAATTACTGCAGGCCACTACAGGTCTCTGCAGGTCTCTGCAGAATTACTGCAGGCCACTGCAGGTCACTGCAGATCACTATGGATTCACTGCAGGTCTCTGCAGAATTACTGCAGGCCACTACAGGTCACTGCAAGTCTCTGCAGGTCTCTGCAGAATTACTGCAGGCCACTGCAGATCACTGCAGAGCACTGTGGATTCACTGCAGGTCACTGTGGCTTCACTGCAGGTCTCTGCAGAATTACTGCAGGCCACTACAGGTCACTGCAGAATTACTGCAGGCCACTACAGGTCACTGCAGGTCTCTGCAGGTCTCTGCAGAATTACTGCAGGCCACTGCAGTCACTGCAGATCACTGTGGATTCACTGCAGGTCTCTGCAGAATTACTGCAGGCCACTACAGGTCTCTGCAAGTCACTGCAAGTCACTGCAGGTCTCTGCAGAATTACTGGCAGAATTACTGCAGGTCACTGCAGGTCACTGCAGGTCTCTGCAGAATTACTGCAGGCCACTACAGGTCTCTGCAGGTCTCTGCAGAATTACTGCAGGCCACTGCAGGTCACTGCAGATCACTATGGATTCACTGCAGGTCTCTGCAGAATTACTGAAGGCCACTACAGGTCACTGCAAGTCTCTGCAAGTCTCTGCAGGTCTCTGCAGGTCTCTGCAGAATTACTGCAGGCCACTGCAGGTCACTGCAGATCACTGTGGATTCACTGCAGGTCTCTGCAGATTTACTGCAGGTCACTGTGGATTCACTGCAGGTCTCTGCAGAATTACTGCAGGCCACTGCAGGTCACTGCAGATCACTGTGGATTCACTGCAGGTCTCTGCAGAATTACTGCAGATCACTGTGAATTCACTGCAGCCCACTACAGGTCACTGCAGGTCTCTACAGAATTACTGCAGGCCACTGCAGGTCACTGCAGAATTACTGCAGATCACTGTGGATTCACTGCAGATTGCTGTGGATTAACTGCAGGTCACTGCAGGTCACTGCAGGTCACTACAGGTCACTGCAAAATTACTGCAGGCCACTGCAGGTTACCGCAGAATTACTGCAGATCACTGTGGATTCACTGCAGAATTACTGCAGATCAATGTGGATTCACTGCAGGTCACTGCAGGTCACTGCAGAATTGCTGCAGAATTACTGCAGATCACTGTGGATTCACTGCAGGTCACTGCAGGTCACTGCAGAATTACTGCAGATCACTGTGGATTCACTGCAGGTCACTGTGGATTCACTGCAGGTCTCTGCAGGTCTCTGCAGAATTACTGCAGATCACTGTGGATTCACTGCAGGTCTGCAGGTCTCTGCAGAATTGCTGCAGAATTACTGCAGATCACTGTGGATTCACCGCAGGTCTCTGCAGGTCTCTGCAGAATCACTGTGGATTCACTGCAGGTCACTGCAGGTCTCTGCAGGCTTGCTGCAGAATCACTGCAGGTTCACTGCAGGTCACTGTGGATTCACTGTCAGCACTGTCAGTACTGTGGCACTGTGGGCACTGCAGCTGTCTGCAAACATTCTGCCAATTCACTGCCAGGTTACTACAAAATCACTGCAGATTCACTGTGGGCACTGTGGGCACTGCAGGTTTCTGCAAACATTCTACTTGAAGTCTTGACTTGTCTGCCAGTCCTGCAACACTGTGGCACTGTGGGGAAACCCCAAGTTTGCTGATGAGGGTGTGGGGTGGACATGAGGATGGGGATGGTCAACAAGGTGTGGGGTGGGTGTGGGCAGTGTGGGTGAGTTGTCAAAGGTGGGCATGGGTCAATGGGGGGTGTGCAGTGGGCGTGGTGGTGTGAATGAAATACGGATGAGGGGGTGGGTTTACAATGGTGCAGGCATGGGTGGACAAGGGTGCAGGGCAGGCATGGGCAGTGTGAATGCGTTAAGGGTGTGAGGTGGGCATGGATGAATTACCAAGGGGGCGGGTGAGTTGTCAAAGGTGGGCATGGGTCAACGAGGGGTGCAGGTGGTGTGGATGAAATACGGATGAGGGGGGGGGGGGTTACAATGGTGGACGTGGGTGGAAAAGGGTGTGGGGCAGGCATGAGCAGTGTGAATGCGTTACCAAGGGTGGCGTGGGTCAACAAGGGCATGAGGTGGGCGTGATGAATTACCGTGGGTGGACATTGGTCAACAATGGTGCAGGGTGGGCATGGCATTGCAGATGAGCCTTCAAAGGTGGGGGATGGGTTGTAGGTGGTGCAGTTGAGTGGTGGTGAGGTGACAAGAGCATGGGGGTGGTGTTGATGATGTGAGTGTGTTGAGGAGGGTGCAGGTGAGTTTCCAACAGTGAGTGGGTTGTCAAGGGAACAGCAAGGATGGGGAGGGGAGAACCTGGTCAGTACTTGTAAGAAGAACAAATAAAACCACTCATGATTTTAGATGTTCTCTGACGGCAGGTAAAAGGGCAGTGGGCATGTGGTGTTGTGGTTTTGAGGGTGGGTAATGTGTGACGTGGTGGTAAAGTGGGTGCATTTGGGTGCATTTGGGTGCATCTGGGCGCATTTGCGTGTGAGGGTGTTGGTGGGGCGTGGAACAGTGGAAAAATGCGTGGGGGGTGGTGGATTGAGTCAAAAAAGCGAGGGAGAGGGGAGGAGGTACATACCTGGGGGTGTTGGCAGCTGCTGCATCTTCTTTTGCTTGAGCAGCTGAAGTCTTCCTGTTGAAAACATCATTCAAGCGATACAAAATGGAAATGGAGGGCCATACCTGTTCCCCTTGCCTTGCTTGCTCATTGTCACCTTGTCAATGGCATCATCTGATGCGTTGTCATCCCTCTTCTTCCTCCCTTTTGTCTTCCTCTTGTGCTCAGGGCTGGCTTGAGCAGAGATGGTTGATATTGTCCTCTTGCAACCTTTTTGCAATGGCAAGGTGGCAGCAGTGGCAGCAGCAGATGTGTTGGCTGATGAGCAAGTGGTGGGCATGTTGTGTGAACGGTTGTGACCATGTGTCACATGAGTGACATGCCCATGGCACACATGTGGCATCACATCAACTGAATGTAGCACTGCCAAATAAATAGAAATATATGTAAACAAGGCCAAGGGTTACATTTATGTACCATTTCTTATAATACTTTCTAATGTATGTGATATATTCCTATTAGACTCCAATTAGTCCAATTTGACTCTGCTCCCAGTCCATTGGACTGTGTCTGATATTGTCCAATTTGACTCCTATGAAATGGTCGGACTGGGATCAGAGTCAAATTGGAGTGCAATAGGAATTTTACTGCCATTCTATTAATGACTTTTTTTCATCGGAGTCCAATTGGAATAGGGGGGGACAGTAAAGAGCTCATTTGTTGGTGTTCAATCATTATTTGATGAACATATATTTCCTAGAGCCAAAATAGAAGGCCAAAATGAGAGACTATTTAAACGTCCACCAGGTATTGAAACTTGGGATGATGAAGAAGGACAGGAATCTGATTCCAATTCCCACATACACCATGGTTGTCACTCATATGATAGTGACAGTGATGATGATACCCCAAGGATAAAAGAAACAATTATTATCATAAAAATCATGATGCTACATTTGATGGAAACAGCAGTCCATCTTGTGATAATGATAATGACAAAGGGCTACCAGATTCATCTTTGACTCCTGATAATGAAAATCAGGATAGAATAGAACCAAATTTGAATTGAACCATTACACCTCCTGAACGAACCATAAATATTCCCAAAGATTGACATGGGGATAAATGTTCAAAAAAAGGAAAATATAGACAAGATGAGAGATTGATGAAACTCTCAGAAGGACTTCCCAAATTAAAAAACCAAAATTCTTGTCTGATAACTTTTATGGACAAGAAAATCCCATTCAAACAGAAAAAGAATCTAAAGCAGAATGGGAAAAGAGTTTTTGGGAAAGGCAAAGGAAGGCTTAGACCTATCCTTAGTCCTTCAACTTCACGGAAAGCATTAGATAATCCATTAAAACAAATAGAAATGGATTTACAAATGGATGAACCTTCTAGTTCAGGATCAGAGACAGACAATTATAAAACTCTGTCTAACTCTGGATCTGACAAAGAAGAATTAGAAGAAGAAATCAGACCAATTTCAGGTGGTGAATCCATTCCAGATTTAAACCAACCAAAGTCTGATGATGAAGATCCATTTGGAGATTCTAGTGAAGATGAGATAATAAACATCTCAGATCTAAGTCACCTAGTGACAATCTTGTCAATTTCATACACAAATTGCATAAAGAAGGAGGAAATAAATTTGTTAACTACCTTCTATCAAAAGCCATAAGTCCAAATTATTCCAAAAATGTGGATCAATGGACATATAGAGATGCATATAAATTAAAAGCATCTAATCCCAAAGAATGGGATCAATGGCATAATGCAATGACAGAAGAAATTAAAGCCCTTCAAGAGCATGACATATGGGAACTAGTACCATGTCCTAAAAACAGAAAACCTGTGAAATGTAGATGGGTTTATGCTGTTAAAAGTGATGGTCAAAAACATGCTTGACTAGTTGCTAAAGGATTTTCACAAATACCTGGAGTTGATTATGATGATACATTCTCACCAGTTGCACAATTTGAAACTGTGAGACTCCTCATGGCTACAGCAGTGCTAGAAAATTGGGAAATTGAAGCACTAGATGTAAAGACAGCATTCCTATATGGAGACTTAGAAGAAAACATATATATGGAACAGCCAGAAGGATTTATCATCAAAGGACAAGAGCACAAAGTCTATAAGCTAAAAAAGGCCTTATATGGATTAAAACAAGCTTCTTTAGGGAATAAAAAAGCAAACAAAAGTCTACAAGAATTATTAGGCTTTGGATGTTGTCTAACAGACACAGGAGTCTATGTTTGCTATAGACAAAAATCAATAATAGTAGCAATACTATATGTTGATGATGTGTTATTCATGGGAGATAATAGAAAATTACTCATGGAAATAAAACACAAATTCATGACTAAATGGGAATGTAGAGATCCATTTCTGAATATCTTGGAATGAAAATAGTCTGAGATAGAAAGAGAAATTTGATAACCCTTGATCAAATTAACTATGCAAAGAAAATAGTTAAAAGATTTGGTCAAGAAGACGCTAAACCTGTTTGCACACCATTACCAGCAGGATATATACCTGCAGCAAATGAAGGTTATGCAACTCCTCAAGAGAGGAGTTATTATCAATCAATTATTGGATCCTTATTATATCTTACACTTGGCACAAGATATGATATTCCTCAGGCAGTAATCATGATGTCACAAGTCATGGTTGATCTTTCAAAAGAGCACATTGCTAAAGCCTTATATATCATTAAATATGTTAATTCCACTATTAATGGAAAAATAACATATGATGGCTTTAACAAAGAAGGACTTAATGCTTATGCTGATGCTGATTGGGCTGGTGACCAAATCACACGCAAATCAGTAACAGGTAATCTTGTTCTATTAGCAGGAGCTCCAATTAGCTGGATTTCAAGAAGGCAAAAAACAGTTGCTTTGTCATCCACTGAAGCTGAATACATGAGCTTGTCAGATTGTTCCAGACAAATCATGTGGATTAAATCCTTACTTAAAGAACTGGGATTTAATGTTGGAGTTGTTGATCTTAATGTTGATAATAGAGGATCAATATTCTTAGCAAAGAATCCAGCTCAAGAACATAGAACAAAACATATTGATATTTGTTATCATTATGTTAGAGAATGTGTTGAAGATAAAGATATCAACATTCAATATGTTCCCATAAATAATCAATTGGCTGATATCTTAACAAAAAATTTGACTTGGCAAAAGTTCAAAGAGTTAAGAGATAAAATTGGCATTGAGATCCTCAATGAGGGGGAGTGTTGAAACGGATGTAATCCGTTACGCACACAATGTGTTCCGCACCATGGGAAACATCTTGGATCTATCCAATCTTATCTCAGATGGGACTGATCTTATCTAATCTGTCATATAATCAATGTTTGTACATGTGGACATAATTATAGAGTTCACTGCTATTAATATCTTGACAGATATTATATAGTTAGACAGATATTATAGAGTTTGACATGTGTCAAACTCAGACAATAGCACACCATGTGCATGACTGTGCATTACCAAGCACAATATAAATGATCAGTCAGCACTACTAATATCACTGACATCAGACCAGTAGATAGACAGTATAAATACCTCAGTACTTAGACATCAATCTACATCCTCTGCTCTACTAAGTGATTGCTCTACAGCAGACTTAAGTGACATACTACAGCTACAATTAAGTGTTACTTACTTAGCTCTACTATTCTGCTGTGCTCCTGTCAGTTGTTGCTTCAACACATTTCAACACTGTGGGCACTGCAGCTATCTGCAGATATTCTGTCAAGTTACTGCAGATTCACTGCAGATTCACAGTGGGTGCTACAGGTGTCTGCAAACATTCTACTTGAAGTCTGTGACTTGTCTGCCAGTCCTGTAACACTGTGGGTACTGTGAGGAATCCCCAGGTTTGCTGATGTGATGTAACTCATTTCTGTTCAAATAAATAAGGTGTGTATGATACAAATTCCATTTCAATCCCAGATTTTTGTGGCTGGTGCAAAACTTCAAGCACAGTAGCACCTAAATGAAGTTTTTTAATGCAACACCTTTGCAAGTTCTTTCCAGATACCTTTCATGCCTTTTCTTTCCAATCTTTTCTTACTCACAAAAAGAAAACATTGCTCATAGCTACCTACACACCACATGCAATCACATGCTTCTACTTTCGTAGCAACAACTCTACTCATGAGTAGTACTGGCGTCCCGTGTAGGCCTGTGCAACTACCTGTCCTGCATGCGGCTTCGGCCGATGCGTGTCCACTGCAGAAATGGGCAGTGCGTACCTACACCCATCTTAGTTTTGCTTGTCCAATCCAATAATGCAATTATACGCACCGTTCTTCATCGCATCCATATGCCTTGGGTGTGAGCTTAATCACTGTATGCAACGGCACTTTAATGTATGGGAGATCGGCTTGGGGAAGGTCGTGGAAATAGGCATATCTTTGTCCCATCATTACCAAATCACCACAATTGGCAACTCACACGTACAAGCAGCGAAGTATCGCCTTGATACGTGTCAGAATCAGTTCATCCACGATGCTGCCAACCCACCTGATGCCCTATGATCAAGATATGTTCTTGACGCTCCAGCTCCATGATCACAGGTTCCAATCGAAGTACAACATCTCGGTATGACTCGCCTCCTCGATAACGATAGTTGAACTTATCTTCGTCGCGATTTGCAAAGTCGTCTGGATACGCTTGCTGCGGGAGTAGTAAGCACTCGCATCTTCACGATGTGCGCAGAAAGAACCTCTATTTCCTATTGTGATTCTACAGTGAGATACAATCGCATAGCAAGCTGAGAATCATACCTCGTAAGTCATGCCGTCGCAAACGCCTGTCGCTGTCAGCAGTATCGGAAGTGGTTTATCGTGGCCTTCATACCTGCGTCTAACTCGTCCAAAGATTTCCAAGTCAACTTTGGATACGGCAGATAACTTGCGGTTTGGATCGTACGTCGCAGGGTCGATGTCCATATCTCACAACGCTAATTAGGAAGATCCCTCAACCATTTTTTAATACGCACTGTCAGTTGCGCGTCACCAACGTTATCTCTTACAAGTTCCGGAAGAGCTTTCGCGTACTGCAACCCGCGCGGAGAAAGTAAAGAATCCCCGCCAATACGTCCTTTTACATTATAGTGGCTTTCCCCATGCTGATGAAATAAATGGTCGGCAATACGAAAAGAAATGCCCAGGAGCCTTACGCGTGAAAGATAAATGCTACGAGGTTTGACGTGCAAATTCATCAAATAAAATGCAATTCGGCTTTGTAAGTATCCGTTCATCCGGTTAACCGTAACGCTGCTTCCCACGTTGATTATGCGCAAATAGGACAAATGAGGTTCAGTTATGGTCTCATATATCCTTTCGTATTCTTTGATCCGACGAAGAAAGTCTTTCTTGGCTTCTTCTGGGGACGTGTCTTTGTAGTCAGGATCACCGGAGCTGATCTTGAGTGCCACGTTTGCGGCTAGTACAGCAGGATCATCGCAAATAGATTCCAGGAAGATTAGACTAAACCCCTTTTCTTTGGCTACGCGTGCTTCAATGCTGGCCCTGTTGCCAAGAATGTTAAAAGCATTCGTAGCGGTCGTAGGGTGATATGCACCTGCGCGCACGAGTACTGTTGGTGGCATCTGTGACGCATAAGCGCTAACCATGAACACGCATGAGCGAAACATAATACCGTGGATGCCCACGTTGCCACCTTCCATTAGCCACTGTATCAGCATCTCAAGACTATCGATAGCAAGCCGTTCACGAGATTCGTTAGCTGTGGCATTGTCGTGATTGAACCATGATGCTGTATGGTTCTCTTTAACACCACTCCTAGTTCGGAGGTCAACTAGGAGTGAATAAAATCAACCATAGTACTTGCTGCTGGGCTTTTTGTCTAGCCCTTGTGCGTCTGAGCTGTCCTACATTAAAAACCTAAATGCAGAATGTCTCTGCTGGCCTTGTCCATGATCTGTGGGGAATAGTACCTTGACATCATACTCGAGCCACTGATCAAGATTCTCTTAGAAAATTGCGACGCTTTTATGCAAAGTCGCACCTTGAGATAAATCATGAGTTTATTGCTAAGGTAGGATTTACCGCGAGCGGGCAGGCCGACCTTTGTAGAGGCGACTCAGGAAACAGTGGTCCAGAACGGCATACGCTTACAGTGGCAACGACAATTTTCGATTCCGAGTAGTCGGGCTTTGCGACTTCAAACCAGGTTCAACGCAGAAACGTGAGAGTAACAACAAGCTATACCTTTCGTGCCAATGCCTTTGACAGGCAGAGGTGGAGTGGGCGCTTGCGAAGGCTTCCTGCTAGATATGGCTGATGCATCAAATCTCTTCAGCCTGAAATTGCTTATCTATCTGGTGATGAATGCGAACGTATATATCCATGACTTACATGGGCCCTCCCGCTCCGAAAGCAGCGGGAGGACGGCCTCGGGCACTCGAATCGAGCTCGCCCTTGCTCTGCATGTCCATAAGAACACCCGCAGCACGTTGAAGGTCTCGGGAGAGTTCCCGTGAGGAAATTGATGAGTTCGCCATGATGTCGGACAAGAGATAGGCGATACGCCGGTCTCGGGTCGACCAAGCGCGACCAAATGGCAAAGGCCACACTCGGATATCTATTTTGACCTCGCAGTTGCGGCGCGCGACCCCTTCCCCTCTCCATGTAGAATACCCTATGCCCCACACCCTTTGCCCTATGCCTTCCTCTTTAGGTATTCCCTTATAGTATATAAGATGCACATGTAGTAGTAGTTGAACCTTAAGTTTGACTTATTGTTTGTCATTATTTCTTTATCAATAAGTGTCATAACCATTCTGCTAACCATCTCAAACCTAAGGCATTGCTTGCCTTAGTGCTGTAATAATTGATCACCTTCTTGTTTGACTTAGTCATTCTAAGTCTGTACTCAGCATTGTTCCTATCTCCAGTGTCAAAGCAACAACTGACAGGAGTGCAGCAGAATAGTAGAGCTGAGTAAGTTAACACTTACTGGTAGCTGTAGTAGTCACTTAAGTCCGCTGTAGAGCAATCACTTAGTAGAGCAGAGGATGTAGATTGATGTCTAAGTACTGAGGTATTTATACAGTCTATCTACTGGTCTGATGTCAGCGATATTAGTAGTGCTGACTGATCATTTTGATTGTGCTTGCTAATGCACAGTCATGCACATGGTGTGCTATTGTCTGAGTTTGACACATGTCAAACTCTATAATATCTGTCTAACTATATAATATCTGTCAAGATATTAATAGCAGTGAACTCTATAACTATGTCCACATGTACAAACATTGGTTATATGACAGATTAGATAAGATTGGTCCCATCTGAGATAAGATCAGATAGATCCGAGATGTTTCCCACGGTGCGGAACACATTGTGTGTGTAACGGATTACATCTGTTTCAACACTCCCCCTCATTGAGGATCTCAATGCCAATTTTATCTCTTAACTCTTTGAACTTTTGCCAAGTCAAATTTTTTGTTAAGATATCAGCTAATTGATTATTTGTGGGAACATATTGAATGTTGATATCTTTATCCTCAACACATTCTCTAACATAATGATAATGAATATCAATATGTTTTGTTCTATGTTCTTGAGCTGGATTCTTTGCTAAGAATATTGATCCTCTATTATCAACATTAAGATCAATAGCTCCAACATTAAATCCCAGTTCTTTAAATAAGGATTTAATCCACATGATTTGTCAGAACAATCTGACAAGCTCATGTATTCAGCTTCAGTGGATGACAAAGCAACTGTTTTTTGCTTTCTTGAAATCCAGCTAATTGGAGCTCCTGCTAATAGAACAAGATTACCTGTTACTGATTTGCGTGTGATTTGGTCTCCAGCCCAATCAGCATCAGCATAAGCAGATGAGTTGCAGAACCTTCATTTGCTGCAGGTATATATCCTGCTGGTAATGGTGTACAAACAGGTTTAGAATCTTCTTGACCAAATCTTTTAACTATTTTCTTTGCATAGTTAATTTGATCAAGAGTTATCAATTTTCTTTTTCTATCTTGGACTATTTTCATTCCAAGATATTCAGAAATGGGTCCTAAATCTCTACATTCCCATTTAGTTATGAATTTGTGTTTTATTTCCATGAGTAATTTCCTATTATCACCCATGAATAACACATCATCAACATATAGTATTGCTACTATTATTGATTTTTGTCTATAGCAAACATAGACTCCTGTGTCTGTAAGACAACGTCCAAAGCCTAATTCTTGTAGACTTTTGTTTGCTTTTTTATTCCAAGCTAAAGAAGCTTTTTTAATCCATATAAGGCCTTTTTGAGCTTATAGACTTTGTGCTCTTGTCCTTTGATGATAAATCCTTCTGGCTGTTCCATATATATGTTTTCTTCTAAGTCTCCATATAGGAACACTGTCTTTACATCTAGTGCTTCAATTTCCCAATTTGCTAGCACTGCTGTAGCCATGAGGAGTCTCACAGTTTCAAATTGTGCAACTGGTGAGAATGTATCATCATAATCAACTCCAGGTATTTGTGAAAATCCTTTAGCAACAAGTCAAGCATGTTTTTCAACCATTGCTTTTAACAGCATAAACCCATCTACATTTCACAGGTTTTCTGTTTTTAGGACATGGTACTAATTCCCATATGTCACGGTCTTGAAGGGCTTTAATTTCTTCTGTCATTGCAGTATGCCATTGATCCCATTCTTTGGGATTAGATGCTTTTAATTTATATGCATCTTTATATGTCCATTGATCCACATTTTTGGAAGAATTCGGACTTATGGCTTTTGATAGAAGGTAGTTAACAAATTTATTTCCTCCTTCTTTATGCAATTTATGAATAAAGTTGACAGATTGTCACTAGTGACTTAGATCTGAGATGCTTATTTATCTCATTCTTCACTTGAATCACCAAATGGATCTTCATCATCAGACTTTTCATCAAATCTCTCATCTCGTCTAGATTTCCTTTTTCTGAATGTTTATCCCCATGTCAATCTTTGGGATATTTGTTGTTTGTTCAGGAGGTGTAATAGTTCGATTCAAATTTGGTTCTATATATTATCCTGATTTCCATTATCAGGAGTTAAAGATGAATCTGGTAGCCCTTTATCATTATCATTATCACAAAATGGACTGCTGTTTCCATTAAATGTAGCATCATGATTTTATGATAATCATTGTTTCTTTATCCTTGGGAGTATCATCATCACTGTCACTATCATATGAGTGACAATGGTGTATGTGGGAATTGGAATCAGATTCCTGTCCTTCTTTATCATCCCAAGTTTCAATACCTGGTGGATGTTTAAATAGTCTCTCATTTTGGCCTTCTATTTTGGCTCTAGGAAATATATGTTCATCAAATAATGATTGAACACCAACAAATATGGAGTTATTGTTTTGCATGAGTTTATAAGCTTTTGAGCCATTTTCATATCCAATGAATGTCATGGCTTTAGCTCTTGGCGTAAGCTTATTTGGTCTAATTTCTTTTGGTAAGAAAACCCATGCCAAACATCCAAATGTTTTGAAGTAATGAACTTCTGGCTTTTTGTTATATAAATTTTCATATGGAGTCATCCATTTTTTTGTTCTTTTTAATGGTGTGCGATGATATGTATGGATTGCAGTTTCCATTGCAAATTCCCACCACAATTTAGGACATTGTGCATGGAGACACATACTTTCTGCTTTTTCCAATATGTATTATTTAATCTTTCTGCACGGCCATTTTGTTGGTGGATGTATGGTGCACTTTGTTCATGTAATATGCCTTTTGCTTTAAGAATAGATCAAATTCATTTGATTTAAACTCTCCCCCTCGATCCGATCTGAAACGTCTGACTTTTCTTCCTGTTTGGTTTTCAAACAGTGTAACAAAGTCTTTGAAGTTTTGAAACATTTCTGATTTTGATTGTAGGAATGCCAAGAAGGCATATGAAGAATAATCATCAAGAATCATCAAGCACCATTTTTTACAATGGTATGATTCTTGTGGAAATTCAAGCAAATCAGCATGTAACAACTCTAAAGGTTGTTTTGAATGTGTTTGTGATGTAGGATAAGATTTATTATGCATCTTTCCTTGTGCACATCCTGAACAAATAGGAATATCTGAAGGTATTTTGATTTTACTATCAAAACCTTCAGTATTTTGGCTCATGTTTTTAATTACATTTTTGTTTGCATGAGCCATACGATTATGCCAGGTAGTAAAATCAGCCAAGTTGACTAATTTGTTCATTCTTTTATCAATAATCACTTCTGCCCAATGAATCAGTTCAAACTGATTTTTAGGTCTAGCAATTATTGAATTATTTCCTTTATATGAAAATACTGTCTGATCACTGTTAGATGATTCAATGTAACCAGCGATCTTCAATTGTCCTGATGAAATAAGTTTATGAGAAGCTTTTGGCATGTAACACACTTCCAATTTAGCAGTATGTCTCTGTCCTTTGGGATTTTTAAAGGTGAGGAACATGGTTCCTTGACCTAATATGAGAGCAGCTGATTTAGAATCTGCTGTCTTTATTTCTTCAGGTTCAGAATATGGATTATACTCAACAAATCATTTTTGTTATTAGTAATGTGCACAGATGCACCAGAGTCTATGATCCAATATTCTTGTTCTAAATTCTCACTTTTACACAGTGCAGATTTCATTACATTAGCAGCTATTAGGCTACTTTTACATCTGCTACCTACAAACTTACCATTACTATGGTGATTTCCATGATGGTTACATTCTTCTATCATCAGCAAAGAAATCATCATCATAGTATTCATTGTAGGTTTCTTCAGGATCATATCTGATTATAATCAGCAGTTGTATCCTGGTTAGTGAGAAGAACATACTTGTCCTGATAACCATTATCTATTTCATTAATAGATTTTTCCTCAACCTCTTTCTCATTATGAGAAATTTCTTTGTCATCTATCCTAGCTTTAAGTATAGATGCATCAACAAAGTCTTCTTCTATAAGATCTTTTCCTTTTCCTTTAAGATCTTTGATGCTTTTCATTATTTTTAATGTTTCAGAATCGACTTTGTTAATGTTTGGTCTGATTCTATTGGCCAATTTCAAAGAAGAAGGTTGTGGAACATCCACATCCATATCATGGTTATCAAATATAACCATGTTAGCAAATTTTCTAAGATCCGCTTTATCCCTCTTGGATAATTCTCCAGGAGCATTAGCAGCCATAGATAGGAGATTAAGTTTTCTTTTCCTATTATCTCTATGTTGCTTATTAGACTCCCAGTTGGGTCCTCTTTTGTTTTCCAGGAGGTACATAAGCAGGTTTATTACTTGGACCTGCTTGTGCATTATTTGGGACATATCTCCCTTTAGGCAAATTAACTCTGGGTGTAAGTCCAGGTTTCTTATAAAGTTTTTTGCCTTTAGAAGAATTTGTTCCACTCCTTTGAACAAAATTTGCAGATGGATTTCCTGAGTCAGCTTTACAACACTGCCATTCATTCTCTATCTCAGGAATGAGATCTTTCAACTTAGTCTCTCCTAGTTTCATTTTAAGGAGGACATAAGTTTTGAATGAATCCCAGGATGATGGTAATCAATCTAAGACTTCCATATATTGGAAATCATTATCAAATTTCTTTCCATTCTGATCCATTTCAGCCCAGAGTTCCATTAACTCATGGACTGATTCTGCAGGACTTTTTCCTTTTGAGAATTCCCAAGTTTTTGTCTTTTTATAAATATTAAATATGGCTACTGCTCCAGGTTTTGCAAATGCAGCAATGAGTGCATCCCAGGTGGCTTTTGACGTCTCTTTTATATATAATTTAAGAGAACTGGGCAAATGGAGTGATATTAATCCATTTGCTTTATTGTCATTTTCTAGCCACTCTAAGTGTAACTTCCATTTCTGGCTAAGTGCTGACACTTGTGCAGCTGTTACACTGGTTGCATTCATTTTGTCCTGTATATTCATTATGTGTAATGCTCCCATTCACATATTGCCATACAGATTTTGTTGAAAATGGTGATAACACATCACACAAACATGCCACAATATGTATAAACATCCCAAGACATACATATGATACTATAGATCAACTTTACTTAATAGTAGTTAGGTTAGTTTGTTACATTTCTCCTTATTTTGCTCAAAGTTTGTCCCAAATTGCTCCTATGTCTGGGGTGCAATATAGTGGACACCTAAACTCACACCTCGGTGTATATTTTTGCTATGGACCACCATATGGCCCAATTTTACATAGATGTACAGGTAATACTGTACAACTGAGAACTTTGCTACATAATAGATCACTATTATCATCATCTTAGCATTGTTCAACTGAGGGTTATAACTGCATCTGACTGGTGTTTCATCAGTAGTCAGTTATTAAAGTTTATTGCCAGTTTCTAATAGATTTAGATTGGAGCATAGCCTTCATTAATCATTCCCAAGTGTTCTTTATAAGAGAAACCAATGGTATGTCCCTTGGCTTAGTAACCATGAGGAGATACCTGTCTTTACATGATACTGTCTCACATACTGCTGTATTGGGACAAATTACATGTACAGGCTGAATGCCTTTGTGTGAGATAGATCTCAATTTAGGCTTTGTGTTTTCTGGCCTCATTGTATGGATTCAGTTTTAGCAGTTTTGACATGAGGTCAAGTTTGGTTGCCATTTCAGCTGTGTCTTTTTCATCATCCTGGATACTATCAACATCCATTTCAAGTCCCAGGAGTGGCTCATCATCTGTCTTCAAATTTTGCCTCAATTGACAAGCAAGTGTTCTTATCCATGCAGTGGCTATATTTCCCCCCTTGTGTCTCTTCCTTTGTTGTGTAGAGTGTAAATTCAGCAACTGTATGTTTTCTGTAATACTGAATAAAATGACCAGAACACTTGACAATGAGATTGTTGGGGCAAAGTTTTGATTGATGAAATCACTGAATTCATGGAAAGTTATATCAGGGAATGCTTCCATATTGTGACCAGTTGCAGCAACAACTGGAAGAAATGAAAGCATGAACAGAAATCCAAGAATTGTTGACCAGGATTGCAATATGACAAATAACCTCAGCAAAACCAGGATATGACTATGACCATAAACATGTCATTCATACTTAATACAAGTACACCTTACTAATTCATTTTTGCTTTGCCCTTTCCCTTCTTCCTGCTCTCATCATCAGCCTTCCTCTTCTTTCTGGCCTCTTTGTTCCTTTCCTTTTCCTTGTTTTGAATCCAAACTGACAAATCCTTAAACATGTACACAGTTTTTCTCCTCTCCCCATATTTCATAGTCACCAAGTGCACTTTCATCTCCTTTCAACCACATTTGAATTTCTGGATATTTGGGCACCTGAGAAAAATTCTTCTTGAAGTGGGAGTACCACATTGACTTGGAAACAAAAATCTCAATTATGTCAACATCAGAAGGCTTTGGAGCTCCAAAGAGTTTGCCAGTAGCAGCCAATTTCTCCATCTGTGCAATAGCTGCAACACATGCCTGGTATTGGCATAGTTGAACTTCAAACCTTTTTCACCATGATCAGGCTTGTTGGGATCCCTAGTCAGATGCAGGGGGATTTGGAGTAATGAAATAATTTCAGAAGAGGATAAATGAGATGAGCTTTCACCAGAAGATGGGGCAGGAATGGCAGAGGAATCAGTATGAGTAATATTTGAGTGAGCCCTGGATTGAGGCTCCTTTCCCAAGGCCTCCTCATCCTAACCAATTCAGTAGCCAATCAAAGTGTCATAAAATAATCACTTACAAGGCCTACCATTAAGCTGTATTTTCCTCCTTGATTGGACCAAAGTGCAGGGTGGTCAACTTCTGTTGCTCTGCTGAACCTACCCTTGATGCACCAATTACTTACTGGAGAGTAATTGTCAGCCAGGTCATGCAAGACTGGGGCTAGGTTCTTGTGGACACTTGTCTTCATTGTCATGTAAGGCCTACTGGTGAAGGGTCTTGAGAGATCCTGAAAACCTCCACAGTTCCCTTCAAAAGCTCATCATCCTTAAAAACATCTTGTTCATCCCCCATGTTAAGGACATTCCCTTGAGCATTACCACATAAATTACCACCTGTGATATGTGATGCTCAAACAAGGGAGGAGGGCTACCCATTTGTACATCTAGTTGAAATTCTGTCAATTTTACTTGGACACAATGAATAAAATCAAGCACAGATGGGTGTAGGCAGTCATTGGTGGTTGTGAATGGCATGGGGCGTGGCCATTTCATTGTAGTTGGGTCACAGGGGAGGGCAGTTGCAGAAGACATAACTGTTTCATTGGAAACGGATTGCGGATGGGCGGAACCGGGTGCGGATGGGTGTAGGCAGTCATTGGTGGGCATGGATGGCTGTTGGTGGGTGTGGATGGTGTGGGGCATGGCCGTGTCATTGTAGTTGGGTCACAGGGAGGGCGGTTGCAGAAGATATAGCCGTATTGAAAACGGATTGTGAATAGGCGGAACTGGGTGTGGATGGGCGCAGGTGGTCATTGGTGGGTGTGGATGGTCATTGGTGGGCGTGGATGGCCGTTGGTGGGTGTGGATGGCGTGGGGCATGGCCGTTTTGTTGTAGTTGGGTCACAGGGGAGGGCAGTTCAGAAGATATAGCCATTTCATTGGAAACAGATTGTGAATGGGCAGAACCAGGTGCAGATGGGCGTAGGTGGTCATCGGTGGGTGTGGAGTACGTGGTGCGCAGCCGTTTCGTTGTAGTTGGGTCAGAGTTGATTCCAGAAGCAGGTGGGTAGGAGAAGAGGGGTGGTAGCACAATGAGTTTAACTATTGGAAAAAACGAGCTGAGTAAACTTACCTTCGGTGTCTGTCAGTACTGACAACACCTGCATCTGCCTCCAGATCCTCCTGGGCTCGCATAGCCAATGTTTTGCTAAATACAGTTACTAAAGTTAGAGAGAAAAAGTCATTACTCACCATTTCAATGATCCTTCTCCTCGTTTTTTCCCTCCTGATGTGCTCAATAACTCTGATATAGTTCGCTTATGGCCACTACGTGTCTTTGGTGGCAAATGCACGAGGGCACCTGAGCCGCGATGAGAGGATCGGCGACGAGGTGGCATGGTGGTAGGTGGTGATGCGTGATGAGTGACGAGCATTGAGGGCTGTGAGTTGACAAGCTTTGAGTGTTTTCGAGCACTGTGATGATGTCGAGTGCTGTGATGCAAGTGCTGTGACAAGCGTTGAGCGTTGAGGCCGTTGAGGGCTATGACGAGGGCTGCAGGCTCGTGGCACGTGACACGTGACGTGTTACCAGAGCTGAGGCCATGACAAGCACTGAGCTTGAGGGCTGGCAGGGGGTGCGTGATGGCTGTGACGCGTGTTGAGCATTGTTGAGGGCTTTGATGATGCCGAGGGCTGTGACGAGTGTTGAGCGTTGAGGACCGTGACAAGCGGAATGATGCGTAGGGCTGTGACAAGCGACGGTGGTGGTGTGACGCATGATGAGGGCTGTGATGAGTGTTAGGTGTGACGAGCAATGGCTGTGACGAGCATGGGTGTGACGCGTGGTGTGTGACATGTGACAAGCACTGAGGGCTGTGACAAGCAATGAGGAGTAACAATGGAGCACATTCCAAATACACACAAACATACATTAGATATGTGAGTGATACATACCATATTTGGAAATCCTAGTATATTCCTTGTGCAGTCCTAGCATAGTCCCACTAGGAATCCCTAGCTCAGTCCAACCTATGACTAGGACTTGACTAGGAATGCACTTGGAATGAGCTCAGAATACAGAGTGGCAAAAAAAATGTTTTCAGACCACTCAGAATGACTCAGAATCCGATCAGAAGGGGGGGGGAGAGGAAAGTCCTCCACACTCTTTATTAGAAACTGGCAATAAACTTTAATAACTGACTACTGATGAAACACCAGTCAGATGCAGTTATAACCCTCAGTTGAACAATGCTAAGACAGATAGATGATGATAATAGTGATCTATTATGTAGCAATTCTCGGTTGTACAGTATTACCCGTACATCTATGTAAAATTGGGCCGTATGGTGGTCCATAGCAAAAATATACACCGAGGCGTGAGTTTAGGTGTCCACTATATCGCGCCCCAGACATAGGAAGCAATTTGGGACGAACTTTGAGCAAAATAAGGAGAAATGTAACAAACTAACCTAACTACTATTAAGTAAAGTTGATCTATAGTATCATATGTATGTCTTGGGATGTTTATACATATTGTGGCAT
The DNA here is from genome assembly GCA_023014475.1 of Amanita pallidorosea. Lineage (NCBI taxonomy): Eukaryota > Fungi > Basidiomycota > Agaricomycetes > Agaricales > Amanitaceae > Amanita > Amanita pallidorosea. The sequence goes on along the minus strand of JAEBUS010000136.1, from coordinate 58,750 downwards.
GTTTGTGTGATGTGTTATCACCATTTTCAACACTGAACTCTTCATATAGTGTTTTACCAATAAGCATCAGAGGATTGTCATTTGGATGGACTTGATGGGAAGTATAAAGCCTGATGAGGTGAGGTTGTGACAGGGGGAAACTGGTGGAAATTGCCACATATGATTATATTCATATTCCCAAATGAACAAGTTGAAGTATCATGTTGGATGTCAGCAGCTTTACCAATGGATATGTTTCTTTCCAATAAAGCCAACAGATGTTTTGATATCATAGAGATTTCATCAATTATCAGGAATTTATATGGTTTCCAGAAATCTTGTAATTTTTTCCAAGTTTTGTCCAAGACACGTCTGTCATTTAGATGTGACAATAAAGCAATACTGTGAGTTGTTTTCCCTCCAATAAGCAAAGCTGCGACTCCTAATGTTTGCAATAATATCAGAATGCAAATAGCAATTGTTTGATCCAATTGGTGAGAAACAATGTCATATGCAATCTTTTGTTTGGAATTCAATTGATGTAGGCCAAAAGTAGAGGGTAGGTAAGGGTTATTGATAACAAGAGACAGATTGACAACAGAAGGAATAATTGTTTCAGATTGTGAACAATTTTCCAGAATTGAAACAGTTGCATTATTGTTGTATGAACTTGCCATAGCAGTACTATTAATCAGTTGTCCAGAATCAAGTTGAGAATGGACTAAGGCATCCATTTCATTCCTCCATATTTCAAATCTCTGGAAATCAACAGTTCCTGCTTTTTGTGTGGATTTTTGTATGTTTTTCGTATTCCATTCCAAAATATTATAGTCAAATACCATGAGCATATGCAATTGCAATTGCTTCATCTGCACTTCTTCTTTCTCTCAGGAAGGAATGCAATTCTAGCACTTGTTTTATGTCAGTTTTGGTAATTGTAGGAATGACAACATTGGTTTGATTCAATGTAGAATGATTATCAACAACGTTGTTTTCAAGGTCAATTTCAAAATCTTCTTGCTGCTGAGCAGTATTGTTATTATTTGACTCAATGGCAGCTTTGTGAAAGTATTGAATGTTCGAAAGAGTATGATGTATTGAAGGAGTAGCTGAGGATAGGAATGTCTGGAATGCATCTGACCAAGTCTCAAGTGGTGTTTTAAGATCAATTTGAAGATTGCGCCAAGGTTTCAGAAGCATAAGCATGCATGCACAATAGAACAAATAGATCAGAGGGTCATCATTTCTTGGAAAATAACAACCAATAATGTTAGGAAGGGTATTGTGATTTTGAGGCCGTATAACTCCAATACTTTACCCTCCCCCCCCCAGTCCAATTAGACTCTGATGACACCTATAGGACACCTATAGGACTCCAATGAAAAAATCCAAAAACTTCAAATATTAAGAAACATGTTTTGCATTGTTTGTTTATGTTTGCTTGATATATCTGTATGAGTTTCAAGCCATATAGTACAGAGAGGCATTGTGGAAGCTCAGAAAACAAAGCTTGGACCAGACCATCCACACAATCTACTCTAATATGATACAAAACAGCTTCTACAAGTCATTATCCTCCCTACTACTTATTAGACATGCTTGGACCAGACCATCCACATATTCTACTCTAATATTTTACAAATTCATTACATTCACTACTATCATACTACTATCAGACAACTTGGACCAGACCATCCACATATTCTACCTAATATGATACAAAAACAGCTTCTACAAGTCATTACTCTCACTACTACTGCTGTCAGACACTGAACTATTATTAGCCTTGGCTATCTTCCTGCAAACATGGATTGTATGATATGTTAGCATTGTGTGCAAAAACCAATGAAAGTTCCCAGCAGTCATCCTTCTGAGGATTGAATCAAAACCTCCCAACCATGCATTCAGCTGTTCACAAGCCTGTGTGTTGAATGCACTTTTCTTATAACTGCCCATCCCTTGCTCTGCCTGTCACTACAAGAACCATCCCTTGGTGTAGGATTGCACCATACTTGGCATAGATAATCATCAACAGAGTGGTTTGTGTAGTGGTATGAATCCACAATAAATTGACTTGTTTTACTCCATGTTTGGTCCCAGCTACCATTGGAAATACTGGTTCTCAGTACTTGGCAGGCCTTATCAATGCAAATAATCTGGCCTTGACTCTTCTGTTGGGAATACTTTCTCAAGAAGTCTAGTATGTTAGAAGGTGACTCAGCAATTGCAAACTTGGCCCAACCCACAACAACTCCACATGGTGCACATATTGTTTCCACACAATAAGTTCTAGAGGGTATGAAGTGATCTTTGCCTCCATCATTGTTTTCAACTTCCTGGTCATGTGGCTGCTCATTTCTTGGCTGCTGGGTCATTTCTGACAAACCTTTGCCACTTTGCCTGGTGTCCTTGACATGCTAATGTCCCATCTACTTTCTGCCTTGTGCAACGAGACACATGGCACTGACTACCATACAGATCTTCATGTAATGCACAATAAACTCCACCATGTGCATTTAAAAGGTCTGATGCACATTCCCCATATGCACATCTTGTATGCCCTATCACAATTCCATCAACCACTACCATGTTCACAGGTGATCTGATATTCTCATCCTCATCTTCTGATTCACTGTCTGATAAAGTTTGTGATCTCCTGTGCTTCTGGCTGCATTCTTTACAAGAATGTCAGCTCTTATTATACCATTTTCACCCAAAACATGGTATGCTTCCTTTGTCACTTCCTCAATTGGTAGATTGTCTCTAATAGTCAGATTCTGATTTGACAAGGATCCAGTCATTCTAATAGATTCTTGAACAAATGCCTGCCATATTTGTCGTCTGCTCCCTTCCCACATTTAAATTTTGATTTTGTGAGACACAGAAGGCATCATTCCAGAATTCAGTGTAGGCTGAAGTAGATGCATGGAAATTGTATGCACCACTCAGGACAGCAGAGATAAATGATTGATCAACCCACAAACTTTGTCCAATTTTGACATATTTGGCAGAGTTAAGGTAGGTTCTTTCTGGTTGGTCCAGAAAGCCAGTAGGTGACCTCTCATGGTCTGCATAATAAATGGTATTGCATGTGTCACAAGAGCCTGCTAAAACTGGAACATTTTCATAGGCTTTGAAACCTTTGATCAGAGTGACATATGGTATATCCCTTGGCTTTGTGTTCAGGAGCAAAGAGTGTTGAAAATGGTGATAACACATCACACAAACATGCCACAATATGTATAAACATCCCAAGACATACATATGATACTATAGATCAACTTTACTTAATAGTAGTTAGGTTAGTTTGTTACATTTCTCCTTATTTTGCTCAAAGTTCGTCCCAAATTGCTTCCTATGTCTGGGGCGCGATATAGTGGACACCTAAACTCACGCCTCGGTGTATATTTTTGCTATGGACCACCATACGGCCCAATTTTACATAGATGTACGGGTAATACTGTACAACTGAGAACTTTGCTACATAATAGATCACTATTATCATCATCTATCTGTCTTAGCATTGTTCAACTGAGGGTTATAACTGCATCTGACTGGTGTTTCATCAGTAGTCAGTTATTAAAGTTTATTGCCACTTTCTAATAAAAGGCCTACTCCGACACTGTGTTAAAACAAATAATAACATATTTGTATGCTCTGCTGAGGATACCATCCAAAAGAAGGAGCTTACAAAACAAGAAAAATATGTGTTAGCTTTACACAACCATCACTCTGGTCAACGCACATGAAACCAAGACTTGCCTGACATGCTTTCCTTAGCTGTTGGAATGACAGTCTTGATTACTCAGAATTTGAATACCGATTTAGTTATCACAAATGGTGCAAAAGGTGATATTGTGGAGATTCTGCTTCACCCAAATGAAGAGCTTGCAAATATTGAATTGATGCACATGCTTCAATATTTACCAATATGTATCCTGGTTTGTCTATCCAGAACGAGAGTGGAAAATCTTTCAGGTTTACCACACACCATCATACCAATTCATCCTTCATCACAAACAATAAAAATCAAAGTACCCGGCTTGAATGGCAAATCACACTTTCGAACAGTTGTCTGAAAACAATTTCCAATAACAGCCTGCTATGCTTTGACAGACTATCGAGCACAAGGACAGACTATCTCCTATGCTATTGCAGACATAGGTCAACCTGCTACAGGAGCCTTAAGCCTGTTCAACATTTATGTTACGTTAAGCTGAGTCCCATCCAGAAATTCAATTTGTCTATTAAGAGACTTTAAAGAAGATATCTTATTAAACAAATCTCTTCCATTGGAATTAGAGGAAGAGGATAACCAGTTGATGATATTAAAGATGCAGACAGAGGCATCTTGATCATGAGCATCAGACTGACAATACTTAATCAACTCCTCTTGGCCATAAATATATATCATTGGTAGAATAAATATAACTTAATTAACTAGTTATTGCACTCCTTGTATCCTCTCCTTTCATACACTGTCTAGAATAGGGTAGAGAGAGAGGGAGGCAAGCATGAGGAGAGGGCAGAATGGCAGATGGCATACAGGGCAATAAGAGTGCAGCAGAAGGCTCCTGGTGATGGGGTGGCAAGAGTAAGCAGCACAGAAAGGGCAACAGAGGGTAAACATGAGGAGGGTGGGAGGCAAACAGGGCGGCGAGGTCACAGACAGGGTGGCAGGATAGAAGAGGGTGATGAAGGCAAAGGGCAGCAAGAGCGGTGGCAAGACTCAGCGGTGCGTAGATGGCAGGATCCGACACATGGAGGACAGTGAATGTGAGGAGAGGGCAACAGAGGCAAACAGGGCAGTGGTGAGAGAAGAGGGCAACAATGGCAAAGGGCAGTAGAGGGCAGCAGCGAGAGTGAGCAGCACGTATATGACAGTATCCCACATATGGAGGACAGTGAAAGTGAGGAGAGGGCAGCAGAGGCAAATAGGCACTGAGACACAGAGAGAGAGAAGAGGGCGATGAGAGTGAGCAGCACGTAGATGACAGGATCATTGCTATAGTTTGTTAGTAGATGCTACTATGATATACAAGCTTACCGGTCAAAACTTTCAGCCATATCAACTGAGATATGGTGAGCAAGAAGAGGGTGGCGAGAGAGAGCGGCATGTAGATGACAGGATTGTCACTGTAATTTGTTAGTAGACGACGCTACTATGATATACAAGCTTACTGGTCAAAGATTTCGGCCATATCGACTGAGACAGAGGAAGGCAGCGAGACAGAGCGGCATGTAGATGACAGGATCGTCGCTGTAATTCATTAGTAGACAACACTACTATGATATACAAGCTTACCAGTCAAAGATTTTGGCCATATTGACTGAGACAGAGGAGGGCAGCAAGACAGAGCAGCATGTAGATGACAGGATTGTCACTTTAATTTGTTAGTAGACGACGCTACTATGGTATACAAGCTTACTGTGGTATACAAGCTTACCAGTCAAAGATTTCGGCCATATCGACTGAGACAGAGGAGGGCAGCAAGACAGAGTGGCACGTAGATGACAGGATTGTTGCTTTAATTTGTTAGTAGATGATGCTACTATGGTATACAAGCTTACCGGTCAAAGATTTTGGCCATATCAACTGAGACAGAGGAGGGCAGTGAGACAGAGCGGCACATAGATGACAGGATTGTAGCTTTAGTTCATTAGTAGACAACGCTACTATATATACAAGCTTATCTGTTAAAGATTTCAGCCATATTGACTGTTCACCTTGTAGATAGAATAGATAGATAACTTACTGTGAGAGTGGCAGGAAACAGTGGTTGTATGGAATGAGTAGGTTTTGGATGTCAGAAAGAAAGAGTTTGAGCAAAAAAGAAAAACAATGCACAAGATGATATTTAAACAGTAGCTCTGTAGACATGGCGGCAAGAGAGCAGAGGGCTCTGGGACTACTTCAATTGTTCTATGGCAACGAGGGCAGCAAGGGCGGCAAGAGTGAATCACTCCTGGTCCTGGGGCAAGAAGGGAGAGAGGCGGCAAAGGGATGAGACTGAGAATAAGGCGGGTGGGCAAGCAGTGATTTCAACTTCCGATCCTTGCAGCTTATATACAATCCTCTTTGTTGGGGGCACAAACAAATGACTAATGCCACAACAGGGCCTTTCCGGTTGCACCTGCCTGGATAGCAAGCTCAATGAGCCAAGGATCTTTCGGGCAGCACCCAGTCCTGGGGAACCAAGGAGAGGGGATTTTGGCAGATAGGGGGAGGTAATGTAGATATGAAGCTGTAAACCTCACCGTCCAAATCTCTGTGAGGCAACTTCTGAGCTTGTTGGTGTCCAGGGCGTTCACAGCAGCAATGCACATTCTGGACCAGTCAGTGAACTGACCAATGCAGAGCGCATGGTCTGTTTGGCGCAGGTTGCAGGTGATGAGTCATCGAAAAGCAGCTAGTGGCATCAGTAGGACAAGAAACATGTTGTAAGCAGCTGGTGGCTGGGGTACTGATGATGAGCCATGAGCACTTGGCATGGATGACATGCTGGATGGGCTGCAATGAGTGATGGAAGCGGTGTGGCAATGGTGACATGCATGCTCCTTGCTGAAATTTCAACAGAGCGAGGGGAACAAAGCCAACAGCGTCTCAGTCATCTTGATTGTCCCACCAGTTTTGGCCTGCATGCAGGTGCAAGGGGCAAGGGAGAAGGAAAGTGTAAATACGACTTGGCGAGGCTCACAACATGCCAAGAGAAACATACCAGGTAGATGGGTGGTTTTGGGGAGGTTTGAAGTCAGCGTTGCCTGTCCTGTTGGAGCTGCCATTCATGCTTAGGGTGAAACGGGGGCATGTGGGTTGGGAATGAGAGAGGCTGAAAGAAAGGCAGGGCTGATGCCCCTTGATGGTGAAACAGTAAGGTGAAGGCCGACATGGAAATGGTGTTTGGCCAAAGGGGCTCAGATGGTCATCGGAAGTCACTCGGAATGAGAGACGGCACTGAAATGGTGAGGGGAAAATGAGCAGAACAGCAGAGCGTCGCTGAGCGATGGAGTATGCTGGCGATCCATCGGTTAATTGTATTATTCAGCTGGATGTCTTCTGGGTCATTAATCATACCCTTGATGTATTTCACGTCTACTTTGACCACTAGGTTTTTTATGCCAATAATGAAGATCTTGACGTCCTAGAGGGCCCGGAACAGTCCATATAGCTCCAGTTTAGACTGTGAGTACCGCTGTGTGCGCTCGTTGAATGTAATAGAGCCGTACCAGCTCAGATAGCGCTTCTTGTCATCACCAATCTGTGAAAGCCAATACCCTACCACATACCATGACGAGTCAACAGCCAAAATAACTTCATTCACCAAGTCATAGTTGATTCCTCGTATGGCGGTGGAATTTATTGTGAGTAATTTTAATGCATCAAAAGCGGCCATATGGTGGTCCCTGAATTGGAATTCAGCATCCTTCTGTAAGAGGTCTGACAATGGTCTAGCGTGCTCTGTGTAGTTTTTGACATAAATGTGGATGGTTCTGAGGGTACCCAGAAATCTGTGCACTTCAGTGATGGTTTCCAGTACGGGCCAATTCGTGATTTTCGCTATCTGCAAGTCGTCAGGAAGGCATCCTTTGTATGTGACTTTGTGTCCAACAATCACTGCTTCCGGAATGCAAAGAAGGACTTCTTGCCTGAAAATGTGCCTCTGGTGTGTTTGATGCATTGAATAACTCAGTTAATATTTTGCATGTGCTCCCATATGAAATGCCAAATGCCGGAATTGTTTCATAAGTGCCATCAGGTAGTTTGTACCGGGTTTTCGGGCCTTTGCATGGACAGTTTGTTGAATTATGACCATAAGAACTGTTCTACAGGCGCCTTACCTAAGCAGTCTGACACAGACTAGGGACATGTGCTAGGTTTGCACAAGCAGTACCTGTGTGGCATAAGTCTTGCAAGGGTTTAGGTTGAAACCTGAGGGTAAGGGCCATCTGTACAGGTCTTAGTTAGTGAGCTCTACTACTAAGACCTGGTAGCTCAGTGGTTAGAGCATGCCACCCGGATAGTGGATGAGGTCCCAGGTTCAATCCCTGGTCAGGTCACTTTTATGCAATCCAACACAGTTGTCTACAAATGGCTTAGTGATGTGCGGAATTTTTTCTTGCAAGATGAATGTTAGATCACCATGCTGGACCTGCATGGAGTTTGTGTACCCCATTGGTATGGACATTAGCCGGAATGTGCCTAGCAGTGTCTGGAAGGTTGTGAGATCTCAGGATTCCATGGCAAGTCTATGCTGGTCAAATCCAACAAAGAGGTTGAATGTCGCGTAGCAGGAGTATCCTCTGAATGATTTGGTGAGTAGTTCTACATTTGGCAGTTGAGTGGAATCCTTGATAGCTACGGCGTTGAGCGGTTGTAAATCATGGATGATACGTAGTGATTTCCCATCTTTCTTGGTGACACAGAACCATCGGGATTGGTAGGATGAATTTGATGGTTTGTAGACTCTGGAGGCAATTTTGTCCTTGATGATTTTGACAATCTTGTTGTACTTGCTGGGCAGAATCAGTATATTCTTGAGTACCCAGGGCACGTGTTCGATTGTAGGAATCACCACTGGATCAAAGTACTCGTCAGAGAATCTTCCTTTCTCTTCTTTGGTCCAAGCAAACCCGTCTTTGTGTATCCAGATCAGGTAGTGGATGAGCTTTTCTTCTTTGGTGGTCAGAAAACCTGTGGGGTTGATGTTTTGTCCGTTGATGTGTTCTTCAGTGTATCTGGCACCTGGCATGACGTCCAGTGGCTGTGTTGGTAGTATGGGAAGATCGGCGAGTGGATTGGATGGTATGTGGTAAATAATTCAGAATTTCTCTGGTAGTGTTGTGGTGACTGGTTTAAAGTGGTTTGTGACTTTCTTATATGCTAGTGTTTCGGCAGGTGAATCAAATTCAATTTCTTCTGCAATTATACTAATATGTCTGTGGTATGGTAAAAGAAGGTTGCCACTTATTTTTGGCACTGTGAGCATATCTCAAAAATTGTCCCTGGCCAAGTGGTATGGGTTATCCCCTTCTCCAACTATGTAGACTTCTGGCTTTTACTTGTGCTGTTCGGTAGTGCTAGCTGGCAGCGGAAGTGCGGCTGTGCTGGATGGTGGAGGGGAACGTAGTATTAATGATCATCATATTAGGTGGTAGTAAGTTGTTTGTTTTGATCTTTGGTGTATGTACACTGTTTGGTTCCTTGATATTGACACGTTCAGCAGTTGGTGGACTGCAGGCGTCTTGTCTCCGTGGTGGCAATTCATCAACTATTAACAACCTGTTTTGGCTGTGCCTTGCCTCGTCCTCAGCTTCGTGATAAGGATCGTAGAAGCGCCCATCTTGGGGCATGTGACCATGATATCCTGATGTCCGTTTGGGTAGTCATGGGTGATGGCGGAGAAAAGTGTAAAGAAGGGGCAGCTGACGAAGACTTCATATGGCATGTCTTCAACAATATGGGCTTGAATATGCATGGTTAGGCTGGCTACTGTCATTGTCAGATTTTCTGTGATGCTGAGGGTCATGTTCATTGTGCATGCTGTTGGCAGTCTCCATCATGATCTTTCTTGCTGGCTGAATGGCTAAGCCGGCTCCCGTTTGCTCCACTTGTCTTCTCAGATGATGATGATTTTGACCTGTTGTTGATGATGCATTCACATGGTACCTTGCTCCGAGGGTTGCATTGATGGCTCGGAGGCTTTGAATCGGCTTGGTAGTGGCCAGTAGAACATCGGTGGGATCCTCAACATTGTTGTCTTCCTCGTGTTTGGCTGCTGATACCTCATTGCTGGACGCAGGTCCATGTGTTTGTGGTAACCAGTTGACATAAATCTTTCTGGATGGCTGGGGATAATGCAACAATGTCCTTGCAGCGAGGTCACGGGCAAACTTAGTAAGTGGTCAAGGATCCTTTTTGATGCTGTTGAGTCATCAATTGGCGACCAAAACTTATACATTGGTGTGTCTTTTTCTTTTCCTTGCCCTTTGATGACAAGGCGAGACAGAAATGGCTGGGTGGTCTGTTTGGATCTCGGAACTGCCATAGTGGGTGCTTTGCGTTGCTTGGCTGTGTAAGTGTCAGCTGTATTGGCTACTTCCAGGAGGTTAGCTGACGCATCATGCTCCTGAGGCATGTTCGGCTGTTTATTGTCCTTGTGCCATCTGTCCACGCATTCTTTGAAGGTCCAACCGTGGTCTCGGAAGGGGAACCTGCCAGGGTCGTCGCCGTTTGGCAACTGGATCTGTCCATTGATGATTTGTATCTTCCCACCCTTTACGTATTCTTCGCAATCGCGGCACCAATAGGCTTGGTGGTCTGTGGCTCCACAGAAGATGCATCTGTTGAAGGGCGGCGGTCGGTTGTACTGTTGTTGGGCAGCAGATGGAGGGGATGTCTGCGTTCAGTTGGCGGGAGGCGTCGGCATGGTGGAGGAAGCGGAGGTGCATGGCATTGTTGCGGCTAAAAGGGCAATGGCTGGTTGGGAGCTGATTACAAATTGTGCAGCACTGTTCATGTCTTTGAGGTCGTAACCATCATCAGGGTGGTTATCTGGGCATTTGATTGTGAGCTGGGTAGTGATATTGGGTCTGACCTCGTTCAGGAATGCTGACATGTACATAATGCTTGCTTCTTGTTTCATCATGCAGTGCTTGGAGACGAGATAATTCGCTGTAGCCGCAAATTCTTGGTGATATTCTGCTAGGACCGTTTTGGTGGTAACACCAGTGGTCTGGTATTTATTGGTAATCAATTGGAGGGCTACAATAGTGTGTCAGTGGTCAGGCAGAGCCTCTGGGTATACCTCTCGGATTGCCATTTTGTATGCTTCCCACGATTGATCTATCCCAAGTGCATTCTTTGTGGCCGTCCACATTTCTGAAGACTTTTCATCAGTGTAGTATATTGCCCATTTGATGTACTCGGCATTGCCAGAGCATTGGCGGTCCTTGCATATCATTTTGACATCCTCGAGGTAGCGCTCAAGTCTGCTAGCCGTGCCTTGAAAGCGTGGCGCCTCCTTGCTAGACCTGATCGGCATACAGAGGTTTCTGGTTTGGTTTGTGTTGGCCATTGTTATCTGATCAATAATTGGTGTGGGCAGTTGTGATGGCAATGGAGGGAGTACTAGCTTTGGTGATGGTGAGCGTGTGGGAGATCTTGTCAAAGGCGGAAGGGGCGATAAGGCAACTTGCAATGTTGCTCCAAAATTGGCAAGTAGGTGGTGGTGTTCTGCTTTCAGAGTTGAGGTGCCAAATGGAGAGGATGAACGTAATTAGAGGAGGGAGTGTAGATCAAAGTATGAAGACAAGTTGGTGGTTGTTTTGTCTTGTAAGGGAAGGGGAAAAGTTCTGGGTAGTAGCTGTCCATCTTCATCTGTGGAGCTGTCGGATGTGTGTGGCTGTGGTGGAACGTGTTCCGGTTCAGGCTCGGGTGGTGGTGGCAGTGGTGTCAGAGGTTTCTGTGTTGCCCAGAAGGGTGTTGCACAGAAAGGTCAGGACGGCATTGACGGTCCTGCTTGTGACTTGGAGGTTTTCTGTTGGCGCTTTGGTCCTAACTGGGTGGAGAACTTCTCTGTGGCTTTCTGAGCTGCAGAACAAGGTGGAATGACTTATTGATGACCAAAGAGCCCCTTGTGGTGGGCTCCAGGTGAAACAGTAAGGTGAAGGCAGACGTGGAAACGGCGTTTGGCCAAAGGGGCTCAGATGGTCAATTGGAAGTCACTCAGAATGAGAGACGGCGCCAAAACGGTGAGGGGAAAATGAGCGGAATGGCGGAGTGTCACCGAGCGATGGAGTGTAAAAGGAGTGGTAGTATTGGGGTGCTAAAAGCTACTTCCTACTGCAACTACATGCGTACTTTATACTTTCTACCATGAGGCTTACCTGTGACGATGTTTCTCCTCTGAGTCCCATTGGTCTGTGCACGTCCATGCCTCATGCTTGTCAAATATTTGCTGAACCAATGGTTTTGTCCCTTGTGCTGCATGTCCGATGCCCTTCGGCGCGAAGGTTTGTTGCTTTGGTGATGTCCAACACGGCTATGTGTTGGTTTCTTGGTCTGCTTCGGCATTGGTCCCAACGTAGCCAGAACCGGCACATTACAACGGTGGACCTGGGGAGTCCGAGGGATCCGGCGTGGGATTGGAAGCTGTATGCGGTGATGTCAACGGTGTGGGTGCATTTGAAGATGATGAGGGCAAGCTTGACTTCATGTTGTGCAGTGATGCCGTGGGGTATTCTGAGTGTGCTGCCAGATGGGAGGTAGCTTGTAGAGCATCAAAGATGACAGCTGTCGATGTAACATGCCAGCACCATGCAACACGTCAGTCCAAAGGCAGCACTTGCAGTTAAAACAAGCCCATCAAAGTGGACTTGTAGCATCACGGCGTCAAAGATGACAGCTGTTGATGTAACATGCCAGCGCCATGCAACACATCAGTCTGAAGGCAGCACTTGCAGTTAAAACAAGCCCATCAAAGTGGACTTGTAGCATCACAGCATCGAAGATGACAGCTGTCAATGTAACATGCCATGCAACACATCAGTCTGAAGGCAGCACTTGCAGTTAAAACAAGCCCATCAAAGTGGACTCGCAACATTGCAGCATTGAAGATGACAGCCATCAACATAACATGCCAGTGCCATGCAACATGTCAGTCTGAAGGCAGCACTTGTAGTTAAAACAAGCCATCAAAGTGGACTTGCAGCATCACAGCGCCAAAGGTGGTAGTTGTCAATGTAACATGAACGTGCAAGTGGTTGAAAACAAAGAAGGAATGTCACATGTGTCATGTTGGCACTTTTGTTGCACTTTTTTTTTCTTTTCTTTGCATGGATAGTTTGGGGAGGTGCGTAAGCTACGATACATAGAGTACATGTTGAAGGGAAGCGGTGCCCTGAGAGCCCATGTGTAATGGTATGTGGATAACCGACAGTGCTGAAGGGAGTAACATTAAAAGAAACGAGTAATCACAGAACAGTGGATGGAATTGTGCTCGCGGCAAGAGCAACGCTTCTGGCATTATGAGATCTTTTTTTTTTGCATGGATAGTAGATAAACTGTTCCCTGTCATGTGACATGGGTACAAAATTCTACATGCTGTCAGTCTCCTTCTAATTCTAATTCTCCATCTCCTCCCATGGCCAGGACAAGGAATACTGCATGTAGATGCATGGGTGAAGATGCCCCTCAAAAGCAAATTCCCTCTATATCTGAGAGCACCCAGGCCCCTCCCACTGCTCCTCCCAAAAAACGGCCCAGGCGTGCTGGTTCAAGTATGGTGAAGGTCTTGCTGCTCAATCTTGTTTTACCACCTGAACACTTATCCAAAAATGGCAGTACCTGTTATCCGAAGTTTGTGGAGCAAGCCAGATGTACGCGCTCGCAGGACAAACATTTATTCAACGACTTAGTTATCTAGACAATACAAACATGAACTAGTCTGACAAATGCATCAGTTACTTTGAATGTAGGTGCATAACACATAACAACCTACCAGCCTTGCCCATGGTGTAGACTAGTACATGCCCACAAAATCTTCCTCTGATTCATGTTCACTTGCGAATGAGCCATCATCATCACCACTATTGGTCTCCATGCCCTGCCAATCCTCTGAGTCCTGCTTGTTCATTTCAAATTCTGAGTCTGAGTTGTTGAAGTCCAATTCATACATATCACTGGTGCTGTCTGCATCGGGTGCGTCAGGTGCGCACACAAACCTCTCATCCAGGTCACAATGATCAACTTCAATTGTGTCAGGAGCTGGCTCTTCAACTACACAGTTTCTGGATGCCACTGATTGGTGTGTGTGGAGGTGGCCAACACCTAGGCCCCAGTGGTATCACATGAGTAGATCTCGGTCCGAAAACCTAAGTATTCACTGGTGAGTCCATGTTCAAACCATCGGCAACTTCAGTTGACATACTGGCCAACATAATATAAATTGTAATCTTGACCATCCTTAGCACAACATGACACACCCATTCTGTTTGCTTGCTGTTTGCTGTCTTCAAAGACTGGAAAGATATGACACCCACGCAATACGTCCTTTGGGTCAACAAAACCAAAAGAATCAGTTTGGTGCATAGGGGGAAAGCGGACCAAATCCAAGGTGGAACTACTCCATCCTGAAGATGCTGGGTTGATGACTTCAAACCATTGCACCCATAAAAAATCAACATGGCGTGCTTCATAGTCTGGTGTCCCAAATGCTGTATGGATGACATTTGCATGATATGCGCCTAAAATGCATGCATATAGAAAATGATGAGAACAGCCACCTGCGTTGTCTGTGAGAAACATGACATTGCAGCACAAAGTTCCCGCATTGATGATGTCTGTCCCACGCTGTACATCATAGGTTGTGAAGTGAAATCGTAGGAGCTTATGGTGGTATATGCAGTCATTCTTCAAAAACACAGTATCGAACATGTCATGACTTCCACCCACTTCAGTGCCAGGATGAACAAGGGGTGATAGCACCTTCTTATGATGTTCCGCTTGAATGCAAATGACACGGAGATGTTCTTTTAACTTTGAATAGAAGTTCTATCAGAGATGTGTGAGCTTGGGTGGCCAGGAAAACAAAAGGGAATGCTTGCCTTGATGGCAGGATCACCCTCATTTCACTGGAGAAAGGTTGGAACATGGACAGCAAAGTTCTCTGACTTTCCCATGTTGTACTGCACTTCAGGATTGTCGGCAATTTCCTCCTCAACTTGCAAGGGTGGACAGACCTGGGCAGCCAGGCTTTTGCGGATCCCGCTGAGGTGGCGCTGTCGTCTCTCAATCGTCGACAATTGCTGAGGTATTGATCGGCCACTCATCCAAAGGAAACATCCCTTTGAAATCTGGTGCTCTCTTTCACTCTAGCAGCTTCTTAAGCACATGTCAGAGAGTGGCTTACAGGCTGAGTTGAGTATGAGTCTGTCATACCAAACTGCCAAATAGTGTGGGCATAGTCACCAAGAGCATGATACTTGTAGGTTTTCAAATTCAATTGATTCAGCTGTCTGCTATTATGACTCTGATCCAACCGCTGGGACGGTCCTGTAGCTGACTTAGTAATGGCTTTTCCCTGGCGTTGTGTTCGCGCTGCCTGCTCGCGTTCTAGCTCTCAGGTTGGATGTATCTTACATATTTTTTCCTTGAATACACAAAGACTATTATTACTGAAGGATGTTGTGACCTGGGACAAAATGGCCAGGGTTGTGTCAGTATGCATATGCAGTATATGTAAATATCTGGGGATAAAAACGATGCAAGACGCCATCACTGCACTTGATTATTGCTCCATGCCTATAAGCTTCCAGGAATTCATCATCAAGGATGATTGCCCATTGTGCTTGGAACATTTCACAATGACAATGTGCCAAGAAAGAGGAGTTGGGTCCTTTTCTGCCAATGTTCTCCATAGCAAAAGCTTTAAAGGCATCAGGAAGCTGTCATTGACCAAATTGAGGGTTCGGGTACCACAGGACAGGAAACTGTACTCACAGACTCCAAATAAGCGTGCTCAAATGCCTGGCAGGAGGGTTTTGACCTTTGGTCCTTTGACTTGTTTCTGATTGTTAGATAAATGGGCCATAGCTTAGCACTGCTGAAGGCTGTCAGCTGAGTGCTATCAGAGGCAATCATAAGACCCAGTACAACGTATGGAAGTTGGTTCTCCAAGAGAATCCTGGAGTGCACAATGAGCCTCAAAAAATGCTTCTGATGTGTAGAGCTCGCCGTGAACTCGGGATGGTTCTGAAGCACCATTTGGCTGCCAGTATAATTTGTGAGGCTCAAAATGAAGGTGGGAGTGAGTAGATGGTCGCATAATTTTTTCCCTGATGACAGACATCAACTGGCAATGATAAAGGATGCCCGTGTTGAACTCTTTCAACCCTGGGTGCAACATTCATTTATGAAAGGGGACACTGATCTTGACCAGTGTTTCAACCCACTCTGAGTCACTGGTCTGTTCTGTGTTCTTAACATCCAGGCTCTCAATGCATTGGTCGCTCAACTGGGCATCAATATGTTGCCAATTATGACCCAAAATATCTTGTGGATGGAAGTCAGGGTGTCCTACTATCTTGAGGAGTTTCTGGAAACTTGATTGCGACCTCTTTTCACCACCATTCCAATACCATTCTCCCAGTAAAAACAATGATTGGTTTGGGTATGGGTGGTAGGTGTTGGTTGAAGGGGAAGGAGCAATGCCAGTGACATTCGGAGATGTGACTATTGAGTGGTCTGAAGATATGTTCTGGGTCGGAACATGACTAGGTGAGTGATAATATCATTGGAAGAGCCCAAATTTATTGCACTCGGACTTAAAAATTCTTGCAACTTGAGATGGACATGTCACTGATAGTTGCTGCAGTGAAGACTGAAGTGCCGCATCTGGCTCTATTTGCATACCCTCCCAGGATTCTGACAAGACCTGTGGAACTACAGGAGGTTCAGGTAATATATCCCAGAAACATTTTGGCAGTTGACGGTCCTCCCACCGAGTTCTCCGCTCTGCCAGCGATCAGTTGAGGTCTTCATGATTTTCAATAAACTAAGAGTATAAATTGTCAGCAATGAAGTGAAGAGCAGGAAATCTAACCTGTGGTGGGACTGGAGGAAGAACTTCACCCTTGTTTGGGAAGTTCAAAGAGCATTCCCTGGGAGTTTGACTTTGGGCCAATTCTGTTTTCTGATGCTTCTTTGCTCACCAGACTTCATTAGCCCTTGCAAGAGCAGCTGATAGTTGTTTCCTCGTCTTATGACAGTGGCGCCTGTGGTAAGAATATGCCTGCGGCACCAAGAAAATCCATCCACAAATACAAGCTTTAGACCATGAGGCTAACTTGGAACCCAGCCTGAGGTCCATCATGGATCCCTCATATGCACCACTCAGGTACTTATATTAGTGAGAGTATGCGGACTTGAGCTCAAGTCACAGTGGCATGTGCTGGCACCCAACCGACCCATGACCACAATTTATCTGGCATTCAAGCTTCAAGCTTCAAGTCTCCATTCCCATTGCTGTACACAACAATGCTCATTATGAACAAATGATCATGGCATGGCTAAGGAATAAAACAACTCGATCCCACTACAATTGAATGCTCGAGGGATAAAAATCAAATCATTCTCTGGAAGCCTGATGGATGGAGTGTTTCCTGACTCAGGCCAAATGCGGTGGCGTGGCATACAAGTGACTCATCTCAGAGCCTGAGTGGATCTGGGCATCTGACTCAACTTGAAATCTGTAATTATAATATAGAGGTCGGGGTCACTAACCATCATCATTTCCTGCTCAGTCTGTGGTTTGGTACGATGGGACTCATAACTTTCAGCAAGTATCTCTTTGTTCCAGTGACATATAGCATTAATTTCTTGATAAGTTACTAGTGTGTTGGACAATGGTCAAGTTTTGCCACACTCCACTACTCCTGGTCAGTCAGCTCTAAGTCATCTACTGTATGCGAGCTACAGTTATGATAGCAGAAGACTGGGCATGTGGTGACTAGTGCACAAGTGTCACATTTGACGAACAAACCCAGGAACTCCTGTTTGGATAATCCTGGGCTAACCATGCAGTCAATCTTCGCGAACTTCTCCCAGCTGGGCTGAGGAGCTGCCCTCCAAAGTCGGGAGCGGTGGAAGAAGGACACATCAGATCTGTCCCGCATTACACGATCAGATGGTTGGTCTGTACTTGCAGAACCTTCGCCACCTACCAGCTTGGGTGTAGGTTCTCTTCAGCGACCTTTTGATTCCAACTTCCATTTTCTCTTCAGCAGGGATGCAGCACAGGCCTTCTGCAAGGGCTTTTTAACGACAGTCCTTGTCCCCTGTTTGCAACAGACTTGTGAAGGGCATGGTATGGCATCACCTTGTACACAGGTTCGTAGTACTGACATTGTCCAAATATAAGGACTAACCTCGAAGGGGAAAGTTCTTCTCTGGCCCTCCATAGTCCAAATATATTCTCTCCAACAGTACTGGGCATGGAGAGCGTGAGCAGTCACATTGTCCAAAAGTGCAAGAGAGGCAGACCCAAATACCCACACTGATTCTTTGCACATTCGGCGACATACTCTCCCTCATAATACCCACACCCAGTTTGGTATATTGCTACTTCCCTGAACACATGAGTTTGTTGACTGAGCAGTTCCAACAAGGGGCACAAGCAACATGGCCCAATGTATTGGTGAAGTTCTTGGTACTTGCACAATTCAGCCAGTGGCATGTGGGCACCTTTTCTGGCAGGCCTGATAGAAACCATGCAGTGGTGGTAGGCTCTAGAGCACTGTTTACATACCAGGGAGCAAGAGGAAATCCAATAAGGTCAACAACTTGACCAAAACTGATAAGTACAGTTTTTATTTGTTGTTTAAATTGCTACTCACGTTCCATGCAAGGAACTCACTCCCTCAGGTTTACTCCCAGACTATAGGAAGCCGACCGTCTTGCACAAGCGCAGTATTGAGCAAGAAAGTGAGGATGATGATTCCCTCGCACAGTTTGGGAGTTTCATACCTGAAGGGGAAAGTGATAAAGTGGAGAGGAAGGGCGCAATGAAGAAAGGGATCAAGAAGCTGAAGGATGAAATGTCAGGCCATATCCTCTTATGCGTGCTCCACCATAACTAACAAACAAAGTTTCAGATGATTAAGATTGAATCTAATCCTGCTGCACCAAAAACACTTCTTGAAGTGCGTCAGGGTGCAAAGAACTGGTTAACAAAGCATTTGCCTTCAGGAACTGCAATGGATTTTTAGGGCCAGGTCATGCCATTGTTGCGCATGAAGACAGGATCACTCCATCCCTGGAAATCGCCAACGTTACTTGAAATGCAAGGAATTTTAGATGAAGTGTTTGAGGCAGGGAAATACAGAGTCACGGAAGATGATGCCTGGTTTGGGCTGGTAAGAGTCTTGGTATTTTCTCTGCAATAAGGTTATCATGTCCTCTAGATGAATGTGCGCCTGCACAGCTGGTGCTGAGGGTTTGTAGATGCTGCTGAACCAAGTTTAGCTGTGCTTGTGTCGGATAACAGCAGCAAATTGAATAATATGGAAAAGATCAAAGAATTTGTTACGTTTACCTTTCAAAAGCGTCAGATGGAGAAAGCCAAGTGTTCCAATGGAGAGAGATAGATGATGAGGCAACGGGCACCAAGGTGCTTATCCTTTCACTCAGCGCAATATTTGCTGATAGTCAATATATGATAGGGTTTTTTGGCTTTGCACCTAATCACCCAAACACTTGGCATTGCGCACCTATCAAAGTTTCCCGAGATCATTGCCGACTTCAGTGATGCAAAGCCAGTTGGCACTATTGTACTTGCAACCCAAGCAGCAAGATTCCATCCTTTTTTTTAACTGTCTAATTTAAGCTTTGCAACAGGTTGAGCATGCTCTCAAACAATGGACTACTGGCTGCTTCGTCAAGGGGATGAAGCAATTCTCAGCTGAAAACTATGGCGACCAGTGATGAGCAGTGTCCTGCTGTGACTGTGTAGTGACATCGTCACATATATGCGTCATGCTATGTGAGAGGAGTCCTATTGTCACCGGGATTATACACATGCACTGAGCCTGCCACTATCTGACTGACTCCAAACAAGGTCCGCAGCATCACATATTGGTTCTCCGTGTGCACACTCGCAGCGCAAGCCACGCAACCATAGAAGCTTCATCTGCAAACTGTCACATTACCAACGTCCGAGCTTTCACGCTAAACAAACCGCACATGCCGCATTGGGAGTTGCGCTGCATACATGTCCGCACAGCCACTTCCGCAATAGGCAGGTCCGCCTTCCAAGTACCATGATCGATAGCCGCTAGCCGCATCTGTATACGATTGACAGAAAAAGCTATTTAGCCAAAAGAAATCTTCACGGACTATTGCGTCGATCAATGAATACAACTGGACGGCTACATCAAGCGTAAAAGGGTTGCATTCTGGCAACCGGCTCACAGTCACTAGTGAATACCCTAGTGCTTAGCAATTGGACGCCGGAAGTCAATCAACGGCCATCACACACCTATTCGAGACGCCCTTAGGGACAGTGCCAATATGATCAGGGTTCCACTATGGAGTTACACACCAGAGGAAAAAACTATGAAAATGCTCGTATACTAAGCCGCATTGGACAACGCCTTTCAAAAGCACGGATTGGGACAGTAAAAGACACACGCACCTCAGGGTACAGAAAAGGTTTCAGAGTTCCATCGCTTTGGTAGATAGTAAAAATGTATATAAACCATCTTGTTTTGTAGTAGAAAATATCATATCATACCCATGCGGTTTCACTTTCAAAGTCTCGTCGTTCTCGTGCCTCAGGTTTTACTCCTCTCCTCATCGTTTCGTCCATCGTCAACGCCGCCTTGCAGAAAAGACTTGTGCGCTCCGTCGTTACTGCCAGCGTTCAGCCACCGCTATCACCCGCTATCCGCACTCAACATCGGCGATGACACTAACTACTGCCCCCACTCGCGTCAAGCATCACCTGAGCACATCAGGAATTTCACAAGTCCGGTGACCGCAACTATGCGTCACACCACATCCGCGAGTATCTAATAATAGTCCACGCTTGTCCGCATAGTCCACGCTTGTCCGCAGTTTCCGCACATGTCCGCATAGTCCGCGCTTGTCCACAGTTTCCACACTTACTACCTTGCCCACAGGAATTCGGTTGAGTTTGTTACCGCACGCGTGTTGCTAAACATTATCTGCTATAGTTCTCGTACCCGCGCAGGATAAATTCTATACAGGTTGATGGGAGCTTCTTTAAACTTGCCTCGCAAACAAACCCCTGGTCTACACAGCAGCTTTGGCAGTGTAGTAACGTATTACCAGGAAGAACAGAATGCATCTATTGATCCTGTCACCAAGCACAAGGTGATCAAAAAGGTGATGGTATATCGCACCGCCTTCCTCATGGACAACGTTGGAGTCTTCAAGGAGCATCACTGGAAGCTCATCCTCAATGAAGGGTGCAAATATATCCCACGCAGCAAGAAGAATAAATGGAACAAATAAGTCAACACATACAAGTCAGACGACATTATCATCATTGAAGCCAAGTCGAACCTGTGGCCACACAAGATCGTTGTCTGTGACTGATTAACTTGAAGTTCTCCATCTCCCATTTTCTGACTGAGTTGATATTGATGTGACTATCTTTATAGACCCAATACTTGTCTCCCAATGTTTGCTCTCCTATCAACATATCAACACTTGCTTGTACATCAATGCTCACTGGCCTATCAATGTATCAACACTCGCTCACAAGTATCAATGCTGACCAGCCTATCAACGCTCACTGTTTGTCCATCAAACTTGCTCCACTTGCTCACTCATTGCTCGGCACTCAGTGCTCGCTCATTTATCAAGATTCACTCACTCGTCACCTGGCACTCACACATTTATCAAGACTTGGCACTCTCTCATCACTTGGCGCTGACTCTTCACTTGGTGTTCAGTGCTTGCCCACGCATCAACATCAACAGTGCTTACTTGGGCTCAATCAGCTCAGTTGCTCGATATGGATGTATAATGCTCGCTATGGGTGTACAATGCTTGGCAATAGCTACTAGGTTTGTAACCTAGTAGCATGTATAAATGCAATACCTACTTTTGCACAACTTGTGATACTTTGTAAGGAATTGAAGTGAAGCAAATGGTTTGTAAGTTCAAAGAAAGAAAGACTTTGTAAACAAACTGACCTTTTGTAGAAAGCTGGTGGGTGTTTTTGTGGCTTGGTTGACTTCAGCTACTTTCAAAATCAACAAAGCAGGTAAAGCCAATGTTGATGTTTTGCTGATGACTTGGAGTTTGTGTGGAGGGTTTACTTGTCATGCACATTGTGCATGATCATCTGATACCATAGAGTTCCACCATACCTCGTCTTGCAATGCATGTAAGGTCTTCTGATAACCAAGATGGGCCAGTAGCAAGTGTATGTGAGTGATTATTATTTCACAAGTGCTTTGTTGCTCAATCATGATATCAGGTATGCATAAGACTTCTATGTCACTGCTTCATTTGAAAACCTATCCATTGTCCAGTCAGAAATCTGCAAAGTTTATTGGGTTGGCTAGGATCTCCGTGAAGAATGGGTCTTTTGAGTATTGGTGACGGAAACATTCAGGTATGTCATAGCCAATTCCACCTCCGGTCTGCAAGACGGCTGAGACATCTAAGTCAGTTGAGGATGATGGTTGTTCCAGCATTCCAGCTACTCTGGTTTCTGTATAGGCATCTTTCGGATCTGGTGGTAGCAGCACTGCAGTTGGGCACTGTTTACGAGTTTGTTTAGGCTCAAAGTATGTGCGTTTATCTGCGCTGGCAGATGTGCTGATCTTTGTACCATTCTGTCCTCTGTGGGGTCAGGAATGATGGCTGTTGAGCCAGCATATATGGGTCAAGTTATGTCAGGCAAGATCTGTTTGACGTCACTGTCTCCATTGTGACTGACATATTTGCTTGCAGCACGGACAACACCTAGTGGTTTGTTGCTGTAAATACAGGACAATGCATCCATTACATTTGCCTCTCCAGGTACATAATGTATTTTGAACGAGAACTCATGCAATACGTTGAGCCAGCAGTGCTGATGGGCAACATATTCCGCTGGGTCATAAAGTTCCACACCGAGGCTGATAAGGTATCCCTCAGGTACCTCAAATACTTCTGGCTTGAATTCCGGGACTGTCTTCCATCCCTCATGATACTGGCCCAGTGTAATCAAACACATGCACAGCCATTCAGCAGCATGGTAAGTGTCCCTAGTCAACTCTTCTTTGTTGTCATCTGATTCCACTGAGTAGGATACAGTCCACGGAAAGACCTCGCGGTCATACTCGTTGGCTGCTATGACCTGCGCAACACTGAAATCCTCGGATTCCAAGTCATCAGTGCTCACCAGGTAGGTGTATTCTAAGACATCCCAATTGGTGATTTCATAATGTAAATAGGGATATGGGCTATATTCGCAAATGGTGAACTGGCAGCTCAGCTCAAGAGTTTGGAAGTGAGCACAAAACTGGAGGTGTAAGTATTCTTCTATTGCATCATGTTCATGTACAGGAACATGATCGTCTTCCTCAGATATTGTGGTTAGCCCACTCTCTGCAACGGAGGCGCTGTCAAGCGTGTCATCATCCCAAGAGTTATATTTATCAGCTGCCTCGCTGAACATGCCCTCTGTCTCCAGTTCGCTTTCTACAGCATTGTCAAGGAGTATTTGAAGACTATTAACTGCTATGTCAACCTCACACATGTTTTCCTCGCACTTCAACTTCTGCAATACCAACTGCGCCCGCCTTTATTGTTGGTGCTATGGGCTCATCATCAGTACCCAGCCACCAGCCACTTACAACACGTTTCTCGTCCCTTCTGACGCTGCTGGCTGCCTTTCTATGACTCCATCACCTGCGACCTGCGCCAAACAGACCATGTGCTCTGCATTGGTCGGTTCACTGACCGGTCCAGAATGTGCGTTGCGCCCTGGACACCACAAGCTCAGAAAATTGCCTCACGGAGATTTGGATGGCGAGGTTTACAGCTTCATATCTACATTACAACCGATCCCCTCTCCTCAGTTCCCCCCAGACTTGGGTGCTGCCTGAAAGATCCTTGGCTCATTGAGCTTACGGTTGTGGCATTAGTCATTTGTTTGTGCCCCCAACAAAGAGGATTGTATAAGCTGCAAGGATCAGAAGTTGAAATCACTGATTTCATCCTGCTTGCCCGCCGCCTTATTCTCAGTCCCATCCCTTCACTGCCTCTCTCCCTTCTTGCCCCAGGACCGGGAGTGATTCACTCTTGCCGCCCTTGCCGCCCTCATCGCCATAGAGGGTTGAAGTAGTCTCAGAGCCCTCTGCTCTCTTGCCGCCATGTCTGTTCTATCCTCATTCTCACCATTCACTCTCTCCACCTTATGACAACCCTCATTGCACTTGTTGCCAATCCTCTGCCGCAGTTTGCAGCTACCGTTTAAATATCATCATGTGCATTGTTTTTCTTTTTTGCTCAAACTCTTTCTTTCTGACATCCAAAACCTACTCATTCCATACAGCCACTGATTCCTGCCACTCTCACAGTAAGTTATCTATCTATTCTATCTACAAGGTGAACAGTCGATATGGCCGAAATCTTTAACAGATAAGCTTGTATATATAGTAGTGTTGTCTACTAATGAACTAGAGCTAATGATCCTGTCATCTACGCGCTGCTCTGTCTGCCACCTCCTCTGTCTCAGTTGATATGGCCTGAAATCTTTGACTGGTAAGCTTGTATACCATAGTAGCATCATCTACTAACAAATTAAAGCAACAATCCTGTCATATACACACTGCTCTGTCTGCCGCCCTCCTCTGTCTCAGTTGATATGGCTGAAATCTTTGACCGGTAAGCTTGTATATCATAGTAGCATTGTCTACTAACAAATTACAGCAATGATCCTGTCATTACGTGCCACTCTCTCTTGCCGCCCTCTTCTCCTGCCGTATCTCAGTCGATATGGCTGAAATTTTTGACTGGTAAGCTTGTATATCATAGTAGCATCTACTAACAAACTATAGCAACATCCTGTCATCTACATGCCACTCACTCTCGTCACCCTCTTCTCTCTCTCTCTCTCTCTGTGTCTCAGTGCCTATTTGCCTCTGCTGCCCTCTCCTCACTTTCACTGTCCTCCATATGCAGGATACTGTCATATACGTGCCACTCACTCTGCCGCTGCCCTCTACTCCCTTTGCCATCATCGCCCTCTTCTCTGCCACTGCCCTGTTTGCCTCTGTTGCCCTCTCCTCACATTCACTGTCCTCCATGTGTCGGATCCTGCCATCTACGCGCTGCTCAGTCTCCGCCCTTCTTGCCACCCTTTGCCTTCAACACCCTCTTCTATCCCCTCCACCATGTCTGTGACCTGCCGCCCTGTTTGTCTCCCACCCTCCTCATGTTTACCCTCTGTTGCCCTTTCTGTGCTGCTTACTCTTGCCACCCCATCACCAAGAGCCTTCTGCTGCACTCTCATTGCCCTGTATGCCATCTGCCATTCTGCCCTCTTTCATGCTTGCCTCCCTCTCTCTCTACCCTATTCTAGACAGTGCATGAAAGGAGAGGATAAGGAATGCAATAACTAGTTAATTAGTTATATTTATTCTACCAATGATATATAATTATGGCCAAGAGGAGTTGATTCAAGTATTGTCAGTCTGATGCTCATGATCAGGTTTCCCTTTAAGGCATAATTTATCTTTTGGCTGCTGATTCCCAATCACTAGGTTGATAGATCTCAAGCAGAATTGGACAAAAGTCACATTTTTGCTGTGATCATGCATCATGCAGATATCTCACTTGTGATTCATATTGCATGATCATTGTGTGATCACCATGAATTATCCATGATCATGGATTTTGAAAATTTGTGGCAACTCAAAGTAGATATTCAAATTATAAAATATATGTTGAAAATGGTGATAACACATCACACAAACATGCCACAATATGTATAAACATCCCAAGACATACATATGATACTATAGATCAACTTTACTTAATAGTAGTTAGGTTAGTTTGTTACATTTCTCCTTATTTTGCTCAAAGTTCGTCCCAAATTGCTTCCTATGTCTGGGGCGCGATATAGTGGACACCTAAACTCACGCCTCGGTGTATATTTTTGCTATGGACCACCATACGGCCCAATTTTACATAGATGTACGGGTAATACTGTACAACCGAGAACTTTGCTACATAATAGATCACTATTATCATCATCTATCTGTCTTAGCATTGTTCAACTGAGGGTTATAACTGCATCTGACTGGTGTTTCATCAGTAGTCAGTTATTAAAGTTTATTGCCAGTTTTTAATACAATCTCTACATAACTGTATATTATTAGAAACTGGCAATAAACTTTAATAACTGACTACTGATGAAACACCAGTCAGATGCAGTTATAACCCTCAGTTGAACAATGCTAAGACAGATAGATGATGATAATAGTGATCTATTATGTAGCAAAGTTCTCAGTTGTACAGTATTACCCGTACATCTATGTAAAATTGGGCTGTATGGTGGTCCATAGCAAAAATATACACCGAGGCGTGAGTTTAGGTGTCCACTATATCGCGCCCCAGACATAGGAAGCAATTTGGGACGAACTTTGAGCAAAATAAGGAGAAATGTAACAACTAACCTAACTACTATTAAGTAAAGTTGATCTATAGTATCATATGTATGTTTTGGGATGTTTATACATATTGTGGCATGTTTGTGTGATGTGTTGTCACCATTTTCAACACTTCCCCCTGATGACACATCTCTCTAAAACAGCCGACACTGACTTCCCCCTGAACCTGTCCTGCTCTCTCATTCCATGCTGGATCATCATCCTTCAGATCCAAACCTTCCCCCCAATCCTACAAGCCTTCATGGGTATTACTCCCATCAGCTGCCTAAATAGAATAACTTTGATTCTAGGCAAGGCCTTTGTCAACAAATCAGCTGGCATTTGGTCTGTTTGCAAGTAGACTGGTTGCATGAACCCTTCCTCTACTTTATCTCGAAGCCAGTAGAAGCTCATGTCTAGATGCTTCATGCGACCATGATGCTCTGGGTTCTTTGCAACACTGATTGCTGACTGATTATCCATGTGTAAAGTTGAAGGCCTTGGGACATGGTACCCCATTTCTCCCAACAACTTTTGAAACCACCTAATCTCCCTTCCAGCAGCACATGCTGCAACATACTCTGCCTCTGTGGTTGAGAGTGTCACAATTGGTTGCAGTTTGCTGCTCCAGCTGACTGCTCCAGATCCCATTTTGATCACATATCCAGTTGTAGACTTCCCATTGTCTCTGTTACCACCATGGTCTGCATCAGCATAAGCTCTAATAAGCTCATTTGTCTCTGGGTCAGGTCCTAGGCAGAGTTCCATATCTATAGTTCCATTCAAGTACCTGAGTAAATGCTTCACTGCTTTCCAATGAGCCATCCCAGGATTGGAATTGAATCTGGCCAGAACCCCAGCAGTATATGCAATATCAGGTCTTGTCATCATTGCCAGGTACATGACTGAGCCAACTGCACTAATGTAAGGAATGTCTTCATGGCTTCCTTCTCCTCATCAGTGGTAGGACTCTGTTCTCGAGACAATTTTAGACCAGGATTCATAGGTGTGTCCACAGTATGACAATTCTCCATTGCAAAACGCTTCAAGACATCTTTAATGTATTGCTTTTGAGATAGGAAGATCTTCCTTTGTGACCTGACTCTCTAATGGCCACTCCCAACAAGTAGGATGTCTCCCCCAAATCTCAAAGCTTGAAGTGCTTTGCTAAATCACTGACTGCCTTATCCAGAGCAGGTTGTGATTTTGAGCAAGGGTAATGTCATCAACAAATACTGGCATTATGATCCGTACATTGTTTCTTTCATAAATGTACATGGATGGGTCTGATCGTACACGCTTGAATCCCATGTCAAGCAGAGCAGCATGCAACTTCTCATTCCATAGCCTGGCAGCCTGTTTCAATCCATAGATGGACTTGCTTAACCTGCAAACATAATCTGGACCCAACTCCCGAAATCCTGGAGGTTGTGTCATATAAACCTCTGTATCAATGTCTCCATTAATGAATGCATGTGAGATGTCAACAGAGCGTAAATGCAAGTCATCTATGGCTGCCAGAGCTAGGACGAGGCGAATAGTGGCCTGACGCATGGTTGGGGCAAATATTTCCATGTAATCAAATCCTGGCCTCTGATTGTAGCCCTTTGCAACAATCCTGGCCTTGTATCGTTCCAGTGTGCCATCTGCATTCCTTTTGATTTTGAATACCCATTTTGAACCAATAGCTTTCATTCCAGGAGGTAGCTTTTCCAAAACCCAAGTGCCATTCTTCAGGTGTGCATTAAACTCTTCCAAAGCAGCCTCTTTCCATTTCTGTGCATCAGGACCAGCCATTGCTTCAGCATAAGTACTTGGTTCTGATTCAATTGATGAAGATGATGCTGCATGCACATATTCAGCATCTTCAAAATCCTTTCATCAGTTGATGATTCAGTGTACTTTAATGGCTTGTGTAGTCCTCCAATCTTCCACCATTCACCAGGAGGTCGAACCTCTCGCCTATGCCGCCTGGCAGCTAGGGTTGGTTCTGGTACAGCACGTGGTGGTGGAGTTACTGGTGGTGGTGGTGGAGTCTGATGTTCATCATCATCCACCTTTACATCCTGGGCTGGTCCATTTTCATCTATTGGAGGTACTGGTGGAATCCCAACCTCTACCTGCTGCTCTGGTTGCACATCCTGCTCCTTCTGCGCTTCCTGCCTGTCATGTGGTTCATCTATTCTTGGTAATGGTGCCACTGTGTCATCGTCATCTGCCTCTACAGGGATTGCTGGTGCAGGAATGTAGTACTGTTGCTCCTGAGGTGCATGTTGCCCATTGGTAACCTGAGGTTGTGAAGTAGAGCGTGAACCCAACATGTAACGTTCATCAAACTCTGCCCTTTCACAAATGACCAACTTCTTTGTGACTGGATTATAGAATTTCCAGCCCTTGTAACCTTCAGGATATCCAATAAAGATACACTTCTCCATATGTGAACCCAAAACAGTACGTTTGTCCTTTTGCACATGCACATAGGCTGTGCATCCCCAGATTCGAAGATGACTGACATCTGGCTTTTTCCCATACCACAACTCAAAAGGTGTCTTCTTTTCCAATGCAGATGTTGGACAACGATTCCAAACATGGACAAGTGCTGCCAAACACTCTCCCCAAAACTTGGGTGGCAAACCAGACTCTTCTAACATAGCTGTGATCCTCTCTGACAATGTCCTATTAGCCCGTTCTGCCACACCATTCTGTTGTGGCCTATTTCGCACTGTGTGTTGCCTGACAATGCCACATTGATCTGTAAATCTCTGAAACTCTCTTGACATGTATTCTCCTCCTTTGTCATCACGAAGTGTTTTGACTGACTGACCCAAATGATTCTCAGCATAAGCTTTGAACCTTTTAAATGCATCAAAGACCATGTCCTTGGTCTTGATAGGGAATACAACACGAAATCGAGAGTAATCATCTATGAATGTAACCCAATATTGGTAACCAGAATGTGTAGCAACTCCCACTTTATGTACATCAGTGTGAATGAGCTCCAACAGCTTTGTAGCACGATTTTTCGACGATGGAAATGGATTGGCATGCATTTTTCCAGCCAAACATGGTTCACAGATAGGATCAGGCTTGTTAGAAGAAGTCATGGTTAGTCCCTCAACCATGCTATCATTAGCCATATTCTTGACACTCTCATAGTGATGGTGGGCCAATCTCCTATGCCATAAAGTCAGATCCAGAGGCAGAGTTGATGATGTTGCCGCAGACCGCACATACTCTTCATCTACAAGTGTTTCACCAACAAGATAACCAATATTGTCATTTCCAATGTTTGCAACAAAAGGCACATGACCATTTAAGATAAACTTCATTGCAGATTTAGAGATATGTACTGTAAAGCCTCTATGCTGTGTCAAGTATAGTACTGAGAACAAATTATTTTGCAAGCCTGGTACATGTAGCACTTTGGTAATCTCAATGTCTCTAGCCACCTTTCCATCAATAATTGGTCTAAAACCACAGACCCAACACCCTCTGAATATATAACAGTGTTGTCCGCCAATCTAACTGGTTTCCTCATAGGGGTATATGTTTTGAACCAGTGTCTATGTGGGGTCATATGAGAAGTGGCCCCCGAGTCTGTATTCCAATCAAAATGGTCAGCAGATGTGGCAAGTGCATAGTCAACCAAGGTACTTGCATTTCCAGCCTTCTCAACAGCAGGCTCTGCCTCCTTCACTTCCTCTGCCTTTTTGGCATTATTTCCACCATATTTCCTTCTCTTGGGACAATATTTGTACCAATGACCCTCTTCCTTGCAATGGTGGCAAGTTGATCTGGATCGTGGCCCACCACTACTTCCACTAGAGGCAGATATTTTGTTTGCCCTCTCTCCCACATCTGCACGTCGCTGACGATTGAGTTCTTCAGCCTTGAAGGCTTGAAGGATTGTAGCTTTATTCAAGTTCTCCACCAACAACAAGTTTGAGGACAAATTGGCATATTCTTCTGGCAAGGCACGAATCATTGCCATGCACAGCAGTTCATCATCAAGGGTGTCCAAAGTGAAATCACTTGGACGAAGATTTTTGATGTTAACCATTGCCTTTCAACCCTTGTTGCCACATTAGTGAGAGATTCATCATCACTTTTGTGTATGGAGAACAGTTCATCATATGCATTGAACCTGGCTCCAGGCTTCTTGTTCAAATGGACCTTTTCAAGACCATCCCACATTGCTTTAGGATCATCTTCTTTGCCTCTAAAGTGCACCCTTTGGTCACTTTCAACAGCCAAGTAGATCTCTCCTGCAGCCTTCTCTATCATGATCTCCCATTTGTTCAATGCTTCCTCGTCTTTAGGCTTTGTAGCCTTGCCAGACACAACCCTCCATAGTCCACCTCTCATCAATAGTGCCTTCATCTCCCCTGCCCACTCCTGATAATTTTCATTTGTGAGAGGTTTGATTTTAATACTGTGGTCTGATGACATCTTTGAATGCCCCAATCAATAGTGTGTGCCAAGTGTGCTTTCTGCTCCAAGAGCTCCCAATCAAATTCTGAGTGGTCTAGAGTTGACCACAAGTTGCCAATAAATCAAGTGAATGGTCTAGAAAAAGACCAACAAGATCCCCAAGTCCAATAACAGTTCTTGTGTCAGTTAAAGGCCGGGGCCCATAACCTATTAGAAACTGGCAATAAACTTTAATAACTGACTACTGATGAAACACCAGTCAGATGCAGTTATAACCCTCAGTTGAACAATGCTAAGACAGATAGATGATGATAATAGTGATCTATTATGTAGCAAAGTTCTCAGTTGTACAGTATTACCCGTACATCTATGTAAAATTGGGCTGTATGGTGGTCCATAGCAAAAATATACACCGAGGCGTGAGTTTAGGTGTCCACTATATCGCGCCCCAGACATAGGAAGCAATTTGGGACGAACTTTGAGCAAAATAAGGAGAAATGTAACAAACTAACCTAACTACTATTAAGTAAAGTTGATCTATAGTATCATATGTATGTTTGGGATGTTTATACATATTGTGGCATGTTTGTGTGATGTGTTATCACCATTTTCAACAGATTGTGCCATATATACTTTAATACAGGGTGTTTGTGATCATTGCCTGTTGTCCAATTTCACACATTAAATCCAAGTCCCATCATTGCTCAAAAAAAGTTCAGTGCTTCAGCTTTGACATTTAGTTACTTTAAATTTGAGCAGTGAAATGGCTTGCATAGCAGTAACAGTGTGGGAATAATTAATCAGATCTATCCAGACCCCCCCAAAATCCTGATGGGCACAGCATCCTCATCACACTTGTATCTGGAAGTTGCTGCCCTGGTTTCACTACAAATTTATTACATATAACATCAGCTGTGACTCATCATTGTCTAAAGACAATGATGATGTGCTACAAGACTGTAAGTGAACATATAAGTGGATGATGCTGAATGAGACTTGGAGACAATAGATGATAAGACTGGTCCAAGGTCTCCAACAATTTTTATTTCAAGTTCATGTGCTACCCAACTGGCAGTGAATGTATAATTAGATGATGACCTATGAGGGTTTGAGACCATGGATGATAATACTAGTCCAAGGTCTCCAACAGTATTATTTCAAGTTAATATGCTACAATACTGGCATTGAATGTGTAAGTAGATGATGTTCTGAGATTTTGAGACAATAGACCATAATAACACTAGCCCAAGGTCATCCACAGTGTTATTCTAAGCTCACATCTGACAAGACTGGGAATGCCTGTGTAAATAGATAATGCTTGATGAGACCTGGAGATAATACATGATAATACAAGCCCAAGGTCTGCAACAGTGTTGTTCAAGCTCATATACCACCTGACTGTCACTGACAGTGAATGTGTAAGTGGTTGACACTCTATGAGATGTGGGGACAATACATGATAAGACTAGCTCAAGGAATCCATCAGTGTCATTTCAAGGTTATCTGCTACAAGGCTTACATTGAATGTGTAAGTTTATGATGCAATATGAGACTCAGAGGCAATAGGCTATAAGACTAGCCCAAGGGTTCCAAAGTGTCATTTCAAGGTCATATGCTACAAGGCTTACATTGAATGTGTAAGTTGATGATGCAATGTGAGACTCAGAGGCAATAGGCTATAAGACTAGCCCAAGGGTTCCAACAGAGTCACTTCAAGCTCATATGCTACAAGGCTCACATCAAATGTGTAACTCTTGAAGGGGGTTGTAAACCATGATAATGGTTGATAATGGCTTGTATAGCAATAACAGTGTGGGAATCATTGATCAGATCTATTATGGCATGCCAGACCCCCCCCAAAATCCTGATGTCCTACTTATATTAATGTTTTGAGCAAGGTTTAGAGCCGACAAAGTCAGAGCTTCCAAGTCATTTTCTCTGATCAAATCTGAGTTGGGGATTTTCCTCAAGCCATATCTCAACCATTCCTGGGCGAATTTCCTTCAACCATAAATCAATGGAAAGCCCTCTTATCACTCTTCCTCGTCACACTAACTGCTTGACAAGTGGTGCCTTCATTCTCCTGTACTTTGTCAATTTCTGCTGAATAGCACTTTCAAGTCATGTCTCGGCCGTTTTTCAGTGCTTTCCCTTCAAAAGAGGATTGGCTGAAAGTCCTTTCATCATCTTTTCTTGTCCCATTGACCGCTTGACAAGTGGCATCTTCATTCTCCAGTAATCTGACAATTTGTGTTGCAGGGGTGGCTGAAGTCATATCTCCACCATTTCTGGATGGATTCCTCCAAACAAAGCGTCGTCAGAAAGCCTTTATATTGCTATTTTACTGTGTATTAACCATTTAATGAGCTGTACCTTCATTCTCCCAGTAATTCCCAATTCTTTGCTTGGAATGACCAGTTTGACCAATTTAGTTATCTCCATTTCTGCTCATAGTACCATAAATCATGCATAAATACATGTATCTTTATCAGATACAATGACTGCAACTGTATTGAACAGACATAATTGAATAAACATCAGAAAATTGGCTATAGCCAGCTTTGTAGCCAGTAGCTATAGCCAAAAACGGTGACTAAGCTAAGCTACAGCTTAGCTAAGCCTAGCTCCAACAACACTAGATGCACCAGAGTATACTACTAAGAGCCTGTTTAGTGACTCCGATCAGACCCAAATGAAACGTTCCCACAATTATTCACGTGTGTCGGAGTTTGAATTTGACCAGCCATGCAGCATCAGAGCTTATCAGCTTATCTCCCAGTCAAACCACCACCACATTCCACACTGTACTATGCCCACCACATCCAGGGTACACCAGCGGATTGTTCACCTTGTCAGTCTGCTTGTCACTATCATTGTCCCTACATTGCTGCAGATCATAAGGACTTTTAATGACAAGGAGCCCTACCACACCTCTCTTCTTACAGGTGAAGGGTGGGTTCAAGAACTGCTGAATGGTCACCCAAAAGCATTCGCTGTGAATTGGGTGTAACAAAGCATGTATTTCAGGAGCTTATTGCAGAACTGCATGCTATGGGATATCAACAATCAAAATATGTATCTCTGGAGGAACAACTGGCCATTTTCCTCTATACCTCTGTCACAGGCCTTACAACTCGACATGTTGGTGAGTGGTTCCAACGATCAAATGCAACAATCTCAAAGTGAGCCCATTGTTTCTATGTATTGACCTAATTTTTATTGTATCAGATATTTCAAACTAATGGCCAATATCTTTTCATCTCCACCATTCTATACACAGCATGTCTCCCAGCCAACATCTTATGATCATGGATCACATTCTCTAAACCTCAAGCCAAAACTATATCCATTTTTTCAGCATGCCCTTGGTGCTATTGATGGTAGTCATATACATTTTGCACCACCTGCCTTGTACCAGGGAGCTTACCGGAATAGGAAGGGGTTTTTATCACAGAACTGCCTTTTTTGCTGTACTTTTGATTTTACATTTGCCTATGCACTTACAGGATGGGAAGGATCTGCAGCAGATGCAAGAGTTTATCAAGATGCCATCAACACAGACTTAAGGATTCCAGCAGGATGGTATTATCTTGCTGATGCTGGTTTCCCTCATTGTGATCAGCTTCTTGTCCCATATTGTGGAGTCCGTTACCATCTTGCAGAGTGGGGCTGAGTTGGGATCAGGTAGATCTAATTTATTTTGCTTTATATAAACTGATCAATCAAACCAGGCCTAAAGACAAGTATGAATTATTCAATCTCCGACATGCACAAGCACGGAATGTTATAGAGCGCATTTTTGGTGTGCTCAAGCGACACTTTCGGATTTTGCTCCTTGCACCAGAATACAGCATTGAAATTCAATCACAAATTCCAGCTGCTTTGGTTGCACTTCACAATTTCATCAAATACCATGATCCACAGGACGAGATTCACCTTGATGTCAACGGTCCTGGTCATATAGCTGGTGGATTTTATGCAGGGGATGATTCACATCATGAAACTCAGGGTGTTGAGGATGAAGAAGATGAGTCAGAAGCTTCTAGACATCAAAATCAAATTGCAGGTGACATGTGGAGACAATACACACTGGTATTACAAGAGAGGGCTCAAGCTGGGCTCTTAGAAGATGACTCAAGTGATGCTGGTGAAGAGGATAGTGGCATTGAGGATTAATAGTTACCTTGCACAGGGAAATACTTGGCCTTAGTTACCTTGGACAGGGAAAACAACAAGTAATATTACAGATATAAAAACATACAATGTATGCTATGCAGGATTCTGACGGTTAAACAATTCCAGCTCCAATGCAATCCATGAATCTTGAGTAGCTCCAGGTAATGTAGCACAAAATGTACCAGCCTTGTGAGGATATGTAGAAAAGATGGACATAAGGATTGCTTTGTCACAGACGTCCAAGCTGGTCTCCTCGAGCATCTTGGTAGCAGTATCAACATTGGCTTCAGGGGTGCTACCTACAGATTGGAGCGCATCGACGACAGTGCTGAGAGAGCTCTGGATATTGTTGGCAAGGATTAAAGTCTGATTAACTTTCGACGGTCAACCAGAATTCAAGCCTTGTTCCGACTTCCACTTCTTCCCAGCTGAACAACTACCTCCAGAGTGGTCTGAACTTGACGTTGGAAGTGGAAAAGAAGACGTTGTTGCTACTGAAGGGGATCGTGTTGGTTGCGCTGACAATGGATGAAATGGTGGCGGTGGCAATGGCTGAAGCCATGGCTGTACAAAGGACAATGGTGATTATGGGTGGGAGCTGCACAACAGGTGATGGCGGTGGCAGCAGCGTCACCAGCGCAGTCGAAGGCGATGGTGGTTTCTGCGGCGCTAGTGGTGGTGGCAGCTGTGTTGTAGATAACGGCAGTGTTGGCTGTTGAACGAATGGTAGTGACAGGGATGGTGGTGCGGCAAAGGATGGTGGTGATAGCTGAGACATTGGAGCGGCCGTTTCGACTGGAGTACCAATGGCACCTAGTTACCAGTCTAATATGAATATGTAGCACAGATTCAATGACATACTTGGTACATCGTCTTCATCATTCCCTTCGGGCTCCCAGGAAGTGTTTGCCGTTCCTCAAAATGCAAATTGTCCACACGCTACTGATGGTTGTATGAAAGACATGTCATTGTAATACTGGAAACCTTTGGATTGGTAGTCCTGAATGCTTATTAAAGTAGAGTGATAATGAAAAGATGATTAAACATACTGGATTACTTGCAGCAAAGTCGCCGATGACATGCTGCTCAGCAGGAGTGGTCGCATTGACACCAGTCTGTGGGCTGTAGCTACTGCCTGCACCTGAGCTGGATGCAAGCCTATCTGCAGCACTCCACTTTGTCTTGAGCTATTCAAATTGAAAATCAGCTTATTGGATACCATCTATCAATACAATCTCACCGTTGTCCACTTCATCCTGCAGTGTTTCCCTGTCTTCACAGGGCCAAGGGTATGATAGTCCTTGATGTGATCAGCAGCTGCATTGAACGATGCAGCTGTATAGCTGGTATTCCCGGTCCTACTTGTTTCTTGACAAAGGTACTCAATAAGGGCAGTGGTTTCCTGGTGATTCCAGATGGCCTTTTCCTTCATTGCCTCTGCAGACTTTGGTGGCATGGTGAGATGACAGAGAAATATATACACTAGAGAGAGTGAGTACACAAAAGCGAGATGGCAAAGGTGACCAATGCGCTGAGCGTGAGCATTCTCCATGCTCGTTAGGTTAAAGTTTCATTCAAAGTCCGACAGTCATGCCGGTGTTCCGACGACCACCCAACAACCGTGGGATGTGGGCATTTGGGCACCTAAACAGGCTCTAAGTGTGAATGTGTCGAAACTCTGACAGTTATTATAATAGTTACATTAAGATTAGTTACATTCATTACAATAATTAATGTAATGAACATCTTATCTTATCTATATCTAATCTATATCTTATCTATTAGATAAGATTGAATAACTATTATTTAAGTGTTTCATATTTAATCATAAATAGCTTACATAATATTAGTCATGTGACTTATGACTCACAATTATGACTCACAGTTATGACTCATTTATAGTCATAAATGACTCATGATTATGACTCATGATTAGTCATAATGACTCATACTTATGACTCATTTGGAGTCACAATGACTCATGGTTATGACTCATGATTAGTCATAATGACTCATGTTTATGACTCATAAATGACTCACACTGAGTCATATGACTCATACAACGTCATATAGAAGGAAATGATGTCATATGGAACATCATAGAAGGAATATAAATAGATGAAGACTCAGAATGACTCATTTTAGGGACCAATATTATGTAATAAGTAGATTACACTGTACTTAGGTTAGGGTTTCTGAAATGCATATAAGGAGGGCGTTCTGAGCGACTATCCCCTCAGTTTTACTACAAACTACATAGTGATAAGGCAATCCTTAAGCTAACAATGTAAGTTATTGAAACCTTACTTAGCTAATGGCTTGCGCTGCTGTCTTTGTTTCAATAGAATGATGTCAAGTGTGATGCATCAGCAAGATTGTGAATGTACAAATGGTAGTGCCAGGTGGGAAGTGGGTGGATTAGTTTGAAATAGTGGTGGGCAGCAAGGAAGTGGGCAGGTCTGATGGATCAGTCCATTTGCAGAACATTGGCCATCTGTTGCATCACAAAGAAGATAGGTGGTCGACGGGATGTGGGCTTTGTGTTGAACGATCTTCACCCCAAATACCCCTAAGTATAGCCTTCAACACGGCTATCACCGGTTTGACCCTTAGAGGGTATTTCTATTTCTTTTATTTCTTTTATTTACGTATATTAGATACAAAGTCTTCTACACAAATATGTACATACACTAAAAGTGTATATAAGACCAGTAGATATCCAATATACAGTAGGCAACAAAACCGTTGCAATGTTTGTTGATTCCACACAGATTGACATTGTGTGCCACAGGTAAATAACAATAAATAAGCATAAATAATGATAGGATAGCCCTATTAATCAGCTTCAATTTGATTCTATATTGATTATATTTGGTTATGTCTATGCTGAGATATAAATTAAGTTCTAAGGCAATGTCATTGCAACAGTTTTTGTTGCTGACAGGTGAAAACACTAAACCACTATCTGGGAGTCATGTCATCAGCCTTCAAATCATGTGACATTGTTTAATGTGTTGAAAATGTACCAAATAAGTCATAACATCTCTTGGAATCAACCATGAAGTCCATCTCTGCTGCCCAACAACCCCACCTCATCCCCCTCCTCAATGCAGGCCATTCTGTTCATGAGGCCTCCTCTCTCACTGGCATACACCACTCCACCATCTCAAGGCTTTGTAGGAAGCACTGTCCCTACCTGCCCAGGCCATCTGGAGGCTGTCCTACCAAGCTTTCTGACAGAAATGTCAACCATGCTATTTGCCTCATAAGCTCTGGCAAGGCTGACACAGATGTGGAGGCCACCAGAGCACTCCAAGATATCATAGACCAGCCTCTCTCATCTCAAACAACCAGGAGATACTTGAACCAGGCAGGTGTGAAGGCTGTGGTGAAGAAGAAGGCACCACTTCTCACTCCCAGGCACAAGAGGGCAAGGATGGACTTTGCATTGGTACAGAAGAACTGGACTCTGGAGGACTGGAAGAAGGTGGTGTGGTCAGATGAGACAAAAATCAACAGGCTAGGTTCAGATGGATGGAAATGGGCATGGAAAAAGGCAGTGGAGGGCCTCAGTGACAGGCTAGTGAGTGGCACAGTGAAGTTTGGGGGAGGGTCAGTGATGGTTTGGGGGTGTATAATGTGGGAGGGTCCTGGCTATGCTTGCAAGATTGATGGGAGGATGGATGGGGATCTCTATGTCTCCATTTTGGAGGAGGACCTTCATGCAAGCTTGGAATATTATGGCAAGAATGCATATTCCAGCATGACAATGACCCCAAACACACCTGCAAAAGCAAAACAATGGTTCCAAGATCATCAAATGGAACCTCTGTTGTGGCCAGTACAGTCTCCAGACCTCAATCCAATTGAACAACTCTGGACACACATAAGAGGAGGCTGGCAGGGTATGAAAAACCCCCAACAGGAATGTTGGAATTGTGGGAGAGGGTTGAGGCAGAGTGGAACAACATTGATCCAAATGTCTGTCAGGCCTTGATTGAGAGTATGCCGAGGAGGGTTCAAGCAGTGATAAAGGCAAAAGGGGATTATAATAAGCACTAGAATGTACCAATATGTGATAAAAATGTGCCAGCAACAAAACCGTTGCAATGACATTGCCTTGCAAATGAATTTATATGTTAACAGAAACATGACCAAATAAGGTCAATATAGGGTCAAAATGAAGCTAATTAATAGGGCTATCCTACCCTTATTTATGATTATTTATTGTTATTTTGCCTGTGGCACACAATGTCAAATTGTGTAAAATCAACAAACATTGCAACGGTTTTGTTGCCTACTGTACGTTCAGTTGCTCTTTCCTGCCTACCAGCATGTGAGTTGCTCCTCTCTATGAGAGTCAAAGACCTGGAGAGGTCTCTGGTCACTGTCTCTGACAGTGATACAATACTCAAAACACCTGAAGAGGTGTCTGGTCACTGTCTATGACAGTGATACAATACTCTTGTCATCACGGACGTATGACTCTATGTCTGACGGACATATGAGCTCATCGTTCATGACAGTGACGACCACTGAGACAAACCATGTCTGACGGACATGTGATTGCTGCTCAACAGGTTATGGGCCCCGGTAAGCCCGTCATTGTTGCCAACGATGACAAAACATGTCTCAAGGACATGATCAACAACAACGAAAAATTTTCATATTTTTCATTAAAAACTTTATGAAACAAAGACGCTAACACAATATGTTTCATAGATAAATATCATATACTATGTCGTCCTCCAAGACCTCCACTGGCATTGACTCTATCAATGTTTTCACCGGCATCGACTATCGCGTCTGGGCAGAAAGGATGAAGTCCTACCTTCTTCACATAGGATCATGGTCTATCATCAATCTATCATTTCCCAAACCATCTCCTCCCGCCGATTCAGCTGGCGCTGCAGCAGCGACAGAATATAGAAAAGAACTCCGTGAATGGCAAAAATTTAACGACTCTGGTCTAGGAGCTTTACGTCTCAAAGTTTCTGATTCTATCAGGCGACATATAGCTTCTGACGATCAACTACTTTCGGCATGGAACACGCTGGCTACTAGCTATAAAAAGACTACACCAGCGCTCATATTTGACCGTTTCAGAAAACGGTTAAATTCCAACTCTCAGGGAAAGATCCCGTACCTGAGATCGAAAGACTCGGATCATATTTCGCACAGCTCACAGAGGACAAAGTTGAAATCCCCGATTTTATGCAGGCTCTTATTCTTGCAGCAGCTCTTCCCAAAGAATGGACTGCCGTTTCCACAGCCATGTTCCAGTTATATGGAACAGATAAATTCACCTTCGAAACCATCTCCGATTCCATCATCGGAGAATACCGGAGGGGTTACGCTATGAAACAACAATATAATTCTAGGGACAAAGCAAATAAAAACAGCGGAGTAAAGAGGAAGGAAAAAGATGCGATGTGGAACCATCAGAAAAAGGATGACGAAAACCAGCGTCAGGGTTCTGACGAATCCAAAGATCAAAGACCTTGCCCTCGCAAAGGTTTTAGAGGCAAGGGAAAGAAACGCGCCCAAGAACAGACGTTCCTCCTGAGTCTGATCAGGAGCATAACGCCGTCGAGATTGTATCTCCGGCTCTTTCAATTGCGGCACGAAATGTACAAAACCGCATGCTCCCACCAGCTGCCCGATTCACGGGTCAGTCACAAACCCGAAAGGGTGTATGGGACAAGTCTAATAAGACCAGATCGCTTGCAGAACGCATCGGCGCTATACCCACGACGGAAACTTTAAAAATATTAGATACCGTCACAAAAGATGAAATATCTTTTGAACCGCCTCACAAACGAAAAAGATCTGAGATAGATCTTGACTACTCAACTGTGGGAAATCCACAAGACGTTTTGGAAGAAACATTGTTCGAGGATGGTGACAAAGATTACGACATCCCGATGGATCTGCTTTTTGATGACGATGCTGTAAGCCTCGGTGACGAGTTAAGTCATTTATTTGTCAATAGAGAAACTACTAAATGCTTTTCACAGCGACATGGTAGTATAAATGTATATAATGAAAATATACATTATTTTTCTCATTGCAATAATTGTGTGAAATGTAAAGAAAATGAGTCGTCATGGATTTTGACTCAGGAGCATCATTGCATTTTACACACAATCAAGATGACTTCTTATATTATCGACAATTGATCGATAAAAGGTTTGTACAAACCGCTGCTAAAGGAAAAACTTTACAGATACTAGGCGTAGGAGCCGTTATGATCAAAATAACTGTTAATGGAAAAGCAGATATAAAATTGATCAGGCCAGTCTTTTATATTCCCGACATGGATACGAGATTACTCTCCATGGGAACTTTCCTAAATCAAGGGTATTCCCTTTCAGGAAACAAAGATATCGATCTTATTAAAGAATCATCAATTATAAGATTCTCACCACATGAAAAAGGACAAACCATATATTGGTTAGATTCTGAAATTCATAATGAATCAGTAAACGTTGTAACACGAAAAACCTGATTTTCATATATGGCATAAACGATTGGGACATCCACAAGATGAAGTAATCCGAAAAGGAAAAATTCATTTAGACGGATTCCCAAATATTCCAGTTCCAAAATGAAAACAAATATGTTCAGGATGCGCAAAAGGAAAAATGCGAAATAAATCATTTCCAGAATCACAAAGTAGAGCATCGTCTCCTTTTGATTTAATACATTCAGATCTCAAAGAAATCTCAATGATATCATATCACAAATATAAATATTTCGTGACATTTATTGATGATTTCTCTGGACATTCATGGATTGGTTTATTAAAAAAGAAATCCGATATGGAATCTTCGCTAAAACAATTTGTTGCATTAATAAAAACAAACATGGAATATTGCCAAAGAAATGGCGGTTTGACGGAGGAAGTGAATTCACTAAAAGTGAAAAATATCTCAAAGATCTCGGTATTGAGATCCAAAATCACTTCCATTACGTCACAACAAAATGGCAGAGCTGAACGAATGAATCGAACTATTTGGGAAAAGTCACAATCCTCAGATTCGACGCCTGCTTACCACAATCATGGTGGAATTTGCGCTTGAACACGCAGTATACCTATATAATAGGACTCCCATAGCTTGTAATAAATGGCAGACACCATATTTTCTTATCGAAAGAAAAAACCGAATGTATCGGATTTACGAGTATTGGATGCCAAGCTTACGTATATATTCCTGCTGAACGCAGACAAAATAAGCTTGAAGCCAGATCTAAGATGATGATCTTTCTGGGATATAAAAATGGAATGAAAGGATATAAATTTATGAATCCCGAAAATAATACCATTTTTATGGGAACAACTGGAGTTTTTGACGAAACAAAATTTCCAAAATGTCGAAACTCTGATCTAATTCCCACATTCCTCAATCCAGAGGAAGAGTTTGAGGATCTCATACCAGAAATACCTCATGAATCGTCTAACGAACACAATACATCAGATGAAGAAGATTCATCAAATCAGAGAGTGATAGCAACTCGTCTGATGAATCTAGTATATCTCCAAAGGAAAGGGATCTGATAGCTCAGATGACGATTCAGGAAGTGATGATTCAGATAATTCAGGAAGTAATTCCGGAAGTGACGATTCAGATGATCAAAGAGAAATTGAAGAAGATCTATTTGCTCCTTCAAGACCCTCATCTCCAGGTCCATCGAGACCAACTAAAATGACGACCAGTCAATCGACCAGATAACGTCTATGGAGATAAAGATCCAGTTGAAATTGAAAAAATTGATAGAAGAACGAAATTAAATCGTTTCACAATTAATGAATTGTTATCATATGCAATTCCTATCAATGATACAGTAAATACAGCTGTACCTGAACATCATCACGAAATATTTCGCTTACCAATCAGCGAACAAAAAGATTGGATAAACGCTGAAAGAAAGAATGGGATATGCTCATCAAAAGAGGCGTAATAATAAATCTACAACATCTCCCTGAAGGTCAAAAGGCCATAGGTTGCAGATGGGTTTATGTCCAAAAAGACGATGGACGTAAAAAAGCTTGTCTAGTTGCCCAGGGTTTTTCCCAAATAGATGGCATTGATTACGATGAAATATTCTCACCAGTTGTAAGATATGAGACATGTCATCTCATACTTGCACTTGCAGCACTAGAAAACTATATGTGTCATTTCTAGATGTGACTGCTGCATTTCTATATGGAAAACTGGACGAAGAAATATATATGAAACAACCACCAGGTTTTATAAATAAAGATAAAAAAGACATGGTATATAAATTATATCGTGCACTTTATGGATTAAACAAGCTTCTTTAGCTTGGTGGAAATCATTAGACGAATCAATGGAAAAAATGGGCTTTATAAGAATACATTCGGATGCGGGTGTATTTGTTTTTTAAACAAGGATCCAACATCGTCATAGCAATAATCTATGTTGATGACTCAATGTTCTTGGGATCTAACAAAATCATAACATTGCGTAAAAAGCAAGAATTTATGAATAGATGGGAATCTAGAGATTTAGGAGATCTCATTGATGGTCAAACAAAAAACTTTTTATCATTCCAAATAAAGAAACAAGGAGATAAAATTACCATCGATCAAAAACCCTATTTGCATAAAGTAATCCAAAGATTAGGAATGAGTGATGCTACGCATATGAACACTCCGCTTCCAACTGGATATGAACCAATGACAAATGATCAACCACTAGATCATAAGATTAGATCACAATATCAATCAGTCATTGGATCTTTACTATATTTAATGAT
This sequence comes from Amanita pallidorosea, assembly GCA_023014475.1. Classification (NCBI taxonomy): domain Eukaryota; kingdom Fungi; phylum Basidiomycota; class Agaricomycetes; order Agaricales; family Amanitaceae; genus Amanita; species Amanita pallidorosea. The sequence goes on along the minus strand of JAEBUS010000136.1, from coordinate 15,214 downwards.
CGGAACAAGACCAGACATATGTTTTGCTGTGATAAAAATGTCTCAATTTTCAGCAAATCCATCGTCAGATCATTTAAAATATGCAATAGGAATGGCTAGATATCTAGCAAAAACTGCAGATCTCTTCATTAAATATGACGGATCATTAAGATCTGGCCTAATGAGCTATACTGACTCAGATTGGGCTTCAGATAAAAATGATCGACATTCCACATCCGGATTCTTTACTCTTTTATCAGGAGGAGTAGTATCTTGGACGTCCAGAAAACAGAAAACAGTGGCATTATCGTCAACAGAAGCTGAATACATGGCTTTATCTGACTGTGCTAGAGAAAACAAATGGATTAGATCAATACTAAGTGAAATCCATTTTCCTATAACAATTGCGCCTATCTATGGTGATAATATGGGATCTCTATTCATTGCAAATAACCCTGTTACTGAAAAACGTTCAAAACATATTGATATTAAATATCATTTTATACGAAAACTCATAAAAAAGAAAGAGATAGAACTACGCTTCATTCCAGGATCTGAAAATCCTGCTGATATTCTGACTAAAAATCTTGGTCGAATATTATTTGAAAAATTCACACCAATGTTAGGTTTATCAGAATCATTAAATTGATTACTGATGGCCCTGGAGTAGGGCCCTAAACTGCTTCATTTTACTGCGATAAAGAGACAGCCTATCACTGTAGAGATTACTCCAGCTGATTAAAGAACGTCGAACAACTTTATCATTATGGGCAAAAATAGGAAACCCCACAGTAAAAAACAACAACCTATTCTGACAATAGGAGGACACTCCAATGTCGGACATGAATGCGAGCGGTCGTCTCGCTGCCACTTTGAAGAACCCCCACCTCCACCACCTAAAAAACCCCAGCCGCGAATCACATACACTCCGGCTGTTGCCATATGGATGGACCAAGCCCTTCAAGGACGAGATCCTTGGAAATTTCCTCCTAAAGCTTTTTGGGCTTGGCAATTAAAGGAAAGATGGAGACGTGAGGGAATCTCTGGCCACATTTCTTTTGAAGATTTTTGAAAGAATATACGCACCTCTTCTTGCAGGCCTGTGAGAAGATCTTTACTAATCAGTACATGACTGTACAGATTATGGGGGGTGTTGAACGATCTTCACCCCAAATACCCCTAAGTATAGCCTTCAACACGGCTATCACCGGTTTGACCCTTAGAGGGTATTTCTATTTCTTTTATTTCTTTTATTTACGTATATTAGATACAAAGTCTTCTACACAAATATGTACATACACTAAAAGTGTATATAAGACCAGTAGATATCCAATATACGTTCAGTTGCTCTTTCCTGCCTACCAGCATGTGAGTTGCTCCTCTCTATGAGAGTCAAAGACCTGGAGAGGTCTCTGGTCACTGTCTCTGACAGTGATACAATACTCAAAACACCTGAAGAGGTGTCTGGTCACTGTCTATGACAGTGATACAATACTCTTGTCATCACGGACGTATGACTCTATGTCTGACAGACATATGAGCTCATCGTTCATGACAGTGACGACCACTGAGACAAACCATGTCTGACGGACATGTGATTGCTGCTCAACACTTTGAAGTTGAGGCATCAGTATCAAATGGCAGGGTGGGCTGAAGTGGGAGTGAGCTAACACACTGGGGTACAGAAGAGGATCGGGGCGCAAGGCCACTGATGCATCATGTATTGAGAATGTGAAGCGGAACCTCTCATTGGATACAAACTGTAATTACAGGTGTTTTTGCTTTAGCTCATCTTCTGCGACAAGAGTGTTTGATGAATGGTTCTGATACCTACGGCTGAGCGGATACCTCCAGCCGGATTTTTCACTGGGAGTACTGACACGTCGGTTGCTGCGCTTCCCGCGGCCAAGTAGCTACTCAGATCTTTGAATCTCATACAAGCGCAAGCGAACGCTGGTGAGATTCAGAATGCAATGACGTTTAACGAAATCCGTCGGATTTGCAGGGAAGACACCGCGGTCGTAACGGCCTGGGACCAGATGATTGACCCCTACTTCCAAGTAGGGATGCCTGAAAAGGAAATCGGGTTGATGCTTGACTCCCTATTGTCACAGGAGGGCTACCTTTGAAGTGTGACTTTTGGGAACGGATGTACTGGAGGGAGGCCATGAAGAAAAGTGGCGCGCCCGTATTCATCCGCATTCTGGTCAGCGGTTCAATACGGCAGTCACAAGGACAGGTCCTTCTATAACACAATGATTGTACACGACGAAGGTTGGGAACTTCATGTTTGAGATTTATTTATGGTATCCCGAAACGTATGTTCTAAAAATGATTCTATCTGTTTTCTGTGATGGCGTTCAAACTGATTTTACATTGGATTGGGTATCTATTTCTGCAGGACACGTGACGCTCATATATCGTTATGCAAAACGCAGCATCATTGCTTCCGTCTCTCGGATATCCACACCGTCGGATATTGAGAATACTTCCTCATGTTCTGTTCCGCCAGCACGACCATTGCTCGTTTCGTAACTTTGTCCACCCCAAGTGAGTCCAGACGTATCATCAGCATGCCTACTCTTATCTCAGTCAATATTCTACGACGATAAGAAGCCCACTTACTCGATCGTAAGCCGCTTTACGTACACGCGCTGATACCCTGAGGTTTGGACGTTCAACTTTAAATGAGTCGTTGTTCTTTGCCGTCCCTTGAAGAATGCTTTGGAATTGATGAGCACAGCACGTTTCAATTTCCCATTTTCGTAGAAGGCATAGCCAGTAACATTTGGATCATCGATTTGGATTTCCATCAGTTGGACATTTCCACTTGTTCCGGTAGCTTCCGCAACGATGATGGCGGCATAATACTGTGGCTGAACATGGGGAGCTAGAGGCTTTGCTAAAGCCGCGCCATTCAGGATGGATCGCGTCAGGGTTACTGGTTGAATCTGTGATCAGTTCGTATAGAGTTGGTTATCATCGTTTGACGGGACGTACAAGATTATATTTGAATCCCACTCCTTCGTGGAAAAATAAACGGGATACACCGATTGAAGCCCTGAAGATACAGTCAAATGGTGTGTACAAACCAATGGCACGCTTACGCAAAAAGGGTATAATCCAATGTCCACAGAGCAGCACCTGCTGTATTGCTGACACCAGGTGTACCCTTGATCAACAATTACACATCGCATAGGGATGACAAAGTAAAACAACTTACATGACATGCATAACTGTTTGTTTCTCCGAAAAGATAATGCAGTCCATGGGAACGAACTCTAGCGATATCAGGAGCAAATGAGGAGATATTTCCCCTGATGTTGATCTTTAACATTAAATCTTGCAGAAGAGAGGGAGTGCCATCACAGAAAGAACCGCTGTAGTGATGTTGGGAATAACTAATTAGAGTCGGTTAGTAAGAAACGACTAAAGTTAAAAAATATTCCCACGTTGAAATCAGGGTGGGCAGTGGAAGACCCTGCTCGAAAAGTGCTTGAGGGGAAAAACCCGTTTCCGCATGAGAACTGTCGGCAAACGAGCCAATCCATAGCTTTGTATGTGAAGTGTCTGTAATATGAGCAGCATCCGACACGGCGGAGGCAAATACACTCCATCTACATTTGGTTAGGCGCTGCACCGTATTCGCTTGAGCATAACCTACGTACTCAAACAAGTAATCGGATACAGAATAATTACTTGGTCGATCACCGTTGAATCTATATAAATCTGCTTCGTTGCCAATTTCTATGGCATCCAGGACCAGGCCAGCATCTGTGAAAGCAGTTGTGGAAAAGGCTTTGGCAATTGCACGAGCCTCGAGAATTGCAGCAGAAATATTGCGTTGGCCCAAGTTGACGCCCCAGATGACGTGTGTGTCTGTCAGGTGATGTTGATTGAATGCCGTGAGATGCCTGGTACCGAGTTGGACTTACTCGGAGGCAGAAACCGTGCAGTCTGATAATATGAGTCGCCTACGCTGTTATTAGTTGCTTCGGGGTATGGGACTGTGTTGGTATATGGAGGAAACAGTGATACGGAAAACTATTGGAGCAGGTCAAATGGTACGACTTGTCCTGGCATTGATCCCATATATACCTGGACGCTCGAATCAAATGTGGTACGGTCTTCACTATTTGCACCAATCTGATGAGAGGCGGAGAGCCGGTCATCGCTCTCAGATTATCAAGAACATTGAAGAAGAAATCATTTCTTGCAGAAGTGCCGGACCACTTCGTCCAGCGGTCCTGTTCTATCGAGAAGGAGAGTAGGGTTGGAGAGATATAAGCAGCGCCAACGGGAGCATTGGACGCGAAAGCGACACCGGCAAGATTTGCACGCGCACGCCTTGTGAGAAATAGGGCAAGGGCGAGGGTCAGCGAGGCGACTGAAACCATTACAGCAGCGACGAGAATTTTGGGTTTTTTACTCATTTATATATGTGTGCCCCTGGAAGGGGGCATTATGACGCTGGAATAAAAGAGGACTGGTTCACTTACATACTGGGATTCCGTGCTCGATATGTAATCCACATGGTCGTGGCACGGTTCTTATCAACGACCGTCTCTGCAAATGAGCGCGCCATAAAAAGCACTTCGATGTCATCATGATGTCGGGAGACATGTGACACGGACCTTGTCACGCCACGCCATGGGTCTCCTTATGTCACTCCCGCTAGCTGGCGGGCTTTCCTCCATCGCCACTTCATGTCTTGCTGGCCTTGCCTTCTGCTTCACTTCCACCGCTGCCTCCATGTTCTGCAAGTCATGTAATTGCAACTCCTCAATTGCAACTCGTGTCGGCTTCGCAGTATGCTTTTCCTCTCCTGTCCCTCATCGTCTGACGCAGCCCAGATCATCTTCTCCCTCAACTCTATATTGGCATGGGCTATGAAGACGGACGCCTTCATACAGCTCATAGAGAAATGGAGCCTTAACTACATAAAGATGGACTGCAAGGATGGGAAATGCTACGGCGTGCTTGCGGTAATGCATGTCCATCTTCGGAGCATTCAGTGTCTGATGTCAAAGCTAGATCCACCGAATTTGTTTTGCTCTGGCTTTGTTCCATTTCATCCTGAGTGCTTTACTTACGGGTCTGAAAGACACTCGTGACAAGCGTGCTGCGATCCAGAATGGGTGGGTTCTTCGCTCCTTTTCCAGTGCTTCCTAACTTCCGTAGCTGGTGGGGCCCAAAGGTCCTTTTGTGGCTTATCCTCGTTGCAATATCCTTCTTCATTCCCAACGGCTTCTTTATCTTCTGGGGCAATTATGTCGCCCTGATTGGCGCTACTGTCTTCATCCTCCTCGGTCTCGTCTTGCTCGTTGATTTCGCGCACACCTGGTCCGAAACGTGCATAGAGAAGTGGGAGGAATCTTCAAACAACTCTAATCTATGGCAATGGATCCTCATAGGGTCCACCGCCGCTACATATATCTTCACCATCACCATGACAGGAGTCCTCTATGCCTACTTTGCAGGATCAGGTTGCGGACTGAATCGTTTCTTCATATCGTTCAATCTTGCATTGGGTATTCTAGCGACAATAATCTGTGTGCACCCCCTGATCCAAGAACACAATCCTCGCTCTGGTTTGGCCCAATCCGGGATGGTTGCTGCCTATTGCACGTACCTCATTGTCTCCGCCGTCAGTAACCACGTCCATGAATCATCTGCATGCAATCCGCTCAGAAGTAACACGGATACCGCTGAAGGAACGCGCAAAGTTACCGTTATCTTGGGTGGAGTGTTCACCTTCTTGGCAATCGCTTACTCTACTACTCGCGCCGCTACTCAGAGTCGCGCTCTCGTTGGAAAGAATAAAGGAGGCATCCAATTAAGCGGCTCTGACGATGATAGAGACTTTACTGTAGTCACCTCGCAACCGGGTAGGACCGAGTCCCCCAGGTATCAAGCCGTCTTAGCTGCCGTTCAAGCAGGGTAATTTATCATTATTATACGAATCGCGAATCATGTTTTTGACAATAATTGTAGAGCTATACCAGCGTCAGCATTGGATGAGGAAGCATGGGATGACGAATATGATGCTGGTGAAACCACAGATGATGAGAGACATGGTACCCGCTACAATGTATGTGGTTTCAAACGCAGACACGCAGATCTGCTCATTTTTGAAGTATTCTTGGTTCCATATCATCTTCGCCCTTGGATCTATGTATGTTGCAATGCTTCTTACGGACTGGTAAGTATTCGTTTTTCGGACATCAACCTATTTATCCATTTTTGCAGGAATGTCGTGTCGCAAAAGACAACGTCTGGACACAATAACGTATATATCGGGAGATCAGAGGTCGCTATGTGGATGCGAGTAGTCTCCAGTTGGGTGTGCATGGTGCTATACATGTGGAGTTTGGTGGCCCCTGCTTTATTTCCTGACCGGTATGGCATTGTACGCTTTTGAAAGCTCACGGCGTTGATCCTACATATTCAGCTTCGGAGATATTTGAAGCAACTGAGTAGATAGATTAACGTACGATTTTTAGCAGGAAAAAATTGAATTGCATCAAGGGGGAATCGAACCCCTGGCGGGTCGATCGATCGAGACCTTTATGCGCCTCTCCAACATCTCTCAGCTGCCTGGGCAACTTGTTGCTGCACTTGAACTTTGTGGTATTAGGACTGATACTGATCTTCTGTTCTCTAGAACACCTGTTGAAGTGTTTCATGCTCTGCCCAGTGGAACAGTCTCCCTTCATGAGTTGCCTCAGTGGTTTGATATTGTCACTGAAACTGTGAGTGCACCAGGCACAACAGCTCTCAGTGTCCTGGCACAGGGTGAATGCCATCCTGGCATTAAAACGGGGCTCCCTGTTTTCGACAAACTTGTGGGTGAATCGAACAGACATCCAGTTATTGAAATTTCGGGACCCCGTTCTGTGGGCAAATCTGTAGGCATTTCCTCCATCTAATTAATGCATTTGGCATTATCTACTTTTGTGGATAGAGTTTGGCACTGAATATTGTCCTGCATTATCTGGCAGCTCATCCAGATGCGACTGCTATATGGTTCGATACCACTGGCGAATTTATGCCGGAAAGGGTGACACCAATCCTAGAGTCGCTTGGTGCTCGTGTGAGTCCATTTCTGCGCATTCGTCCATGGCTTATCGTTCTGAGCCAGCCTGAGGATGCCACGGCCATAATGGATCGCCTTCAAGTCTGCCCGTGCTTCGATACGGACGGCGTGTTTGATACTTTGGACACAGAGACCAATTCCGACGTTGGTGAGAACGCCCATCGGTTTGATCCCCATCTCCATGGCTCCACTTCATTGTTTTTGAATTCTAGACTTAGGCTGCGCTGTCAGTTTGTCGTGATAGACACGGTGACGCGACTGCTTGGGCCGAACCTCAGCGCGGTGTCTGCACAAGGTCATGCCATGATGGTCCATTTCATGAGGTATCTGCGGGATAAAGCCCGTGCCAATCAGCTTACAGTTCTGGTCCGTGTTCTCTCTAACGTGTCCCTCCATTATCATGTCACAGATGTTCAGGTGGTGAACAACTCGACACAGGTCACCAAGTCAGGGGTCAATAATCCCACCATTTCTGGAAATGGACAACCCGCTCTTGGACCTTCATTCCCATTCCTGACGGATTCAACTCTGTGGCTTTCCGTGTGCAATCCCAATGAAGATGATGGAACCTGTACGTTAAAGATAGAGGTCCTCAAGTCGAGAATGATGGTAAAAAAATTATTTTTTATTTTTGCATTGCATAATTTCAAGAGTCGGCAACTGTTCACTAGCCACATAAAGCGTGGGGAACATTCAAGTTGCGTAACGGCGTCGTCTGCGAGGATAAACATCTAGATGTAGATGATCCACGATATTTTGAGCATTGATTCGCTCGCGTCTATCGAGATTTATTTAAACTTTAGGTCACAGGAGGTCAACGAAATGTATACGATATGCGTCTAATCTCCTCAAGTTTCAAGGGTCCCCTGACCGCAAGGTCCGCCATGACCCCTACATCTACTTAGCCTTGATCCTTCCGACCTCGAATCGTCGATCAGATGGGCTTGTAGCTGCAGCGCTGCATGGCCTCCTTATAATTACCCTCCTCCATAAAGCAAGCAAAAGTGCACGGTGCTTGGGATGGATGCTGCTATCGCTCCACAGTTGTCCGAAATAAGACAATTCAACACCACATCTCGGTGCGTCTTGGCAAAAGATTGGCCAAATCAAACTTTGAATTCAGGCGATGCCCACATAATATCACGGCGACTTCTGCCGTGCTGAGCCGCGGGGCTGGTGTTAAATAAGTGACCAATCTTTTTTTCTGCTTCTGGTGAATCCTTGTCTCAGGCGACGTTCCCAATACACAATTGATTACTCTTTTTCTTTTTTATTATTGGGGGGGCGTCTATCACCTGGGAACTGGACGACGACGAGGCGTCCGTGACTTGCTTCGCAGACCTTGTTCTCCATTGCATCTTAGCTTGTGCTATTGTTGGCCGTGCTAGTGGTAGGAGTCATGTTGAGCAAGCTAACTTTACGCGGTATTGTGACAACAAGTGGCTGCCGAACAATTTTTCTGATATAAACCAGGGGGGGCAACATCCTGCGACATGGAAGCGAAGCACGTTTTCCGTGGACATTTGCTTGGGCCACAACTTGGGCGTGAGATGCACCCAGTTCCGGCTGATAACATGGCCACTTATGCCATTGGCCGTCCTAGGGAGCAATGATATTTTAGGTCATGTTGAGTATACGGTATTGTGACAACAAGTCCCTGCCGATCAAAAATTTCTGTCATAAACACGTAAAGGAGAATCTGAAGAGGGCTTGAACATCCCGTTGCCAATTTCATGATGGGAAGCAAAGTGGGTACGTCAAGAGCGTGAGATGCACCCAGTGCCTTCGTGTGCAGCCACGCATAGTTTTTTTCATCTCGGGAGTGGACTGAGCCCCGCTGATAACAAGAATGGAGCTGTGTCTAATCGTGGGAGACGCTGAGCTTCACCGTTTGAGCCTTGACCCAGGCTTAGCCGCTTAGGCACAAATCACTAACCAGGCTTAATTATATGTCGTGGGCAAAGAGAACGGCACATATACTTATTGGTGCTGTCAAGGATGAAATTGAATTGGCACGGTGCCCGGTACAGGAACCCCATGTAATTCGGCTGACTTACAGTATAATATATGGTACCTAACAACAACAGAACATAATTACAAGTCATGAACGTAATCAAAGCTATACAGGTGGACGCTGTGTTCTTCCAGAATATCCTAACGGACGGACGGTCAAATTGTGCACCAGCTGGGAAAAGGCTATATTTATTTAATTTACCTTGTACAAAGCCTTCCTGGTTCTCATTGGATAACTCTTCCAGACTTTTGCCTTTTGTTTCAGGGAGCAATAACGTTGAGAAAATACCAGTAAGCATAAATAGAGCGAAAATTTCCAAGCTGGAATAATAATAACAAAATTAGTGTTGCTGTCTTGTATTGCTCGGCAAACAGACGCACATGTGTTGGATGAAACGGTTTGGACCACCGATGTTTTGCAGTTGGGCAAACCCGACCTGGGCTACGATAGCCCCGAGCTTTCCACTTGCGGCGGCAATGCCGTGAGCGGTGGAGCGGTAACGGGTAGGGAAAACCTCTCCTGGTATAACGAACGTCGTGGTATTCGGACCGAAATTTTGGAAGAAATTGGCCAAGCAGTAGAGGAAGACAAAGGCTTTCTTGGGACCTGCCGACGCGGTTAGCTTGTCAAAGCCGAAGCCTACATACAGATGGATCAGCAAATTTCTTTTCTGGTCAAGACGACGACGACACGTACCCATGATGACGAAAATGATGGTGAGCATGATGAAGCCCATGAGCTGGATGGGTTTACGACCCCAGGAATCGATAAAGAGGAAAGCGACCCAATAACCGGGGATTAAGCCAGCGACAGACAAGATGAGGTTACCGACGGAAACGTTATACAAAGTATTATAGACGTCTGCCGTTGTTTTAACCTTGCTTATACCACCGAAACCAATCGTTGCCAGAATGATGCTCGAGTTCAAACCAAGGCCATAAAAGGCGATATCCAAGGCGAACCACGAGTAGGCGGCACCAAACAAGACCTTGAAGTTCTTCAACTGGCCGAAATGGCGGGCGAAATCGCTGAAGCTAGCTTTAGGAGCCGCAATATGGCGGACATTTTCAGGATCATAGTCGACCTCTTGGTTCCTTATGTTGTTGGAAATGTCAGCGGAGGCCTGTTCAAGGTTACGATCGATATCCATGGTGTACCGAGGAGTTTCAGGGATTGTCAGACGGAAATACAAAGCAACGACAGCGGGAACGCATCCAAGACCGATAAGAAGGCGCCACATGTAGTCGACAGACGGGAGATGAGTGACTGTCTCGTGCAGCAGCTGGGTCTTGTAGGCAGCCACAACGACGAGGGAGACAAGGGCGGCAGCTGGTTATTCTCATGAGACTGGATATCCAGGTTAAATTAAAAAAGACACCCACCAAAGTTACCCCATCCTTGCGAAGCGAACACGGCCGTCATTAAGCGACCGCGAATGTGTGTCGACGCGAATTCGGAAGAAATGACGGCACTAAGAGGGTAGTCGCCTCCGATTCCTACACCCATCTGTAGGCAAATTAAGAGATATTAATGAGGAAGTGGGAACTCTGGGTAACTTACAAGGACTCGCCAGACGATGAGGGCACCGATGATATGTACTGCATCGGCGCTTCCTGAGAGGGCTTGCGCAAAGGTGGCGACAATGATGATCATAAGTTCAACACCGTCTGAAGGAGCCGATCGGGATCAAGTAACCCAAAAGAGGATCATAACGACAACTTACACATGCGCTTGCGTCCGACACGATCTGCAAGCCAACCAAAGACAAGTTGACCTATGAGAGTACCTACGGGAGTAGCCACTTTTACTCCAAGACTCTGATTGGCAGTCAGACTACCGCCTGTGAATGGTGTACGTGAGTAAGGCGGAAGAAATAAATTAGTAGCTAAAACTGAAGGCTGACCTGGACCATAAACATAGCCCAACATGGTCGAGGCTATGTTGATGGCGAAGATGTCGTAGCTGAATCTGTGAGGATTGGCGAGGAGAGGCAAGTTGAAAGACTTACGCATCGGTGAAGAAGCCTACACCTGCGACCATGCAAACTTTGAAATGGAACCAGCTGAAGAGAAGCGATAATAAGTCGTGTACCGAGGAAGGATGGGAGTCGCGTACGAGAATTTGGCATTGTCGATCTCTGCCAAGGCAATCCTCCGGCGTTCGTCGAGACTGTAGACGGCGGTCTGGACAGTCTTGTCGACCTCTTCAGAGTTATCGCTTGTCCGCTTTTCGAGTGATGCCATTCTGGAAGGGAAGGGAAAGAATCATCCAAGAGGCTTAAATAAGGCACGGAGGGCAAGCACGTTCGTCAGTCCATCCAATCACCACGTACTTTGGTAGGAGAGCATGAGGTTCTGTCAAAGATGGCATGCAACGCTACGCGACTGCGTGCCCTCGCTCTCTACAAAGATCTCCTGCGTCTGGCCAGAGACTACCCCGACCCTGCGTCCGTCGCTGCTGACTCTCTCGTCTCTCTTTGAAATTTCTCACCTCTCCGCAGCTACAACTACCATGCCCGCATCCGCACCATGTTCCACAGTACGCCCTACCTCCCGAGCACTTGGTCCTGATGAGAACAGCTCCCTATAGACAACAGGCATCTCTCTGACAGAAACGAGATAGAAAACGCCCTCAAACTCGGCGACTACATCAGGAAAGGTGCGGGCAGGCTGTCTTGCCAACAGTGGTTCCATACGGACTGATGGCACATGGCCGCAGAAACACTGGCTTTATATTCGCTGAGGAAATACCGTCATCTCAAGCGCATGTATCCACCTGCCTAGATCCACTCCGCCACACACGTTCGTTCCGTTTCATTCCTCCACGTCCATACATGTTTCGCGAGAGTAGAGACCGGTGTTCCCATGTGCACAAGGCACAGCCAAGCCTTGTTAGCCGTAGCTTGTCGTAATTCGGCAAATGTCCTAGTTATTATACATCTCGACGCCAGTTCACGCAGCTGTCAATCCCAGTGCACGCGCACCGGCACCCACCCCTCCATCCCACCCCAGAAATCTCTCAGAGTATGAAATCGACGTCTCAAACTCGTCCATCCACGATCGTCCAATCCCCTTTGATCGTGCCCACACAGACGTGAATAATATCCTCTTCAACCTCCTGTTCAAAAAAAACCAATGAGAAGACCAGAGCAACGCCCCCCGTCTTTTCATGTGCGAGCTCGTGAGCGAGTCGTCATCAGCCGAGTTGGCGATTCCCGCCGGTCGTGCCTCGTCAACGTCATAGTCATCAAACTCAAACGCAAGGTCCTCCTCCGTGGATGACTCTTCGTCTTCGTCCGTCGCAACGTCATCCTCTTCGTCGGAAAAGTCGTGCGCATGCGGATCAGCCTCAATCTCCGGAGCATACGAATACACTTCGCAGTCGGATAACCCAACAACATCGTCGATTAGTCGGAATAAAGCGGGGTGCGTTCCAGAGATGATTGGGGGAGGTGCAAGGGGACTGACGATGGTCCGGTTAAAAGGTGAAGTCGAGCTCGGGACGGAGTGAGGAAAGAAGTCGGCAGTGGTGGGCGGGTAGGACGAATAGGTGCGGGGAGCGGTCATGGTCATCCTCCCATTGGAGGCAAGGGTATTGCTCAACGCATTGAGAACGCTTGCACCGCTCTGTTCCTTGCAAAAGTGGTTCGGTCGAACGTCTGAAAAGTCGTGATCCGGAAAGGCGACGTTGAGCGTCGCGATAAGGAGGTAAAGTGTCTTGCGCGATGCGTGCTTGTCGATAGGTCCGAACGGCGTCGTCTCCGCCTCGCGCTCGAGCGCAAGCCATGACGGCACCGGGGGCGAGTTCGAAATCTCGTCCTGGTAGGCGTGCTCCAGCGATTTGAAGAGTTTCTTGTCCCGTTTAATGTTCTTGCAGCTGTATGCTTCCATGCGCGTGTATACACGGCATTCGGGGCCCTCGTGAGTAAGTGTCTCTGCGAGCCTGGAGAGCGCTGGTACTTCGATGTATTTCATGAAAAGCGGATAACGAGGGTCGTAGCCAGGAGGGCCCTGGGGTTGCAATAAAGCAACGTGCGCGGCTGCTACGAAGCGAGCTGGATGCAGCTGCCTTTTCAGGACGCTTACGTTCAATCTTCCGTGCTCGGTGTCCAAGTATCGCGGACGAGCACCAGTATCGCTCAAACGGCTCCTCAGCTGTGCTCGCCGGCCGACTATACTTAGCGGCGCGGTTGCTAAATGAGGTAGCCATTATCATATGACAAACTTGCACCGTTTATATATTACTGTCAGCAGCCTGCCATCCTCACCCCTCAAACCATGTCAGACGATATCAAGGTTCCGGGTTTCAAGGTCTGTTTCCAGCCAACCATATACCACTACTCAATGTTCCCAACACAGTCTTCTGATGTCCTCTCCGGCATGCACTCTACCTTTTCGCACCTCTCAGACACTGAAAAGAAAGACAGGATAAAAAAGGTCTGTCAACGTCTCTGTGTGCCTCTCTCTCTCGGAGTAAATGGCTAAAACACCTCGTATAGACCAATGCTATCTTTGAGCTCCAAGTCACCAACGACCACAAGGAAACCGTGACCTGGACAATCGACCTGAAAAAGACGGGCACGGTGTTCAAGGGCAGCGCAAAGCCAAAGGCCGACGTCACTCTCATCCTCTCCGACGCCACCCTTGTCGATCTTGCTTCCGGAAAGGCAAGGCTTGTTTTCCTCACTCTCTGAGACAACAAGCTCACTCCTTTTCTTAGTTGAACGGTCAGAAGGCTTACATGACAGGGAAGCTCAAGACCAGAGGCAATCTCATGCTTGCAACAAAATTGGACAGTCTTCTTTCTGTTCGTAACGATTCACGTCTCGCCCAGAAATGCGCTAACAATGTGCTTTAGACGAAGAAAGCCAAGCTCTGATAAATAGATAATTATTGTACAAGTATAATCCATTTGCTTGCTCATATAAAGAAAGGATCGAGGTGAGATTACATGGTTCAAGCGCTCAAGGCCCAAGTAAGGAATGTAATTCAAACGGCTCAAAATCCAAAAAGTCCCCTATGTCTCCGAGGCGCAGGCTGAGCATCAGCCCTCCAATGTCGATAGACTATTCAGCTGCTTCATCACCTAAACTAGTCGTCAGCTTTTTACGCTTTTTTAAACAAGAACATAAAAAGGACCTCTTCTAGCTTCTCCTTTCGCTCTTGCAACTCCAGATGGCGCCTTATGATCGGGTTTTCCCGAGCAAATGCCACAATTTCGTCACGATTCAAATCATATAAGAGTCGAGAATCAATTTCACGAGGGAACTGATTTTAAAACTTAGCCAATACGACCATTCAAAGCGTGGAATATTATACGTTACCTGGTAGAAGAACTGTTCTAGCAGCTCAATATTGATGAACATGGCCGACGTGTAAGCCAGTTTGTCTGCTACCGCGTTCAAAAACGCCTCGGGACAAAGAACCTCGTTTTCTGGCCCCGCACGACATGGTTTAGACTTGAGAGCCGCAAGCCGGAGTTTGAGCATCTTGACCCGTTCGGAATACATCATCGCCGTCCGCGCTATAGACTTATTTTAATCATCTTCTTGAACGAAGCCTATATAACACACACCGTCAACGATCTGCCCTGGCGGGTACTTGTAAGACTCGGAAAGTGGGTCTTCGTCGTCGCCTGCTTCGTCAGAGACTTCCGCCTTTTTCTGCCGAGCCTTCTCCTTTTCTTCCAAACTTCTTACGTAGGACACCAACCCGCCCAGTCTTCGTCCGCCGCCGACTTTCTTCCTGATCTCCGTCAGCTTCTTCTCGCACATGTCCATTTCCCGCTCCATTAATTCCACCGCTCGTTCTCGCCCGCGTTCCCATTCCTGCTTGTCCATCTCCACGTCATATTTGTAAGGCTTGATGCAATTCTCGACCTGATCTGCAGTCAGGCCCACCCGCTCTCGCAGAATTCCATGCGAGAATTCAATCAGTCGCGTCGCCGCCAACGGATGGTACGTGAACGGCTCGCGTGCAGCGATGGATTCAATCAGGGACCGTAATGCGTCTGCAACGAGAAGCGTCGAATCACGTCCGACACCGGACTTGGTCAAAAGAGAGGACGCAGCCACCAATTTGTGGGACCAATACGAGGCGCTATCCATATCGGTGGACATTTGACTG
>JAEBUS010000135.1:0-99218 GCA_023014475.1 Amanita pallidorosea | reverse complement strand
TAAGACTAGATACTTTCATGGTGCGTTTTATGTAATATTGTGCAATTTATTCGGCGATTGAGATGAAGGAAGGAAGCTTAGATCGGTCAGTAATTTCGATATGTCGTAAATAGATACTTCATTTCGTAGATGCCGGGAAAGACGACGGATGGATCATATAGCTTTACGGTGGAAGTAAAAGTGATCTACCGAGAAGTCTTTCTATCATCAAATTAGCAAATGCAGCAATTCCCCGTCTATGTGTAGTATCAAACTCGCTTTGCTATCATATGATAGGAAATGTGACTTCGATCAAATTTGTGCCTTGGTCGCAGTTATGTTAGACTTAATGTCAATAGATCGAAAGAAAATATAAGACGAAAAAGCTCCCATAAGGGAATGTATAATCATCCAAGCTTGTGTATAGTGTCGAATCGTGAGCGACAGAATCTATGTACGTCTCATTCTCCCATGAGGAATCTATTCATCAGACTGGGTTGTTCATGAGCCTATTATAATTCCTCGGATTCTCGCAATGGCATCCATATTGACAAGGTACAGACGATTTCCAGTTCACAGGCAAATTTCCTCCATCTGCACCTCGCGTGCCAGCAATCAAATTTAGAGGGGTGGTTCAGTCTTGATGATGCCGATATACTAGTACTATATATGCTGTGACTCGCGAGACGAAGGTGTTGATTTGAGTGGGTATCCTGACTTTACTTACTCAGGTACCATATAGATTACCCGCGATCCTATGATCTTATTGTTCGTTTGCAATTTTTTATTGAAATTCTAAAATAGCAATGTAAACCTAGTAGTATATAAGAGTCCTCAAACACACTAATAAAGTATCGAAGATGAACCTATTACATGATATCTATAGACTCGTCTTTCATGTCCAATTTGCATCATAACGACTTTTTTCATCTCTAGCCTCAGACTAGTAATTAACATTTCGATTAAACGGTTTTTGCCTTTTCTGCACGAGACTCATCTA
This sequence comes from Amanita pallidorosea, assembly GCA_023014475.1. Classification (NCBI taxonomy): domain Eukaryota; kingdom Fungi; phylum Basidiomycota; class Agaricomycetes; order Agaricales; family Amanitaceae; genus Amanita; species Amanita pallidorosea. The sequence goes on along the minus strand of JAEBUS010000135.1, from coordinate 98,239 downwards.
GAATCCCAGAGAGGTTAGTTAATTTCGTCTCTTCTAGACGAAGCTTATCGCCGATAAGGTTAACCTTACGACAACTTCCTCCAACTTTCGTGTAATGAATTGACTGTTATAGAAAACTTCGGTCTCTTTGCATCCTAGGTATGAGATGTTTGCAATATGTTCGCTTGACACAATAAATTGTAAACTCTTTTAAGCAGTGAAATTGGCGTTTTCTTGATCTGATGGCAGAATTTTTATCACTTATCTTATTCTTGACTCAATTCTTTTGTTCATTAGATTTTAAGTGATTTTTTTTATGTGTTTAATCTGAAAGATACTCATACGAAAGGACATTCGATATGTATACTGAAAGTTAGTGGATACTTTTTTTGCCTTATTTACTTAGTGTATTGCTTAGTCTCTTCTATACTTTATCGTATCCCTCCTCCAATTCTTAGGGGCACCTGGAACCAGCATCCCGCTCTTGATTAGTTCTTGTATGTTGGAAGAGACACGATTTAACAAAATATCAACAACATTAATAAGGATTATATCAAATACAGAATATAGTAAATAGTATACAGATTCCGAATAATCTTCTGTAGATTAATATAATTAAGCTTTAAATCTAGGTAGATTACATAAAATTCAAACGATACGTTGATATATAAAAACCCATTTCTATTTATAAGGTTTAATGTTAAATATTGTGTCAAGCATGCATAAAATATAGTTTCGTAGTTACTTACCGAAGTTTATAATTTCTCAGGACGAATTATTATTTTGGTTTGATTGAGAGGTTTTTATCGCTCGATTGTTTAGCTGACATGGCGAATCCTGATGATATTCCTCATAAGAAGCTTATTATGCTTCCTTAATCACTAAACCCTATGAATCGTTTAGCTAAATCTTTATACCGGTTAACTAATGCATATACACTTGTGTACTGAGCGGTATTCTTGTTCAAGGCGCATGTTGTCGACGTGTGAGTCATTGTTATTGTTCAGGCATACCTTGTAGTTTTAATTCGGAGATTATTTTGTGTATTCTCAATACTCGTTTGTCTTTTCCCTTATTTATGGACGCAATTTATCTGTTATTCTAATTTTATTTCTTTTCGAAAGAAACTGTAACTAGAAGCAATGTGTCGATCTAATAATTCGAAAGCATCGTATGCGTGAACAGACCCTCAAGCGTACCACCACTATACTCAATTAATTGTAGGACATAGACTTTCTTCCTCGCCGTGTTATATATTTAATGGATCCCTTTTGACATAGAGTGTGTTTTATTTAACTCTCCGGAATGTTGCAATCTCTTAATTCTTTCTCAATTAGGGAGCGGGAAATGGATTAGCTGGATTCATCTGAGTGAAGTACCATATGGATATAGTCCAAATGGTATCCTTTAGACGCATCAGTCAAATTCATTTCTTATCAACCAGGAAGTTCTGCTGTAATAATGAGATTCAGATTATTTGTTAAAGGTGTATTAGGTGGGTAAAGAACCTACCCAAGCCTACTCGATTCAAAAGGCGCTCTTATAGAATGCTTGTAGCCACATTGGGATGAAATGCACGCCCAAGTAGTTATTGAAACTTACCAGCTGTCAAGACAGTATTAGTCAATGCTGCGCAGTGGAGTGAACTAGCTATATGCACTGAAATCACAAGCGACATACATGTGTTAATTGTGATAACGTAAGGGAAAAAACTGATATTACCTTACTATAAGTGTTGTCCAAAACTGGTGCCAGAAGACTCGGTAAGACCAGAAACGCAAACGTTAATCGTCTTAATCAGGCGTAAAGGGTATGTAGGCTGCTTTTACTATTTCTAAAGTAAAATAGCTCTGATTTAATCAGTTACATAGAAATACAATAAAAGCTAGAATCTAATAGAGGATAAGACAAATAATACTTAGAGTAGGGATGATATCCATAGATACTAAGGGGAATACTAAAGGTGAAAGCTTTTATCTACTAAAGATTGACGCTGAGAAACGAAGGTGAGAATAGGAAATAGGATGTGCGACTTGAAAAGCTTAATATTATATAGTACTTAAAGTACATTATCTTTCGTCTGATAATAGCCAACCTAAACATGCAATAACCAGTAATGGTATTGTGTGAAGCTTTAGGGTAAAATTAATTAAAGGTTATCCACCTTAATATTACTTTCTTATAAAGAATTTAAGAGGTATTAGTTTAATGAAGGCTGATTCCTATGGTTAGGGAAACCAAACTTATGTAGTAAAACTTATTAATTAGACCAGTAATCGTCCTAGTTACTGGAAGACGAACAAATAGTTAATACAGTAAAGTAAGAACCTAAGGGAATCTATAGTATAATATTAGGAACAAGGTAATGCCTATAACCTGCAAGTATTTCATTCAAAAATAAGAAATAATAAATATTTGCTAGCTTAATCGTAAGGTTAAGTAATGGTTAGAGGTAATAGGATTTAGAAAAAAGCAAAAGTCAATCTGTAATCGATTGAATAGGACTATTTAGTCTAACCTGAAAGGGTGCCCACTTTCTAAAGGTGCTAATAATTAACCTTAATAATATTTTATTCTATAAAAATAGTTCTATTATAATTAAGTTTATTAAAAATAAAGTGATTATTCACTCCTCCCCTCCCACTGTTAAAGTGAGGTTATTAGTTAGGGGAGCGAAGCAAGGGAAGAAGAACAATAATGGATCTTAATTTATTAATTTAAAATATGTTATACCTAATCTAATTTTATGCTAACGTAGAAGATGAAATAATTTTAAACTTATGAAAAAAAAGATGATAAAATTATACCTCGGTTTTAAGTTAGGTTTTTAAAGTATAATTCAATTTTATTTCTAAATTAGTTCCTAGTATAAAAAATGAAATAAAAATTATCGAATTTTATATCTGCGATGCAGTCTAATAAGTTTAAATATTATTGATAGATAGAGCCTTGATTTTATAGTAAATTTATAATATAATTTCGCCTCACCCTAGCGAAGCAAAGCCCTCCCCTTAGGCCTAAGGGGTTATGGGTTGACAAAGCAATAAGCTAGGGGTAAGTTAATTTATTTTAAAGGTTTTCTGGAAAGACGAGAAAAGTAAATAAGTTTTACTACTCTAGATAGTATTAACTTATTAATTAAATATATTTTCCTAATATCCTTTATTAACTAGTGTACCAAAAGAAAGAAGATTGCTTCGCTAGAAAGGAATATCTAGGGTACAATTGAAGGTCGGAAGATTATAATTATTTAAAGAAAAAATAAAATCGATGGAAGATTTTATTTCTATAACATCAAAGGTTAGTAGGCTGCTTTGCAGCAATGGTTAAGTTATCTTATAATATTTAAGGATAATATTGTAAACATAAAATATAAAGTTAGTTATAACATATCTCCCACTAACGAAGTAATACCCAGAATGTAAAGTAGGAAAGCTTCGCTATAAAATATGATAGTATTGTATAAGATCTTATAAAAAATTGTAAAATTTGATTCCTTTGGATAGAATCAAGTAGTAAATAAACTTAATAAGTATAAAATAGGTAAGAAAATGAAATTATAGGTAAAATAGGATTAATATATTAGTGCTTGAGCCGTATGCGGTGAAAGTCGCACGTACGGTTCTTAGGGGGGGAAAGTTTGAGAAGACCTACCTATCCCAACTAGATACCCAGATACCTCTCACAGTCAACGATGAATGGTGGTTTGTTAGTTTTAATAAAAACTGATAACGATGCTAACGCGATAACCATTCCGCCTTGCGAGTACGGTTGCAAAACTGAAACCAAAAAAATTAGTCGGTCTCGAAGCAAACGAAGTGGAGCATGTTATTTAATACGATAGTACGCGTAAAACCTTACCAGTTCTTGCATATCCATTCTGTCTTCAAAGTTAGTTATAACTTAGTAGCGGAATGAGTAGTATTCTAATCACATTTTTAGAATATTCGTTTACAGGTGTTGCATGGCTGTCGTCAGTCCGTGTTTTGAGAAGTTAGGTTAACTCCGCTAACGGACGCAATCCCTGTTGTTAATTTATACTTAACAATTTATGAATTTTATATATTTTCATTTGGGGCTAAGACAAGTCGTTATGATCCTCATGAACTGGGCTATAGACGTGCTACAAAAACTTTTACAAAGTGATGCAAAACCAGACCTTTGAACTACCTCTCATAAAGAGGAAAATTAATATTTAATTAAAATTTAAATAATAAGGTCATAAGGAATAGCTAATCATTAAAGAAAGTTAAATAATTAAATTATAAACGGATTGTTACCTGTAATTCGGTAGCATGAAGAAGGAATTTCGAGTAATCGTTGATCACTACGCAACGGTGAAGATGGAATTCGGGATGAACTAACTGTCTGTCGCTGGGAAGGAGCTTAAATTGGGGGAAACTGCCACGAGGTTACACCTTAAACAAAGGCAAACACTTAATAATAATATCTGCAAAATATTATTAAAATTTAATCTGTTATAGGATTAAAATTAAGGGTAGTTTATTTGCTATTTATAATATTTTTTATATTTTAAATTTGTCTTTTATTTAAAAAAACACCTTTGTTAAGCTAATTAGTATCAGTTAACTTAATTAAGTAACATTTCAAAAGTCATAGCAGGGTAGTGGTACTGGAAAGTGCTGCTGGAAAATAAAAAATCGGAATTTAACCCCCCTCCTAATTAAAATAACTGCATCCATGCTTCCTTCTATTTTCTTTTCAGATTTACTGCTTCGTTATAAATAATCAAATAACCCAAGACTTATAATATTAATCTAATCCTTTAAATCATAGGATAATTCTAAATTTAAAAATTAATCCTAAAATTAAAGGGGTAGCTTCGCTAGGTAACCTCACCGCTTTATATTCTGAAGGGTAAGTTATATTGCCCTTAAATTGGAACAGTTAAGTAACTCCAGTTTATATTAAATCTAATGGTTTTTTTTTCTTTTTCTTAGCTAGGAAGTGGTTTAATGTAATTAAATCAATCTATAAAGGAGTTAGCTGAGTGGTTTAGCAGTAAATTTACACTTTACAGACAGAGTTTCGATTACTCTACTCCTTATTTTAAATTTTATATAAGTTTTTTATATTTACCTTTATGATCTACTAAAATTTCACCTTCTCTATTTACTAGTTGCTCTTAATTTATTAGCGAAGCAACCCTCCTAAGAGGCCTAATAATTTAGTGGCTGCGGAGCAGACTTATTTCCCTTTAATTTATATTTCATTCTATGGCCCTTACTTTTTCAATATATATTATATAAACCCATAAGCAAGTGATCTTAAGATACCTTTTAACTCAACTATTAATCAGGATTAGTAATCTAGGGAATTTTATTTATAAACGAATTGAGAAATAAATTTGCTGCTTAATATTAGCAGAGTATTCGGTTAATTAATATAGTTGACTAATTTTTTATAAATATAAAATAGAATAAAATAAATTCCACGCCCTCCCTAGCTAAACCAAATGGGGTGGGGGGGTAGCAGTCCCCGTTATAGGCCTAAGAAGTAATCCCTATTATTTCTGTAGGTGGGTTGCTTGGCTAGAGGAATAGGAAGAGGAATGCTTCGCTAGAAGCTAGGTGTAAGTTAACCCAAACCTAAATATTAATCTCTTTGAAATTAATTTTTGAAGGCTCTAATAAATCTGCTGATATTTGTATGATAACTCTACACTAATTATATTTTTTATTATTTTATTTAATTTACTAATTTATTATTCAATATAACATAGAATATATTTAAAGATAAAATTATAACGAGTATGCCGAAATTGGTAGCCGGGTGAGTCTTAGGAACTCATAATTTTTTTAATTGTAAGAGTTCAAGTCTCTTTACTCGTAAAAAATCAAATAAGAATATTAAAATTTATCAAATTTACTCTTTTTAATACACAAAAACGATCAGCTTCATAGGTATTTAAATATAACTTTTTATATAAATAAATATTGGCCAATAATGCTTCCTTAAATTTATAACTTCAATTTGTCTACTCACCTATAGGTGACTGGCTTATAGTGTTATTGTATAAATTTTGATTTTTTAATTTTTATTTCAAATGATTATTAAAAGAGTATTAAAAAAACTAAAAAACTTTTTTTATAAATATACCTTTTTTTTTCTTCACTTTTTAATTATGTTAGACGCTATCTATATGATATTCTAGAATATATAAATATGTTAGCAGCAGCAAAATACATTGGAGCTGGATTAGCTTGTTCTGGTTTAATCGGAGCGGGTGCAGGTATTGGTACTGTATTCGGTTCATTAATCTTAGCTACAGCTAGAAACCCTCAACTTAAAGGACAATTATTCACTTATGCAATCTTAGGATTCGCTTTAGCAGAAGCTACTGGATTGTTCGCTTTAATGATGGGATTCTTATTACTTTACTCATAATTTAAATTAATACCTAATTAAAAATAAATAAATTTATTTTTAATTAACCCCCCCCCCTTTATATTTTACCTCATTTATATTTAATTAATCTCCCTTTATAATTATTAATAATCCCACCCCCACATAAATAATGCGGTCTTTGAGGGGGGGGTATACTACGTTAGGGAAGGAGGTATATTTAAGTGAGTTTGGTTTTAAAGCTTTAAATAGAGGGTAATCCTAAAAATCAAGGGTCCTGGTAATGATAACTTCTAACTGAAGGGCCGGCGAAGCAGGCAGGAGACTAATATAAAGATTACTTTTTTTTAGTTTTATTTATTTAGGTTTATCTTTTTATTACTTATTATTATGGTTTTTTTTAGTTAATTATTTGTGGTTATAGTATATAGCTTTTTATTTAGTCTTTAGTTTATTTTGGTGTAGTTTGTAAGATAACTATATTTTTTAAATTTAGACTATTAATTTAATTTAACTTATTTGTTAATAACTTCAAATATTCTGTTGATTAACTTCTTTGGTTTAGTACTTATATGGTTTATAAGTTAACTTATTTAGGAAAATTAGTGATATTTAGATGTTTAGTTAACAAGTAAATTTCTGATTTTTATACTGTATTAAAAAGTTAAGCAGTAAAAATATTTACTTTTTCTTATAAATTAAAAATAAATATGAAAACTATTAAAGATATTATACAAAAATATATAGGTCCTGGAGTTTTAACAGCTTATTCTTGGTATAAAAGTCGGTTTGGGTGACAGAGTTCTACTTTATTAAAAAGAGCTATCTTAAGCTATGGCCAAATTTAATACTGCTCGAGATTAATTATTTAATGCTGTAAGTACAGTACAAGATTACCTATATGAGATCCAGAAGAGAAGTGATCCAAAGTTAACGATGATAATTGTAAACAACAAAGTGTTTTTTAAGCGTTTAATTGTGACTAACTTAAATAATGATGGAATGACAACTGTCATTAATAGTATAATTAAAATTATATTTTTAATGTGCGAAACACCAGATTTGAACAGGTAATTATTTATTGGCTAATCCTTCGGTATTCCAATTTTCCTAGCTTCGCTTATTTTAATAAGTTGTAATTATAAATTCTTATATAAATCCTAATTGTATTATTACAATTGTAATTTTATACATTTGTTATAACTCTTAAGATTTGTAATTTGTGATTTATGATATTTAAAAGAAGTATAAAAGATTAAATTTTAATAAATTTTAAATTTTAAAACTTTTATAGCTAAAAAATTCTTGTTTTAAAGATAGTATAACCTCCTTAAAATTAAAATTTAAAAATTTTAAGAGGTAGAGTAAAACTTAATAAGTTTTATTGGCTCATGATTAAGGTAAAAACTTTTTTAAAATCACCTATTTTTCTTTCTTCACACTTCATGAGTGTTAGATGCTATCAAATTAATATTATTATTAAAAATATGCCACAAATAAACAAACATTACAAAAAACTTTGAATATGACGACTTACTTAGCTACTGGTGCTACATTATATGGTTTTGGTCTTACCCTTCAAGATATTAAACTAAAGGAAAATTATATAAATTTACAAAAACAGAATGAGTTGTTAGTAAAGCAAGCTAATGATAATAAAATAGAACAATTTCAAGATGAAATAATTAAATTAAAATACGAAAATCTAAAAAATAATTTAGAAAATTCATATAGTAAATATAAAGAACAATTTGAATTATTTCAAAATAAAACAAATGTAACTAATACAACTGGTGAAAATTTAAAATCTGATTTAGATGTTTTAAATAACCAAGGAGAAAATATTGTAAAAATAGTTGAAGATATAAATAAACTATTAATTGATAAAGTAGATACATTTTTAGGAGATAACAATTTATTTGAATTATTATTAAATTTATATAATAATTGGATGAATATGTTATCGACTTTAAATCTATACCAATTAATGGCTTTAGCTCATTTAATGGCAGGAATATTTATTTTATATAATTTATTTAATATTATATTTATACTATTTGGTGAATTTTTAATAGATTATTTTAAATTAGAAGAGAAATTACCTAGATTAGCTATATTTATCAAACTAAGAAAAAAATTACAAAGATATTATTTGATCTTAATTCTATTTATGATGATTAGTATTTTATTATTGATGATTTATGTAAATTTGTTAATTTTATTTTATTCTTTATAATATTATAAAATTAATATAACCCCCCCTTAGGCCTTTTTATTTAATTAATATAAAAGATTTAAATTTTGAATTTAAGTTAAATTCCTAAAAAAACAAAACCTACTCTTAAAAGTAGAAGATTATCTTCTATTAAAAATCAATTAAATTACCTACTCTTAGGCCTAAGGTAAGAGGTTTTAGGCCTTAGACCAAAGATAGATAAAAATTTAAATCCAATCCTTTTTAAAGAATTATCCCATTGAACGAGTTAAAATTCTTAGTCTGAATATAGAAATATCAAGGATATGTGAATTTGGTATCTTTACAGATTTTATAATTAAAAAACAAAATGACAAATTATGTTACTAAATTTCAATATTTCCCTTTTCATTTAGTAAGTCCTTCTCCTTGGCCCTTATTACTTAGTTTCTCACTATTAAATTTAACAGTAGGAGCAGTTTTATATATGCATGGTTTTTTAAATGGAGGAATTGTACTAACAATAGGGTTTCTATTAACTGCTTTTGGTATGACTTTATGGTTTAGAGATGTTATTACTGAAGGAACTTATTTAGGTCACCATACAAAAGAAGTAAAACATGGATTAATGATAGGTGTATTACTTTTCATCGTTAGTGAAGTTTTTGCTTTCTTATCTATATTCTGGGCTTTCTTCCACTCTAGCCTAGCACCTGCTGTTGAAATAGGTGGATCATGGCCTCCTATTGGTATAACTCCTTTAGATCCTTTCGCAATACCTTTACTTAATACTTTCTTATTATTATCAAGTGGAGCATTTATTACTTATGGACATCATGCTTTAATAGCTGGTAATAGAAAAGCTGCTATTGATGGAGTATTCTTAACTCTAGTTTTAGCAATTGCATTTACTTTATTACAATACTATGAATATTCTGAAGCAGGATTCTCTATGTCAGATGGTGTTTATGGTTCAGCATTTTATGCTTCTACTGGTCTTCACGGATTACATGTTATTGTAGGAACAATCTTTATTTTAGTAGGATTCATTAGATTAATTAATTATCAATTAACTAAATCTACTCATCAAGGTTTTGAAGCTAGTATACTTTACTGGCACTTCGTTGATGTTGTTTGGTTATTCCTATTTGTAGCTGTATATTTCTGGGGTGGAGCATAAGAAATTTAAATCATAACAAAGTGAATTTAACTTATTAAGTTAACTTAATAAAGTATCTATTTAATTTAGATTTGCTATTTATAGTTATACCTTTTTATTTAAAATTAGAATTATAAATAAATAAAATTTTGTTTTATTTATATTTTATATCCCCTCTATAAAACAATACCCTTTAAATTGTTTTAAGGGTAGGTTGAATGCCCTATAACATATAGGTATATTAGTTATAACTATTTAGATCCAGGTACAGGAGTAGATAAAGGAAAAATAAAATAAAATAAAAATATTAAAAAAGATATCCTTACTACACTATCTAGCTAATCAAGAAGCTATAAGAACCCAAATAATTATTATTAAAATTTTAGTTTTATCTTTCTAGATATACCTTAATAAATAATATTTTTAAAGAAAGAAGAAATATAAAAAGTTTAATTCAAAGACTGCTTCGCTACCCCTAATAAGTAACCATCAACCCCTAGCTAGCAAACCCCTAACCCCCGCTAGGGGGGGGGGAGGTAGGTTTATGGAGATTAATAAAATTTTATTTATAAAAGGAGCAGTATTTTTATTATATCTTTTGATTATAATTTAAACATAATAAAATAAGTATTTATATTAATTAATTAGTAATTAAATAAATTTATCTTAAAAATAGAGAGTGTAGTATTAATTGGTTAGTATGGCGATCTCCAAAATCACTGGTAGGTGTTCGAATCACCTCACTCTTGAAAACCAAATTAATTTTTATATAATTATAAATAATTATAAAGGAGTAAAAAATTTAAGAATTAATTAAACTGCTGAGGAGCGGCCTGCTAAGCTGGCAGGGGAATAATCAGCAGCACTCTTTATTTATATATTTATTTTTAAATTCTGTTATCTTTCCAAATATTTTATACTAATAAGTATATTAACTATTAATTTAGCGATTTATGATTAATATTTAAATCTTAGATATTACATTATCCTAGTGAGGATACTGGAGACAGATTAATAAAGTAAAGTTATAATAAAAGAGTCTATTAAAATATAACATTCAGGTTATTGAAATAATCCCTTAAATTTATTTAAGCAGGATTTAATAATTATCTTATTTACACCTTCTAATTAAATATTTATAATATTTATAAGATAGAAGGCTGCTGATTATTAACTATACCACTTAAATTAAATTATCCTTAGCGAAAGCAAGGAGGGTGGATAAAATTAGAATTATAAAGGGCCCTTAGCTTAACAGGTAGAGTACCTAATTGTCAATTAGGAGTGTCCCAGTTCGAATCTGGAAGGGCTCGTATCTTAGATATTTCATAAAATAATTAAATATAAACAAAGTAAATACAGTTAATTTATAACGAGTATAGTTAAGTGGTTATAATTCCTACCTTCCAAGTAGGATTCATCAGTTCGAATCTGGTTACTCGTAATTATTTGATTTATTTATTATTAAGAATAATAAAAATAATTTATTTCTTGTTAAATATAATTATATAAATACTAGCTTTCCTCCTCACCACTAGCTAGCAACCCCCACCCCCTAGCTAGCAAACCCTTTAGGCCTAATGGGGGGTGACTGCTCTAACCTAATATATAACACACTTCCTATTTTACCTTTTAACAAATTAAAATAAAGAAGACTTTCACCTTTTCTGGTATTAAATTGGAAAATAAAAAATTTAGAAAATCAAATCATTTAATTGCTTAGATGCCTATTAAAAGAAGTTCAGTTATAGAAAATAAAAAATAAAAAATCAAAACTTGAAAGCCTATAATTTAATGGTTAGAATAATTTCTTGATGAGGAATCTGTAGAAGTTCAACTCTTCTTGGGCTTAAAATTTCATTAATCTTCAAATATCAAATATCAAATTGATACTTTTGATATTAAAGATAATTGCTCAATTCGTTTTTATTTTTAAAAGTTAATAAAAAAATAATCTAGTAATAAAAAATACCAAGACCAAAGGCCTAAGGCCAAAGAAAAGGGCTTTAATCACTAGGATTAACTTCAAATTTAAATTATATTAAAATAAAATATTTTATATATTTACTATATTTTACAAAATTTTTACAATTAAAAGAGTTAAGATATCTAATTCTGTAATTTTTATTACCTACTTAAATTAAGAGGTGTTAGACTTTTTATTCATGAGAATAGATAAGGTCTATCTAATAAATTATAAATTAATTAAATAAAAATTAAGGAAGGTCCTAGGTTAATTAAGATTATATAATAATAACAAAACAAATTTTGTGGAAAATATGAATCTAGAACAGAAGATTTTCACTTTTAAATATATTTTAATATAAATTTTATATAAAAATAGAAATAGAATAAATATATCTAACACTTAAGTATGTTATTATTTATTATAAATTAAAAGTTTTTTAATTCTAACTCCTATATCATAACTTAGTAATATTTAGAAATATCCAGTATAAAACTCTCATATTTTATTTTTATTCCAAAACTACCTATAGAAAAAAGACCAAAGGCCCAAGGCCAAAGGCCAAAGGCCAAAGAAAAGGATTTTACCAACTTTTTTAAATTAAAGATCTTATAATGTCTAAGGTTAGATCTAATATCAAAGAGAATAATAAATGTAAATAGTGAGAGCATTTAAGATTGTATTTAAATAATTAATACATTATAATATAGAATATACAAATATAAAGTATATACTATAAAATGACTTTGTTATTAATTTTGTTTTTTACAATTAAAAAAAGACTTACTTAATTAGTTTTATAGAGAATCTAACTCTTATTTGTAATAATAATAGGGATTATTACCCCCCCTATTTTATAAATTTTATTAATAATAAGGATGAATTAGTACAAATACAACAAACCGTAAAAAAAATAAATATAATCTTGAAAATAATATAATCTTGAAAAATAATATAAATATTATAAAGTATTAAGTATTATTCTATTATTAGGTTCTTTTTATTTAATTATTTAATTATTTTAGTAATTAAATATTGTTTATTAAAAGTTAAATAAACTTAAAATTCAAAGATATTATTTAAAATATTAATAATATTTTATTCAATTTATTTTTAATAAAGTAAATTCGGCTGAAATAGTTTAAAAGGTTAAAACTTACCATTCATGACGGTAAAAAGAAGGTTCAATTCCTTCTTTCGGCTCTTCCAATAAATTTAAGTTGCATTTAATTGATCCCTAGCGTAGCAAACCCTTTAGGGTTGCTATTGTAAATATAATTATAAATAATACATGTTTTGGTATTTATTATTATTGTGATAAAAATAACGATTTAATACCAGGATATTGTTACTTAATAAATTAATTATAGGGTATTATAAAAGAGTATTGTAAGATAGACATAAAGTTATTACTAAACAAAACTATAAAGTTAAAATAGCACTTATACAAAAATATAATAAAATATAATTAAGATTTAATCTATAGGATCAATAGTAATTTCACCTTTATGAATACCTTTGAATAAACTAGGTTTCACTGTACTTTCTCCAGCTTCAGTTTCACCTTTAATTAATCTAATCTTTTTAAAGATAACTTGTAATTCATTTAAATCAGCTGTATCTGTGGTTTCTATAGTGAAACCTAATTCTGGTCTATCTAATTTAATTGTTTTATTATTATCTGGATCAATAATATTTAATTGTTCAAATACTTTATCCGGAGATAGTTCACTTATGTCACTCATAGCATTTAAATGTTGTAATTTAAGTAATTCGAATCTTCCTTCAGTATACATTACATAACTTTTAGTATTAGGATTCCATAAAACTGAACCTTCAGTTAAATCTTTATAATTAATTAGATCCTCTTCAGTTAATTTAGCTCTATCATTTAATTTTTCAATTAAAGCTAGATGAGGGTTAAATGGTTGTTCATAACTTGCTGTATAATTAGATACTTGAACTTCACTGCTTAGTTTTGGACTATTACTTTGAGGTGTATTTAACAATTCTTTAAGTTTTAAACTCCTTAATATAGCTTGAGTTTCATTATGTGATCCATTAAACTCGACTCCATATCTAGAATATTCAGATAAAAATTTATCTTCATTTTGAATTCTCATATGTTTATCTTGTTTTGATAACCAACCATCAAAATCCATTTTACTATAATCATTTACTTTTTCAGATTTATCTGAAACAACAGGTGAATCTTCATTATCGAAAGTAGTTAACTTAGGAGTAGTTACTAAAGGTGAAGGTACTACAGGTCCAGAAGGATCATTATCATTCATTTTACTATAAAATAATTCTAAGAATTGGTTATATAAATGATCTCTTTCTGTTTCAGGATTACTAATTTTAAATTCACCTTTAATAGGATCATATGTTCCGGGTATCTGAGGTGAAGCAGGTGAAGGATCTCGGAAATTACCTATTGTCCTATAGTAATCTTTACTCATAGATCTTGGTTCTAATGATTCCTCTGAACCAAACGAACTTACTGAATCCGTGGGACTTACAGGTCGGGTGGGGGATTCAGGCCAATCTTGACCTGCTGGAACTACTGAATTATCCTGATCTTCTAACATACCTAAATTTCCTCTTCTAGCATTAAGAGCTCCGACAATAGATTTATCTGGAACTGGTTCTTGAGTAAGGATAGGTTTTGATCTATCATTAGTTTCAACTTTATCTAATTTAGCTTTGGCATCTTCGATTGCTTTACTTTTCCCTTTAAGGTCTGGTATAACACCTGATCTATCATTAGTTACAGTTTTTCTTAATTTTTTACCTAAACCATCTCCAAATAAATTAGAAAGTGAAGGTTTAGCATCACCAGCTTCTTCGAATCTAGAAGCAGCTTCAAGTCTTCTTTCAGCTGTCCCAGGAGTATCTTCAGGATTTGGTGCAGTTGTAGTTAGAGATTTAGGTTTTGGTAAAGGTTTAGCTGATCCAGAACTAGCTTCAGCTTGAGATTTTAGATCTTTAACTTCCTCTTCAGGTAATTTAGAAGTTGAAGCTTTAGGAGTTACATTTCTAGCATCTTCTAGTTCAATATCTTTAGATTTAGGTTTAGGTGTAGTGAAATAATCATCTATATCAGTTAAATCAACTACTTCTTCACCATTAAATCTTCTAGATAAATCTTTCAATCTAGTTTTAAAGGGATCATTACTATCACTTACATTATTTAAATCTTTAATTTCTTTAGATAATTTATCAAAGTATTCCTTATTTAATTTTGAACTATAAGCCTTCAAATTAGAAGTTACAGTCTTAATCAATTCCATATGTTTTTCAGATAAATATTCAGGTAATAATTTATCATATTTATCTTCATACATAGTTTTAATCTTTTGATAATACTCTTTAGAACCAAATAATGTAGGATCAATATCTTTAAGTTTAAAATTGTCAATACTGTTTTCAATGTTAAGCATTGATTTTTCTCGATCTCTAAGTTCAGCAGCCTCTTTACTTGATTCATAAATGCTATTGAAATATAATTTAAAGTTTTTTAATATATTACTAAAACCACTTTTAATTCTACCAAAGGACATTATGGAACCAGAGTCTCCATCTGCATACCCATTAGTTAAACCTAAGAATCCTAATAATAATATTAATAGAATACCACCTGTAATGATATAAGGATCTTTATACCAACGATATTCATTTTCTAATTTATGTACCCAATTACCTCGTTCATAATCAAAGGGTTTACCATAAGGGAAAGGGTTACCGATATCATCCTCATCTTCATAGACAGGAGATAACTTATCATTAGGAAATAATACTCCATAGATTTTTATGAAGTTATTCTTAATTGTACCTAATCTACCTTGAAGATCATATAAGTCAAATCCATCATTATACATAGTAGCTAGAGTTACTATAGCACCAAAGGCTACTGCTATAGTATAAATGAAGATAATTAACTTATAAAGATAAGAGTCACGGAATGCTTTGTGTAAAATAAACACAAAATCTATTATAGAAACATTTTTCTTTCTATTTAAGATATTTATTCTAATAAATCTTGATAATCGATTTACTATATTTAATAATGGTCTAAATATTAATCTTAACATCCTATGAAATAAAATAATTTAATGTTATCAAAAAACTCTCCACGCTAGATTTAATAATTAAATTATAACAGGAAGCTAAAAAGAAGAAAAACAGTCATAAGATGAATCAAACAAATTAAACTTTCTATTAGACCAATGTGGGGGTGGTTTGATACTCTTTCTACAATTTTATTTATTATTAATTCAAGTATTTCACTTAGAATCATTGTTGAAAGCAGATAATACAAGGGATAACCAAAGATATACAATTTCAAGTATAATTTCCATTTTATAATTTTATATTTTTGTAATTTTGTTTTTGTTTTGTTTAACAAATGTAAGATTATTAATTTAAATATTTATAAAATAAACAATAAGTTTATATAATAAAAATATAAAAAAGTCTGATAATCTATAAGTTTCAATAAAAAGAAAAAACTTTGAATATTACAAGATTTCTCTATGATTTATAATAACAACTCTTAAAAACAAATAGGGTAATATCCTTTATACAACCTCTACCTCCTTAAAAAACAAAAAAATATAAGATGATCAACAAGTAATCTTCATCTTTCAATTTAATCAGTTATATGTATTGTAGGACACCTCTTAGGGCAATTTATCTTTATTTAACTTTCTTTCTTGGGTTTCTCAACCCTCGGAACACTCATTTTAATAAATAAATTTAAAAAACAAAAAACAAAACAAAAACAAAAACAAAAACACAAAGATACATAGAAAAATAAAAATACTATATATAAAAGAGACAATAAGTAATGTTTCTTTATTTATCTGTTGTCCTATAAAAAATGTAATGCTTTAATTTAAATAAGTGTTTTAATTATTTATAGTGTCCTATTCTCTTATTTATATATAAGGTTGGACCCCTTTTTTAAGAAAAATTTCATCTAATTTTTTTTGGGTTAATAAAAGAATATTTTTCTATATATTTAAATTAAAAACATAAATGAAAACCAAATTTTTACAACATTCACGTACCCTATTAAAGAATCAGTATATTCTTTAAAAAGCATTGCCATATTGTACCTATCTAAAGCTTTAAAATCCTTCTTCTCTTACTTAAAAGCTAATAATTTAATTACTACTGATCAAATTATTGGTATAATCTTACAATTAAAGTTTAGTGATGGTTCTCACAAATCAATTTCTACTATGAGAAAAGGTACATTAAAATCTTTTACTCAGTTTTCTACCCTGTTCAAACATTTGTTAACTATTAGATCTGGAGACACTAGTGGAGAATCGGACTTTAGTGGTAATACTTTACAAATTACAAATATAATTTTTTCATATCATATTTATTCAGATAATTATGAATTACCATCAGATGAATTAAATTTAAAACCTAAATCTTATTCTGAATCTTCAGAAGATAACCTTCAATATAAAGAAGAATCTGATATTAAATATATGAATCCACTAAAATTATTTAAATTACCTTTAAGTTATGCTGGATCTGGTAAATTTCTACATGATTTCTTAGAACTTAATAGTTCAGTAACTGTTAATGATTCAGATGATCCTTCAAAAATTTATAAAGCAGTGTTTAATTATAAAAATATTTTTGAAACTAGCTTAATAATAACAATAAAGGAGTATCCTTCAATTGTTATATTTAAAACAGAAGATAAAGTAATTCCTATAACTAAATTAGCTCAAAATAATGATTTATTAATTGAAAGATCTATAATGTCTAAATCTAAAGAAATATATTTAATTGATGGAATAACTAATGAAATAGTTTTAGTTGAAAGATTCAATTCTAATAAAGTGAAAAAGAATAAAAAGTTTAAGGACAGTAATTTATAAAGACCTATGACCCTAAATGATTGCTTCGCTAGAAAACAGATCCCTCAAATTTTTCTTTTTATAAAGGAGGTAGATACCCCTAATGATTAATAGTAGTTGAAGGACTTCAGTTTACATAAAATTTAAGATATTTATATTCATACCCCTTTATAATAAAAAGATATTTTAGAATATAAGAAAATGTCTTACAGCCTGTTTTATAATTTATTTTAACTAAATAATCTGTATAAAATCTATTATTAGATATACAGGATGGGACCCCTTTTTGGTAGCTAATCATTCAGGAATAACGAAGTAATTAGCTCCTCTACGGAGAAACCATTTCTTTAAAGAATTCACATACCTTGTTAAAGATTCAGTCTACTCTTTAAAGGTTCTATCTGCATTGCACCTAACTAAAGCTTTAAGATCTCTCTTTACGTATATAGTAAACCAAATTTTAATTAAAAATGATCAAATTATTGGTATAATATTACGAATAAGATTTAGTGAAGGTTCTATAAAATCAATTTCTACCTTAAGAAAAGGAACTTTGAAATCTTTTGCACAATTCAGCACTCTGTTTAAACAATTGTTAATCATGAGATCGGAAGACTATGATAGTGCAGATTTACAGATTAGTAAAATTATCTTTTCTTATCACAGATATTCTCCAGATTACGATCCGGCTTTAGTGGACAAAGATTTAATAATGGATGAAAAATAACATTTAAAAATTTCTAAAAATATAGAAATTAAAGAAGAATCTGATATTAAATATATGAATCCATTATCGTTATTTAAATTACCATTGACTTTTGCAGGGTCAGGTTTATTTCTACAACAAATTTTGGCTTTAAATAAGAATACTTCATATGGAAAAATTGTTTCAGAAGATCAAGATTATAATATTGGTTTTAACCATAAAAATAAAATTAAACTGAAGGAATTCTCTCAATGAAAGTAAATTCTAATATCAGTATACTTAAATTCTCTGATAAAATAGTTTCCGTACCTAAATTAGAAAAAAAATGATATATTAATTGAAAGAACTATTATGTCTAGAACTAGTGAAATATACTTAATTGATCTTCTAGCTAGCGAAATCTTATTAATTAAGAAATTCGATTCTAACAAAGTTACTGAATATTTAAAAGGTTTAGTACCAAAAGAAGTTAAAAAAGGGGGATCTAAATAAATTTGTAACCTTTGATTTAGAATCCCTAACCGATTTAGACCTTTTAAGAAATTAAGGTGACTCAGTATAATTTTATTCTATTATAATAACAGCTTTTGATTATAATAGTAAAACTTCGTTTAGTAAATTACTACGAAGGGTAGAAGGTTTATCAGAACCAATACCTACAACTAGAGCTAATTCATTAGAAGTTATGTTTAGATCAGATAGAGTACGATTACTTAAAAATTTTGTATCAATTCTTGATTCCTAAATATCATCAATTCGTTTTATGCTCACAATTTGAGTACATTTGACGGAGTATTAATATTTGAAGCATTGTATGAATTGTGTAAAGAAGAAGGATTTAAATTGGAATCTGTTTAAAGATATGATGTTAATATCATTTAAATTTAAATTAGGTTGGAGTTCTAGGTAAAAAAAAAAAGATATAAATATAATGTAGTATTCCACGATTAACTTCTACTTCTAATTAATTCATTAGAAAAGTTAAGTAAAACTTTCCTTAAGGATAGCCCTAAAATCAAAATTACTGATAAAGCTTTAATAGACACTCTTTTTTACGAAGATTCTAAGAAAACATATTAACTTTGAGGATTTAGCACTTGAATTAGAAGTGTATTGCCATAGAGATTAGAAAGCATTAGCTCTTATTATTAAAGAATATGCTGAACATATCTATAGTGAATATGGACTAAATTGACATAAATATCCCGCAGCTTCTACCATAGCTCTAGCTATTTATTTCACTAAGTATCTAAAATCTTAAACTCAAATCCCCCTCCTGATACTTTATAGGTAAAATCTATGAGGATATCTCTAAGGCCTACCATGGAGGTTTTACTGAAGTATATCAATTATACTCAGATAAAGATGTACATTCATACGATTTTGTATCTATGTACCCTGCTCAAATGATGGATAAAGAATTACCTTGTGGAAAAATTACCTCATTTGAAGGGGACTCACTTAAAATTGGAAAAACTTTAGAAACATTGAGAGATCAGAAAGCTTTTGTTAGGCCTTAGGCCTAATTGGAGTGTCTATGTAGATAAATCTTTAAATAGACCAGTCTTTCTAACCAATGTTTTAATAAATGGTGAAATGAGATCCGTAGGTGCTACAGGAACTTTCGATAATAAATGGTTCTATGTTCCAGAACTTTATAGATACGAAGGATTGACTCAAGGTAAAATTCTAATCTTAAGAAATACTATCCAAAAGGGTTATTTATTTTAAAAATCTATATTATTTAAAGATTATGTAAAACTATTGTTTTAATTCAAACAAACACTGCCTAAAGAGGCATCCCAATTACTAAATAATTAAGTTTTTTTTAAATAAATTTTCTTTATATTTTATGAAACTGCAGCTGCTGAATATAAATGTGAATATGAATATAGATTATAAAGTATTTTAATTATGTTTATGGTAAGATTATAAAAATACCTAATACCATTAAACTTAAAAAAATTAAACTAATTATTAATAAGAAACACATTATTGTTTCAAATATTATAAAATATAAATTACTTTTCTCATAAAATCTTATAATTTTTTGAAATTTAGGAAATTTATTTTCTATGTTATATTTGTTTATTAAGTAAATAGAAGTAAAATAACCTATCAAATTAGTAAAACCATAAAGAATTAAAATGGATAACATAAAGATATGAAAACTAAAAGTTACTATAGGTTCAGCATCTACTGGGATTTCTTTACCTATTAAATTATAAAGGAATAAAACTATACTATTATATTGATAATCTAATTTATAAAATTTTTATTATTTCTCATTATTTTCTTCATAAAATATGAAAAAAACCCTACAGAAGTCAGAATAACTTTAAAGATTCAATAAAATTTTTATGAAACTGATGTAAACACACTATTCTAAATTGTTAATTCTTCTAAATAAATTAGGGTAGGTAAATAATTTATAATAAGATTAAAATAAAAATTAATATATAAGCATATTTTTAAGAATTATTATAAAAATATTTTATAAATTATAACTAAAAATCATTATAAAATTAAATTTTAATAGATTAAAACTTAAAAAATATTAATAAAAGAGACAGAGACTTATAAATAGTTATATAAAATATGAAAAAATTAATAAAAAAGTATAAAAATTAAATAGAAAAAAGAAAAATAACTATAGTCTCTTCTATTCAATTTAAGGGGGAATCTGATAATGGTAATCAGTTGTATTTGCATTACAAATATGATAGTTCAAATCTATCTTCCTCCATTAAGCACATAAACTCCGTCTTCAACTTCTCCAACCTCAACCAATTTAAACTCTTAAATTTTTAAATATCTTAATATCTTAATACCTTAATTTATGAACAACTATAGTAAAATAAAATAATATGCTTATTAAATCAATTTAATATAGTCTTCATAAGTTCACCTATTTTTATAAAGAATATATAATAGGCTCCCCGTAAGTTATTTTAGAGGGCTTATATTATGGAAAGACAGTAAATTTATGTTATTTTAGAAAGAATAACAATTAAAAATAAAGGTAAAATTATAAATATAAATAAATAACCTTCTTAAA
This sequence comes from Amanita pallidorosea, assembly GCA_023014475.1. Taxonomy (NCBI): domain Eukaryota; kingdom Fungi; phylum Basidiomycota; class Agaricomycetes; order Agaricales; family Amanitaceae; genus Amanita; species Amanita pallidorosea. The sequence goes on along the minus strand of JAEBUS010000135.1, from coordinate 76,929 downwards.
ATTAATTTGTGGTATGAGTCTTAAATATAAAATTTCAGACACTGCTTAGCATCCTAATTGTTCTTAAATAAAAAGAAAAATAAAAAATATAAAAAGGCCTCGGTTGCTTAGTGGTCAAAGCGCTATACTGAAGATATAGATATGGAAGTTCAATTCTCCCCCGAGGCATATAATATTCCTGCTTAGCTGTTCCTACAACCTTAATCTCTTTGTTTGCTTACCCCTTAGGCCTAAGGGGTTGCATCGCTCCTATAGCTATTCAAACCCCTGGAAAATCTATTGGGGAGGAGGTTAAGGTTAATAAAAAATAAAAAAAAATTATAAATATAAATTTAAAGCCGAAATAGTTTAAATGGTTAAAACGTTATCCTTGTAAGATTGAAATATTGGTTCAATTCCAGTTTTCGGCTGAATAATCAATTTATTAAATTAATATAAAAAAATTAGTTAAATAAGTTACTTATCATAATAATAATAAAAATAATTATAATATTAATAATAATAATAGTAAATAAAATAAATTAAATAAATTAATATTCAATAAAGTTTATTCTTAAAGAGGATACAGTTATTTCAATATTTTTGAGTTGTAGTTTAATTTGGCAAAACACCATTTTTTGGTAATGGCTGATATCAGTTCGAATCTGGTCAACTCAGTTAAGTTTATGACATAAAAAATATAAATCAAATCAAATCAAAATAATATAATAGAATTATAAATAAAAAGCTATAAATAATAGATAAATTATAAATAGTGTAGTTATTATGAAATAATTTATAATTTTAATAATATTTAATTCTAGATCGAATAATAGTAATTATTTATTTTTCATTCTAAATTGATTTAAATAGAAAGCAGAACTCGAGAGGTTGAGTGTCCCCCTTTTAAGGGGAAAGTCTTGGTTCAAACCCAAGTGTTTTCTTCTTAAAATTACAGCCTCCGTTTCTACGCTTAGTAGGCTGGGATTGTTATTTCTATAATAATTACCAAAATTAATAAGTTAAAAATTTTAATTATATTTTAAGTAAAAAATAAAGTTTAATAACATAAGTAGCAATTAAATAACCTGCCGCAGCCCTAACTCTTAATTTCACTAGTATATTAATTTTCCCTCTCCCCCCTAGCTAGCAAACCTCTATTAAGCCTAAGAAGTAAAGCCTCCCCTCAGTCCCGCAAGGGGGTTTGCTACGCTAGGGTGTTTACTAGGCTAGAGGTTACAAAGCCAAAAGCTAAAGGTTATTAAATTTAATTAAGAGGTTAATAAGTTAGGAGGTAGGCTTAAAACAAATTTAAAAAGGGCAGGTGATCCGATTGGTAATGGTGGTTCTCTGTAAAAGAATTGGTTAACAACCGTAAAAGGTTCGATTCCTTTACTGCTCAATATTTATAAACAATAAATATAATTTAAAAATAAATATAAAATATATTATATAATTAAATTAAATAAAAACTAAATGAATTTATCAAATAAATCAACCTATATCCCCTAACTAAATCACCCCTTTAAGATTGATAAGCAAGGGGGGGGTGTTTGCTACGCTTAGGCTTAAGGGGAGTGTCTAATAAAATAAATAATTAAAGTAATTAGTATTTTAATTATAAATAAAACTATTAATTTTAAATCTTACCTCTATCAATATATATCTAATTTAATATTCTTGTCAATATTAAGAGTATTATATAGATTATTTTATTAGTTTAAGACTTTAGCATAATGGTTAATGCAGTTCGCTCATAATGGATATTATAAGGGTTCGATCCCCTTAGGTCTTATTATTTATATTTAGGTATTCTTCTAAATTTATTGTAATTGGTCTTAATTTATATAATTTAATATCTTTTCTTTTTATTTAGACTTAAATATTTTCCTTACAAATAAAGTTATTTATTAACTTTATATCCTTTACAGGTAGGAATATTTTTCTAGGATATATTTACTAATTTAACTTATTTAACCTTATTACTTCATATTTTATAAAAAAGTAATTAACAATTTAAATTAAAACAATAATAATAATTTAATTAAATTTAAATAATAAAAGAGACAGATATTATTTTATAGAATAAATATTTTAAGATGTAAAATATAAAATATCCAGTATCAAATATCAAATATGAAATATCAAATATAAAATATCAAATTAATTAAAATTATATTCCCATAAATATAATAATCTTAGGCCTAACAAATGGAAATATATAAATAAAATGATTTTAATTTTTGGCTAACAGTATACCACCCTGCGTAGCTGGAGATGAGGATGATAATTGTTTAAAGTATTTTAATTATAAAAAGGGTAAGGTATAAATACAATCTCAGGGTACTTGGTCGAGTCTGGTTTATGGCGTTCGTCTTGAAAACGATTACTTCTAAAAAAAGTCGTGAGTTCGAATCTCACAGTGCCCGTACAAATAAGAATAAAATTAAGCTGCTTCTTATTCTTATTCCTATTCTCAGCTTAAAATAAAATCATTTACACTCGTCACCCATCACCCCTGTCCCCAAGCGGGGGGGAGAAGATTACTACGTTAGTAGGAGGGAGCGTGGTATAATAAGAAGGTTTACTAAATAGTTCTCAATTATTTAATGAGTACTTTAAAAAAAAAATTAATTAAAAAAATAAATAATCTTATTTAATCGAAGCATGGTAGAAGACAAACTGGCTGGTCGCTTTTTTTGGGAAGAAGTATGTAGCGTGTTCGAGTCACGCCTACCATAAATTAAAAATAATAAATTCAATCACTTCTCCTCTCCCCTAACTAAGTCACCCTAACCTCGAAAGGGGGAGGGTTGCTACGCTTAGGCCTAAGGGGTGACTAGCTACCCTCTAGCAGCGCAACCGCCCCTAGCCAAGCCAGAAGCTATGGGTTACTCTGTTAGGTAGCGGTTACTTCGTAATAAGGTAATATAAATAGTCAAAATCTTCTTTCTTTTTCTATAATATTAGGTTATAATAATATATAAGGTCTTATGGCTGAGTGGTTCAAGCGAAGTACTGTTAATACTTTTTACAAGGGTTCAAATCCCTTTAAGTCCTAAAATATAGTAAAAATAAAATCAAATAAAAATCAAATCAAATGAAATAAAGGTATATTAACTAATTAATCTGGCTTAAATTGACAGAACTAAATTTATCTAGTAAGTTAACTTACGAAGATTCATTTTAATAACAGAAGAATTAGAATTGAACCTAAATTAAAATTATCTTTATAGGAAAATTTAAAATTAAGTTTAAAACTAATAAAGCGAACATGTTGAAATTTGGTAAACAATCTCCTCTTAAGCAGGAGTGGAAGTGATTCCTTAAGAGTTCGAGTCTCTTTGTTCGTATCCGTGCTTCAAAGATAGTGTTAAATTTAAATTTAAGGTATAATCTAAAATCTAAAATATTAGACTAGTATCTACCTTAAAATCTTTTTAAATAACCAGTCTTACCTTTTTCTCTTAAAGGTCAAGGGTAAGAAACTAGCGAGATAGTGTAAAGGTTAGCACACCAGCCTCATGAGCTGTTAGATTGGGTTCAATTCCTAATCTCGCTAATAAAAATTAATTATATAATTAAAGGTCCTTTCGTATAGTGGTTGGTACAGCTCCCCTTCAAGAAGCAAGGATCAGTTCAATTCTGATAAGGATCATATAAAATTTATATTTTCTTTTTCTTTATAAGCAAGTTTTTTAAGTTTAAAGTTTTAACTATTCTTTACTCCTTTTTACAATTATTTATTTCCTTTTTTTTAGTGTTACCCTGCTTCTTAGGCCTAACTGCCTCCCTTTATGGGTTGCAAAGCTAGGAATTGTTAATATTCTACACAGTAACTCTTTTTTATCAACCTACTTCTCTACTTTTTTAAATTAAGAAGATTAAATGAATGCTTCGCTAGATTTTCAGGTAAAATTAAAGTTACATAAAATTAAATAAAGGTGGCATATTCAAATAATTGAAGAGCCTACTTTGAATAAGGATTATTAAAATTTAAGATAAGTATTGGAAAGATATAAACTTTCAAAGTTAGAAAAGACAAATAAAATAAAATATAAATTAAAAAATAAATATAAAAAGATAAAAATTTAATATAATAATTTCTTAATACATCACCACCTACCTTTCCCTCCTAGACCCACCCCCCTTGCAACCCTTAGCGGGAAGCTAAGCTAGAGGGAAGGTAATTTATTAAGATACCCTTAATATCTCATTAATAACTACCCGCTTAAATTAATTTAAGAGGAAGTAAGCTTCAATTGTTATATAATAAATTCCCCTATGAAAAGCCTTCATAGAGGCTAATATCAATCTTATATTATGGAAGCAGAGATAGTTCTTTAAAATAAGAGCAAAAAAAATACATAAAAAATTAATGCCTCAATTAATACCATTTTATTTCTTTAATCAAATAGTAATTGCCTTTATAGTATTATTTTCTATAATCTATATCTTTTCTAAATATATCTTACCTCAATTTACATTACAACAAGTAATTAGAGTTTATATAACTAAATTAAGTAAAAAATTTTAATATTAATAAATAACAATTAATAATCATTAAAATTAAATACTAAATGAGAGAGAATAAAAAAGTATCTCCAACCCCCCCTCACTTAATAGTTTGCTACGCTTAGGCCTAAGGGGAGTGTCTTAACTATAACTTCTTGCGAAGCTAGGGCAGGAATTAATATTTCATAAAATTTGTATTAAATCTATTTATAAATATTAAATTAATAAATTACAATTTGATATCCCAAACTTATAAACAGGGTGAGTGGCTAATATTTATATAAGTTTAATAAACCTAACCTTCATAAACTTTATTATTTTAATTTAAAAGATTAAATACTTCCCCTCACATTTTCCCCCTCTACCCACTGCATAACTATTACCTATAAATAACAAATAAGTGGTAGCACAGCAAGGGTAGCGCTGTCACCCCCTTCTACCCGTCTCCCCCCCTTGCGGGGTTGATGGGGAGGTATTACTCCGTTAGGGGAGGGTCTTTCTAATAATTACATCTAATCTTAAATAATAAAACAGAATAAGAATAAAATAGGGTTCAATTTTTATTTTTATTTTTATTTATATTTTTAAATAGAATTATTAATTTAAAATTTAAATTTTAAGTTAAAAACTAATAGTACTAAATCTAAGGACAAATAGATTAATTATTCTTTTGTTAAACTAATTTTGTTTACTATTTAATACCTTTAATAACTAATTAAGACTAAAGTCAAATAATCTATTTTATATAAATAATCTTAATTAGAGGATAGAAAAATTGAGGATATACTTCATTATTACAGGTTTATTATTCTGCTGCTTATTATCTCTACCTTCCCCCATTAAGGGTAGCAGCGCTACCGCTTTATTTATAGTGGGAGGGTTACTTCTTAGGCCTAATAGGGGGTTTGCTAGCTAGGGTAGTAACAAAATATAAAATCTAAATCTAAATCTAAATCTAAATCTAAATCTAAATCTAAATCTAAATCTAAATCTAAATCTAAATTATAAATCTAAATCTAAATCTAAATCTAAATCTAAATCTAAATTATAAATCTAAATCTAAATTTAGATAATCTAAACTAGCTTAATAAAAATCTTAACAAAGGTAATTTAAGTATTAATAATTGTATTAATTCACGAGGAATAAAATTTAAATCTTTTCTTTTTGCATCTATTAACTGTTACAAAAATGAGAATAAAAACGTAATCTATGAATCTATCAATAATATTATTTTTAATAGGTATTTTAGGGTTTATTTTAAATAGAAAAATATAATACTTATGATCATAGCTATAGAAATAATGCTACTTGCTGTTACGCTATTAGTATTAATAAGTTCTTATAGTTTTGATGATAATGTAGGACAAACCTTTAGTATCTATATTATTTCAATTGCAGGTGCCGAGTCTGTTATCGGATTAAGTATTCTAGTTGCTTATTATCGATTAAGAGGAACTATCTCACTAAGAACATAATGTATCTTTCAATTATAATTTTACCTTTATTAGGTTCTCTAGTATCAGGTTTACTAGGAAGAAAAGTAGGAGTAACAGGTTCACAATTTATAACTTGTACTTGTCTAATATTATCATCTTTATTAATGACTGTTGCTTTTTATGAAGTAGGAATAATTGGTTCTCCAGTACATATAAATTTAGGAAGTTGGATTAATTCTGAGTTAATGTCAATATCTTGGGAGTTTTATTATGATCAATTAACAGTATCTTTAGGATTAGCTGTATTATATTGTTCAAGTTTAATTCATATCTATACTATTGATTATTTATCATCAGATCCTCATAATCAAAGATTTTTCTCATATCTTTCAGCCTTTACTGGAGGTATGTTAGTATTAATTTGTGGAGGTAATTATTTTGTAATGTTTGTAGGTTGGGAAGCTATAGGAGTAGTATCTTATTTATTAATTAATTATTTTTCACTAGAATACAAGCAAATAAAGCAGCAATGTTGGCTTTTACTATGAATAGAGGAGGTGATATGTTAATGAGTATAGGTTTCTTTGCCATTTTGCAATATTTGGATCTTTAAATTATTCAGTAATATTTCATTAGTGCCTTATATAAATGAAACAGCAATAAGTATAGTAGCTTTACTATTATTAGGGGGTGCCTTAGCAAAAAGTGCTAATATTCCTCTTCATTCTTGGTTACCTGGAAGTATGGAAGCACCTACACCTGTAAGTGCTTTACTTCATGCAGCTACACTAGTAACAGCAGGTATATATTTATTATTAAGAAGTTCACCTATTTTAGAATTTAGTCCTACTGCTTTATTAGTAATTACTTTAATTGGTTCTTCTACCGCATTCTTTGCTGCAACTTGCGGCTTATTACAAAATGATTTAAAAAGAATAATAGCCTTTAGTACAATCTCTCAGTTAGGATATATGATGATGGCTATAGGTCTAAGTCAATATAATGTAGCAATAATGCATACAGTAAATCACGCTTTCTTTAAAGCATTATTATTCTTAGGAGCAGGAGCAGTAATTCATTCATTTGCCGATCAACAAGATGTAAGAAGAATGGGTGGACTTATCAAATTCTTACCTTTCACTTATTCAGTGATGTTAGTAGGATCTTTAAGTTTATTAGCTACACCTTATTTAACCGGATTCTATAGTAAAGATTTAATCTTAGAATTAGCTTATGGACAATATAGTTTTAGTGGAATGTATGCATTTATATTAGGATCTATAACAGCAGGTATAACAGCTTTTTATAGTTTTAGATTAATTAGTTTAGTTTTCTTAACTACTCCTAATGGTAAAAAACATTCTTATTTAAACTCTCATGAGTCTAATTTAACTGTTATTATTCCTTTATTAACTTTAGCTTTATTTAGTATATTCTTTGGTTATGTGTTTTCGGATTTATTTGTGGGTATGGGTTCAAATTTCTTCGGTAATTCTTTATTTATTCATCCTAATAATATCTCTCTAATTGAAGCAGAATTTTCTATAAATCCTTTAATAAAATTATTACCAGCAATCTTAAGTTTCACTGGAGCAACTCTAGCTATCTTATTATATAATCAATCACCTGAATTTATCATAGGATTAACTGAAACCTCTATAGGAAGAAAAATTTATAGCTTCTTAAATGGAAAATATTATTTTGATGTAATCTATAACCATTTTATCGTTTCTGCAGGATTGAAACTTGGATATACAATCTCAAAACAAATAGATAGAGGAGCTATTGAATTATTAGGACCTTATGGATTAGCTAAAACATTTACTAATACTGGAATTAATATAGCTAAATTAGATACAGGTATTATTACTACTTACTCACTTTATATTACAATAAGTTTACTTTCTTTATTATTCTTAGTTTTCGCTCCTGTATTAATAGATACTTCTATGATTAGTGAAATTAGATTAATTATTATATTTTTTGCTTCTTTAATCTTAGTTTTATCTCCTTATAAATTTTATAAACTTCTAAATTAATTTATAAGTCTTAATTATAATACTTTGAAATAACTATTAAATAAATGGAAATATTTATTACATCCCCACCTATACCTTAAATAGAAGCGAAGTACATATATAAAACATTGATTAAAATATCAATATCCTATCACATGTATTTAACTGAAATTATGTGAAGATAATGTTAATTTAGGATATTTAGGTGAAATAATTTGTAAAAAGAAGAAGAAGTTTTATCTCATTTCCTGCTTCGCCGCTTTTTGTTTCTAAATTATTTTGGGATACTCACTAGCAATAGAATTCACAGGTTTTAACTTTCGTACCTGTATGTTCTTAATTGTTTTATATAACTCTTTTATGAGACAATAAGTTAAATTAGGGGAGGTTAATATACAAATAAAATTAAAAAAAATTAGAAATTAATTTGTTTTTAGTTATAATACAAACTTAATTAATTAAAAATAATAAAAATTTAACCTAAAGTTTCACCAATTTAATCAGTTAATTTTAAGATATGGAACTCCCCATCGCTCCCTAAGGGAAACAGCGTTACCACATTATTTATTAATTATCCCTGCTTTATATCTGGGGGGGGGAAGCAATTCTAAGATTAAAAAGCAAAATTTGATTAAATAGATTTAGATACCTTATAAATTAAGTTCTAAAGGTTAAGATATTAATTTATAATTTATTAAAATTTGTATTTTAGTTTTTTATAATTTAAATAAATCATTATAAATTTAATCACCAAATCAAATAATTAAATATTTTAGATATTATTTCTTATTTATTATTTTATCTAATATTATTTCTATTTCAAATTTTATTTCTAACTTAAAAAAGTTAAATATAACATCTTTAGCTGAATGGTTAAAAGCGTTTGTCTTCGAAACAAGAGAATATGGTTCAATTCCAATAAGATGTTATTTAATTAAAGAAAAGTAATAAATATATACCTCTTAATATTATATAATTTGTAAATTTAAGAGTAATATATTTACTGTTTCCACTAAATTAGTAAGATAAAGTTCTACCCTCATAAATTAATTTACAGGGAGGCCAAAGGCCCAAGAAAAGGATTAGCAAACTGTCAGCTAGCTGGCAGGATCTTTCTTTTTTAAAAGATGTAGTCAATTAGTAAATTAATATGCAAATAAACAGTAAATATTTCTAAATATAAACTAACACTTACACTAAAAATAAAAATAAAATCAAACAATAAACAATAAACAATAAAAATTACAGTAAAAATCAAAATTTATATAATTATGAAACAATTTTTTGTTTTATCTCCATTAAGTCAATTCGAAGTTACAAGTTTAATAGGTTTGAATGCTCCTATTTTTGGGCATTTAAATATTTCTCTAACTAATTTAGCTTTATATGCTTGTTTTATATTATTAATTGTTATAGGTTTCCATTTTTATGGGAATAATGATTCAAATTTAATCCCTAATAAATGGTCAATTTCTTTAGAATCTTCTTTTGCAAGTTTAAGCTCTATGGTTAGAGACCAAATTGGATCTCACAATGAGGTATATTTACCTTTCATTTATTCTTTATTCTTCTTTATTTTAGTGGGTAATTTAATTTCTAATGTTCCTTATTCATTTGCTGTAACAGCTAGTGGAGTGGTTTCTCTAGGTTTAAGTTTTACTATCTTTATTGGAGTAACTATTTTAGCTATTTATATTCATGGAATTAAATTCTTCTCATTTTTTGTACCTGCTGGTACTCCATTAGGATTAGTACCTCTATTAGTTTTAATTGAATTAGTATCATATTTAGCTAGATCAGTATCATTAGGAGTTCGATTATTCGCTAATATCGTAGCTGGTCATACTTTATTAAAAATTTTATCTACATACCTATATCAATTATTTACAGGAAGTTTAATAGTAGCTGTAATTACTTTAATACCTTTTGCTATCTTCTTAGCATTAATTGGTTTAGAACTTGCAGTTTCTTTAATTCAAGCTTTTGTATTTACATTATTAGTATGTTCTTACCTAAAAGATGCTATCGAATTACACTAGTATAATTTTATACTTTAACAATACCTTATTAATTTAATTTTAAGTTTAATTTAAATTTAAAAACAATTAATAAATCTTATAAAAATATAATCAAATAACCCCCTTAAATATTAAATCTAATCTTTTTAATCATATAAATTAGACAATTAAGATTAATTCTATTATATAAATTATTTATATGAAATCCTCCGCTTAAGTTAATTTATGACTAGGTAAATTTACTCCGAGGTTTCCACCTATCCTCTCTCTGAGGGAGTTGCTTCGCAACAACCTGAACTACCATAAATTAAAAGAGTGCAAGGAAAAATAAAAATTAATAATCTTAACTATTATAGTATAATCATCACCCTCCGTAATTTAACTTACCTACTATAGTTGGATAGGTAAGAAGAAAAAGCAGGGTGGATCCTATTTCTACAAAAAGGCCTAAGAAATATAAGGTTCAACAGTCTCATAAAATTAAGATACATCTTCAGTTTCCTGCCTGTTAAGCTAGAGCTAAGGTGGATATTTATTACCATTTAAAAGAAATGGTTAAATTAGGAATAGTGTTCATTGGTAAGATAAGACAATTGCTAATTGTTCGGGTGTTAGCAGCCCTTAGGTGTTCGATTCACCTCTATTCCGTTTTATAAAATAAAAAATCAAATAAAATCAAATAACTAATATAAACTCTAACACTAAAATAAAAATTAAATCAAATTTAACGACTAATAAAATTAGCTAATTTAGATATTCAAATTAATCAATGATTCAAATTTAAGTGAACTGGTTAAATTCTACCAATGCTAAAGAAATTGGAACTCTCTATTTAATTTTTGCAATTTTTGCAGGAATGATAGGAACAGCTTTTTCTGTTCTTATTAGATTAGAATTATCTTCTCCAGGAGTTCAATTTTTACAAGGAGATCATCAATTATTTAACGTGATAATTTCAGCTCACGCATTCATTATGATCTTCTTTATGGTCAATTTATTTAAAAAAACCAATCTTAGACATTTTAAATTTAATAATGTAATGTATCAAATAGTTAGTCTTCCTTCATCTGGTCCTTGTTTAGCAGGTGGAGCCAAAGGGAAGGGTAATAATAAGTTTACTTCTAAAAAAGTTAAAAATTTTACCCAGAAGCATTATTCTACTGATTCTAAAAATTCTACAGAGTCTTCAAATTTAAAATCAAAATTATATCTTATAAATAATCCTTTTGATAATAGAAAATTAATAGCAGATTATGCTAAAAATCAAAAAGGTGTTTATATATTTGAAGTATTAAATCAAAAATTATATTATGTAGGTAGTAGCATAAACTTATATAGTAGAGTATGTTCTTACTTTATGCCTTCTATTTTATCTAAAGCAGACAGAAGAGTTTTAAGATATTTTAATAAATATGGATTTAAAGATGTAAAATTATCTTTATATATATTAGATAATAATGCTACTATAGAGGAAGTTTTTAATTTAGAAAAATATTATATAGACTCTTTTCCTAAAAATAGTTTACTTAATATAGAAACTAAGCCTAGATCAGGATTTCATTTACCAATGTCTGATGAAGCTAGAATTAAATTACGTAAACTTAGAGGACAAGTTTTTTATGTTTATGATACTAAAACTAAAACTTTAATCTATATTTTTGATAGTAAACAGTATGCTTATGATAATATTAATATAGATCATCGTACTTTAAATGATTGTTTATATGAAAGTTCTCTTTACTTAAATAGATTTATGTTTAGTTTAGAACCTATAAATGAATTTGTATTTGAAGATCTTATTAGTTTAAATGAATTAAAAACTTTAATTCAAGAGCAAAGATATACTCAAAAAAGTATTCAATCTACAAGTAAGAAATTATATGTAAAAAATATTACAAATCCTACTTTAAATAGAGAATTTGATAGTATATCTCAATTTGCTAATTATGTTAAAGGAGATAGAGGAACTATTCGCTTATATATTAATAAAAATATACTATATAGAGGAAAATGAAAAATTACATTATTAAATGAATAAGATTAGTGCATGGCCTTGTGGTAAGGTAACTTATCATATTTAATTTTGCTGTTTGCTGGAATATCTTTAGAGTTTTAAAAACTAGCCCTACTCCGTCATTTTTAATGTACCTCGTAGTAAAATAGCAGTGACATCTTTAAAATTAGACAATCAGCAGGAAACCGATTATTACAATCTCCTGTAATTATTAGTATATTATAGACAATATGACTATCGGGATCCTCAGAGACTATACGCAAAATATCCTACATCTAGCTTCACATGGGTTCCTTTCCTTATTAAAAACCTAAGTTAGGGAAGGGTTACTTAGTTAGCAGGAGTAGCTCAGCTTATCAATAGCGAAGCAACACCTTTAAGGAGTGCTAGCATAGTAAATTGATAGCAGGTAGGATAAAGATATAGTCCAGCCCTTTTCGAAAGATTAGGGAGATTTGTATGCCAGGTCTAGTAGGTGGATTTGGTGACTTAGAAAAAATTATAAATATGAGATATAAGAGTTTTTCATTCCTTTTCTTCAATTTATTCACAACTAAAGAAGGATCTCAAAATGAAGACAATGAATCAAACCTTTCCAAAAAATTAGAGGTTAATATAAATTCTATCCACTTCTTGAGCCTAAGTCAATATTCAGAAGAATTAGGTCCTTATTTAGCAGGATTAATAGAAGGAAATGGAACTTTTGCAATACATAACATTAATTCTACAACTAAAAAATACGGACCAAAGATAATTATTGTATTTAAAAAAGCAGATTTACCTCTAGCTAACTATCTATGTGAATTAACACAATGTGGAAAAGTTTATATAAAATCTAATAGAGGTTATATTCTTTGGCAGATAAGTGATTTAATTGGAGTATTAAAAATTATTTGTATTATAAATGGACATATGCGAACTCCAAAATCTGAAGCTTTAGAACGAGCAATAAATTGGTATAATTTATACATAGACAAAAATAAAGAAAGTAAATTACCTATTACACAAAATATATTATCTTCAATTTATCCTTTGAATTGTTTACCTTTAGATAATTCAGATATATTTAGTAATAGTTGGTTAGCTGGATTTACTGATGCGGATGGAAATTTTTCAATAATTATTAATAAACGAAAAAATAAAAATACTTCTCGAGTTCAACCTTACTTTCGAATAGAAGTCTCCCAAAATTATGCTAAAAAAAGTTTAGCTGAAGGAGAAAAATTTAGTAACTATTTTTTTATGTCTAAAATAGCAACTTTTTTTGATGTCACTCTTTATAGTCGAAATCGAACTATTAAGGATAAAGTCTTTTTTACATTTAGTTTACTGGCATCTAATCAACGGAGTTTAGATATTGCTATTAATTATTTTAATAAATTTTCACTTCTTTCTTCTAAGTATTTAGATTATTTAGATTGGTTAAAAATTGTTGAAATAAGAAAAAATAGTTATCAAACATCCTCTTATTTAGATCTAGCTATTAAAATACGTAAAGATTTTAATAAAAATAGAGTGACATTTAATTGGAATCACTTGAAAAATTCTTATATTGAAAAGATTAAATAAATTATAACAGTTGCCGTGATTGATTGTGAAATCATTCTTATTACATTACTATATTGCGGGAATATCCTAAAGTCACCTTATAGAATTATTGAAAACTTGATTCTTTTTATCTTTTTATTAAAAATAAAAATAAATTCTCAGAAAATACAAGCGTACAATAATCTTAATTATTAAGGGAATATCTTTTCTTAAATCTTCAGAACAGATAATGGACAATCCGCAGGAAACCAAAATAACAAATATCGTAGGATCCTCAGAGACTATATGTAGTGCGGTTATAATTATATAAATATATGTAACCTGAAGAGATAGTCCAATCATATTTCGAAAGAATATGTATAATTGAACTACTTCTTACCTATCCACTGTGGAAGCCCTGATATGGCTTTCCCTAGATTAAATAATATTTCATTCTGGTTGTTACCACCATCATTAATTCTATTATTACTAAGTTCATTAGTAGAAAATGGTGCAGGTACTGGATGGACTGTTTACCCTCCTTTAGCTGGAATTCAATCACACTCTGGGGGTTCTGTAGATCTAGCTATCTCAGTTTACATTTAGCTGGAATATCTTCTCTATTAGGAGCTATTAATTTTATTAGTACAACCTTAAATATGAGAACTAACGGTATGTCTTTACATAAATTACCTTTATTTGTATGGGCTATCTTCGTAACAGCTGTATTATTGTTACTATCTTTACCTGTATTAGCTGGTGCTATTACAATGTTATTAACAGATAGAAACTTTAATACGAGCTTCTATGATCCAGCTGGAGGTGGTGACCCTATTTTATATCAACATCTGTTTTGGTTCTTTGGTCAAATGTGGCCCTTTAAATTAAATTTAATGCAACAAACTATAAGCGGGAACTTCAAATCTAATTTATCAGATACTTTAAGTATAAGTTGCTTATTTAGCACCACTAAAGTTAAAAGTCTGGCTCTTCCTTTTTTATTCATTACCCTGCCTCCGGCATGTTGGTATAAAAAGGAAATAAAAGTGAAAAATCCGCAAGTAACCAAAGCGTTTAACTCGCGAGTAGGAACTTCAGAGGCCATACGTTTGTTAAATATAGATACAAAATTCAGAAAAGAAAATAATGAAAGTAATAAATTTCATCAATGGTTGGCAGGTCTAATAGATGGAGATGGATGTTTTTTATTAAGTAAAAAAGGTTATGCAAGTTTAGAAATTACAATGGATATTAGGGATGAACATGCTTTACAAATCATTAAAAACGTTTATGGAGGTTCTATAAAATTAAGATCAGGAAGTAACTCACTTAGATATAGACTACATCATAAATCGGGATTTTTAAAATTAATTAATGATGTAAATGGACAAATTAGAAATTCTCAAAGATTAATTCAATTAAATAAAATTTTAAATAAATATGAGTTAACTCTAATTTATCCAGATAAATTAAATTATAATAATGGATGGTTCTCAGGAATTTTTGATGCTGAAGGTACTATTAGTATTAACACTACTAATCATCAATTATCTGTTTCTATATCTCAAAAAACATTGGAATTATTACAACCTCTAGTTGAATTATACGGTGGAAATATCTATATTGATAGAGGTTTGCATAAATCATTTAAATTTTATATTACTAAAAAAGAAAATATTCTTAAATTAATTGAATATTTTAAAGTTCATCCTTCAAGATCAGCTAAAAAAATAGACTTCATTTAATTCCTAAATTTTATGAATTGAAAAATCTTAAAGCACATAAAGCTTTGCCAGATACTTTATTAGAAAAAAGTTGGCGATATTTTAATATCAAATGGTTAAAATATGAAGATTAATTAATTAAGTAAATATAGTATTTATATTTAAAGATATGGTCCAAGCATTTTAAATTTTTAAATTTAAAATTGTTCGCACCCAGAAGTTAAAAATATAGGCTTCTTAACGTTGCTATGTGCAGGGACTACTTTGATATTTAGTTTTAAATACTCCCTCTTAAATGACATAGTAAAAAAGTTAAAACGATGAAGTAAATCCGCAGGTAACAGTTTATTATATTTTATATATTTTTATATAAATAAAACTGGAACTTCAGAGACTTTACGCAACGAAATCGCAGTAACCACAGAAAAAGTTAAGTTTGTTTCTGTTCATGTACATACTCACTTAAAACCAGCTAATGATATACAATTTGGTCATTATTTGGCTGGTTTAATAGAAGGCGTTGGTCATTTTAGTAGTAAACAACAATTAGTAATTGCATTTAATTCCTTAGATATTTCTTTAGCTTATTATATTAAAAAACGATTAGGCTATGGTAGTGTTCGTAAAGTTAAAATTAAAAATGCTATTATTTTAATAATATCTACTAGAGAAGGTATGGAAAAAGTAATTAATTTAATAAATGGAAAAATTAGAACAGAAAACAAATTTAATCAAATAGTGAAAAATATTTTAAATCACAATAATTTTCATTGAATTTAGTAAAACAATTAATTTAAAATTGAATTAGATAAAAATTTAAATAACCATTGGTTAGCTGGATTTTCCGACGGTGATAGTAGATTTCAAATACAAATTCTTAACCGTAATAATAGAACGGAAATCAGATTAAATTTTCAAATCGATAACAAAAAAGATGATATTTTAATATTAATTAAAGAAAATTAGGTGGTAATATCGGTTATATACACAGTCAAGACACATATTATTATGGATCTACTAGTTTTGGTTCAGCTAAAAAAATTATTAATTATTTCGATCATTATCAATTATTATCTAGTAAAACATATTAATTATTTAAAATGGAGAAAAGCATATATAATTATTCAAAATAAAGACCATTTAAATAAATCAGGTATTGAAAAATTAATTAAATTAAAAAATACAAACACGAATAATAGATCTAATGTGGATACTGCGATTTAAGATAAAGTCCTAACAAGAATGTTAAGTTCTTGAGTATTAATTGGAATAGATTACTTATATTATTTAACTATTCGATTAATCAAAATTTTGTTATATCTTAATTATACCAGGTTTTGGTATTGTAAGTCACATTGTTTCAACATTCTCAGGTAAACCCATTTTTGGTTATTTAAGCCTAAATAGCCCTTTTGATATTTTATCCCTAATTTATCAAATAGCAACATACTATGTGCGGGAAGGACTTAAAATTCTATTTAATACTAAAATTGTAAATCTAATTATAAATATCACGTTAGTCATTTTAGTTATAATTTATTTAGAAAAGTATAATCTGCAGGTAACCAAAGCACAGTTGCCATATTATAGTACGAGCATGTTAGTAGGAACCTCAGAGACTGTACGTATGTTATCTAATTGTTCTTTGTCAGGGAATGACGATTTAAAATTTCGTCAATGGATTGCTGGTATTATTGATGGTGATGGAAATTTCCACATATCCAAAAAAGGTTATGTCGAGTTATCTGTAGTTATGGAACCTCGAGATATTGCTTGTTTATATAAATTAAAACAACGATATGGAGGATCTATAAAGGCAACTTCTCATGCCAAAGCTGTTCGATTTCGATTGCATCATAAAGCTGGTATTTTACAAATTATTAATGATGTGAATAGTCTTATTCAAAATCCAATAAGATTTGCTCAACTTGAACGATTATGTTTATTATACAATATTAAATTATTACCTAAAGTAAAATTAGATTATTTAAGTGCTTATCTTTCAGGTTTATTTGATACAGATGGAAGTGTGTTTTTAACCAATCATCAAATCAAGCATTTATTACTGTAACTCAGAAACATCGAGAATTATTAGATCTATTAATGTCTGTTTATGGTGGACAAGTATTTGCATCTAATAAAACTAGTTATAAATGGACAGTATATAAAAAATCAGATGTTCTTGGTTTAATTGATAATTATTTTCACTGGAACAGTTGTGTCTCAGCTAAAAATAAAAAATTTGGTATGATAAAAGAGTTTTACCATCTATCCTCAATAGGTGCTTTAAAAGCTCCAATTGATTCAGTTTTAGGAAAAAGTTTTAAAAACTTTATGAATCGTTGGGAAGCTACTAACAATCTAGACAATTAGATAAAGAGACAGTCCAGGTATTTCAAAATTTTAATTTGAAATATTTGTATTTAGGAATGGTGTATGCTATGTTCTCTATTGGAATATTGGGATTCTTAGTTTGGAGTCTTTGCGTTCTTTATCTACAAAAAGGCCTAAGAACTGATGGCTCTCCTTCATCGTAAGATGGAGGTAATAAATTTTGCTGTATGCTGGAACAGTATTTTATTATTAAGTACTTTTTACAGTAAAAATCTTAATAAGTATACTCAATCAGCCGGAAATCATAGTTTTATTAATAACATGAGCTCCTCAGAGACTACACGCAAGACAACTTATTTTAAATTTAGCGCATTTCGAACTCTTTATGCTAAACTAAACTTTACTAATAAAATTACAGATAATTGGTTAACTTGGTTTATTGGATTTGCAGAAGGAGATGGTGCAATTTTAACTTTCAAAGGACGACTTCGATTTGTATTAACACAAAAAGAGAAAGTTGTTCTTGATCATATTCAATCAACTCTTGATTTTGGTACAGTTAAACAATTTAAAAGTGGAAGTACAGTATTTCATCGTTATATTGTATCTGATTTTGCTGATGTTTTATTACTTTGTGTATTATTTAATGGTAATCTTTGTTTAAAACATCGAATTTTACAACTTAATAGATGGATTACTGAAATTAATGTTAAATTATTTTCTTCTACTTATAATATTTACGGTTTATCTTCACTTCTAATTCTTATTGAAACTCCTATTTTACCTACTCTTAATGATGGTTGGTTATCAGGATTTACTGATGCTGAAGGTTGTTTTAATGTAAATATTAATGTTCGATCTAAAACTAAATTAGGATTTCGAGCACAATTACGATTTCTTCTAGACCAAAAAAATGCTAAAGATTTTCTTTATCATATTAAAGATCTATTTGGATTTGGTGCTGTGATATTACGAGGAGAAACTAAAGAAGTTTATCGTTATTATTGTGATTCATTTATTGGATTACAAAATATTTGTAATTATTTTAATAATTTTCCTCTAAAAACTATTAAAGCAACCTCATTTATCCTTTGGTATAAGGTGTATACAATGGTTATTAATAAAGAACATTTAACACCAGAAGGATTAGATAAAGTACGAGAAATCAAGAAAACGATTAATATAAAAAATATGGAAGCCAAAAAAATTGGATCCGCTAAACCATAATAAGTTGAAGATATAGTCCGATCCTATTGGTGACAATAGAAGTAATAATAAAATATGTTATTTTAGATATTATATATATTTTACTTAAATTTTGTGGCATCATATGTTCTCAGTAGGTTTAGATGTGGATACGAGAGCTTATTTTACAGCGGCGACTATGGTTATTGCTGTACCAACTGGTATTAAAATCTTCTCTTGGCTGTCAAATTCCTTTAGTAAGAATATTAATATGGCCAATCAAATATACTTAAATGTACTAGAATATTATAAGTTTTATAATGAAAATTTACTAAATGTATTTCCAAGATCAAATAAAAATTATTTACCAGTAAATCCTAATTGTAAAAGTCTAGTTTTATATGGATCTAATCTTTCTTCTACTATAAATTATAACAAATATACAGTATTGTTAAATATATGGTCTCTATACCTAATAATATTTTATTTCCTTTAATAGGTATTATCATGTCAGATGGTTGTATAACTATTAATAATAGTAGTAAATTGTTAATGGTTGAAATTTATCCTAAAGATATTGGAGCAAGATTTAGATTTAAACAAAGTATAAAAAGATATGATTATGTTTTCAAGGTTTTTTCACTTCTTTCTCATTATTGTATTTCTTATCCTAGTTTAGTGAAAACTAGATTGAATAGAAAAGATTTTGTAGGAATTGAATTTATCACTCGATCTTTACCTTGTTTTTTAGTATTATATCGTAAATTTTATTTTAAAGGAAAAAAAATTGTACCTTTAGATTTTTATGATTTAATAACTTATGAAGGTTTAGCACATTGGATTATGGGAGATGGTAGTTTTGTTAAAGGAGGAGGATTATATTTACAAACTCAAAGTTTTTCTGTTAAAGAGTGTGTTTTTATTATTAATATATTCTATATTAAATTTGGAATTGAAAGTAAAATACATTTTCAAAGAGGATTACCTGTTTTATATTTAACTGTAATTCTATTAAAAAATTTATCCTCATTCAAGATTTTATAATTCCTAGCATGAAGTATAAATTTAATTATAAGTTAACAACAATTAACTAGTTATTTTAGTATAGGGGCAAACTCGGGAAGTCCTATTTAATAGAAAAAGTAATATTAATAGGAATCGTCAACTAAATCATATTAGGAAACTATTATGTAAAAGCGTAGAGACTAGATGCTCAGAATTTCTAAGTAAAGATTTTAGGTTTTGAATTTTTAATCCCTTTGTTATTTATATGAATTATAAGGAATAGTCAAAATCGCCGTAACGGTTTAGAGCAAAACTCTAATATCTCTTAAATTTAATAGAACTAGACAAAGAGGGAATACTAGGCTAACTAAACTGAAATGGTTGAAGGCTGAACCTTGAGCAACTTTATATGGAGGAAGTTTAAGATATAATACACCATTATTATTTGTGTTAGGATTCTTAGCTTTATTCACTATAGGTGGATTTTCAACTCTGTTAGTTCACTGTAAAGGCTACTGTATGCTGGGAACCTCTAATAACTAAGATACTCCATTTTAAATGATATAGTAACAAAGCTAGTTTTGAGCAATCAGCAGGAAACCAAAGTAATATTATAGAAGTAATCATTTAATCAGATAAATTCTATTATATTAATGATTAGGATCTCCAGAGACTATACGTAGCCATCGTTTCTTGGCACATAATTAGGACGGCTATCAAATGATAAGATATAGTCCAAAAATATAATAATAATTAATTTTAGTATTTGTGTGTAAAGCTCTTTGAAAAATTAGATTATTATACATAAACTATTCTTTATTGAATGTACAACTTGTTTTGTAACAAAAGCTGTAGAACAAATAAAACCTATTAAAGTGTATAATCTTTAAGGAGGAGACAACAGCTTAAAAAAAAGATAAAAAAGATAAAACAGGTTTATTGTTTAGTTAATTTGATAAATGGGAATAACTATATTGGTAGTTGTTAATCTAGCTGTTAGAATGATGAATTATCTTAACACTACTTTTTTAAACAGAAAAAATAATAATGCCTATTATACAAGCATTGTTAAAATTTGGACAAAAATTTGCTGTTAATTGTAGAATATGTGATATTGAATTTATCTGTACGAGAAACTTACTATATTACACATTTATTACCTTATTTATAACGTATTAAACAAGGTTATTCTTCAATGAATAAAACACACTGAAGCTACTAAACTAATGTTATCTTAATTAGCTAAAATAGAATACATTCAGATAAAACTAAAGCTTTAATTTCTAGAGCCTTAGTGGCTGATAACAATCCATTTTACAATAAAAAATCAGTAGTTGCTTCGCACTAAATTAGAATGATAGAGGCTAAATAAGCATATCCTGTTATATTTATATTCATTTAAAATTTATTAGTTATTTTTCCATCAGTTGGAACTTTAGCTAAATTAATTAATTCTAATCATTCAACTATAGTAAGTTATATTAAAAACGAAACTTTGTTTAGAGTGATTGGTATTTTAGTAATTTACCTTTAAATACGAATAAAACACCTTTAAATCTAAATGGTCTTTAAAGGAATCTAAACCTCTAATTTAGATATAATTAATAAATATTATATTAAAAAGCTATCTTTGTGTATAATCTAAATAAAGAGTTTATACGTAAATTTTAAGGTGTAACACATGCTCAGAAAGAATTAAAATTAATCACGATATAATAAAAAATATGCGTTACTAAATACACCATACAAAGGGTATAACTTGAGTGACGAAATATTAAGTAAATAAAGTCAGTGATTAGTTTAATATTTGTAACCGGAGTAGTATTATCTAATGCTTCATTAGATGTAGCTTTCCATGATAAAATTTTAATTAATAATATTGATTATTCTTATTCATCATTTTTATTATTAAATAAGATTATACGTGATTATAGTTCTAATAAAACTATGGATACAGAATATATAAAAAAATTTTGGGTAGGTTTAATGGATGGGAATGGAAGTATACAAGTAAATCATTGGAGAAAGAAAAATCTTCAATATAGATTTGTAATTAAATTACGTTTCTGTCCAGAAAATTTAAATATGTTAAATTTAATAAAAGACGTCATAGGTGGTAATGTTCGAATAATTAAAAATGATTCTATAATATGGGTAACTAATTCAAAAGTTTTAGCTAAAAATATGTTAGATATTTTTTATTTATATCCTCCATTAACTTCTCGTCTACAAGCACAAATTAAATTTATGGAAGAATGTCTACAAACAGGCCTAACAAATGTAGAATGGTATTTAAAAAATAGAGATAATAAATACTCATCCCGATTGTCTCATATAGATACTAATGTTTATTATTTCTCAGAATGGTTATCTGGGTTTATCGAAGCTGAAGGTTGTTTTAGCTTAAGAAATTCTAATAATCATTCATTTAGTATTGGACAAAATGAGGATCGTTATTTAATAGAATTTATTAGAAATTATTTTGAAATAGTAAGTAAGGTAAGAAATCCTTATAAAACATTTTGGGTAATTGAAACTTATCGACAATCTACTTTCATTAACTTAATAAAACATTTAGATAAGTATCCTTTATTAGGAGAAAAATTAACTTCTTATTCAAAATTTAAAGATATTATTAATAAATAAAGTGTCATGTTGTTTGTCACTGTGGAAGAATTTTAATAATAATTTTTTCGGTAATTAGTATTAATGTTTAACGATTGCTATAAAGTCGAAACATAGTTAAGCTACTGGAACGAGATGCGGAATAATTATAATTAAACCTCTTAAGTTAACTGAAGTAGGCTATTAAATTAAAAAGATTATATATTAATTCATGTAAACATTAATTATTAATTGCTAACGGTGAAACCTTTAATGGGGTCTTAAGCTAGATCAAACTACTACTATATTAAAGGCAATACCGTGGAAACCAAAACATATATTATATGTTAGTAGGATCCGTAGAGACTATACGTGACAATCGAAAGTTTATTAAGTTAAATGATTAGATAAGAGATAGTCCGATCCCCTCGGTGACGAGGGTAAATTGACTTACTATGTAGTAGCACATTTTCACTATGTTTCATCTATGGGGGCTGTTTTTGCTTTATTTGCAGGGTTCTATTATTGGACACCTAAAATCGTGGGTAGAAATATAAACGATTTCTTAGGTAAAATCCACTTCTGGACACTGTTTATTGGGGTTAATTTAACTTTCTTCCCTCAACACTTCTTAGGATTAGCTGGTATGCCAAGAAGAATACCTGATTATCCGGATGCATTTATTGGATGGAATGTTATTTCTAGTTTCGGTTCATTAGTTTCAGTAGTAGCTACTGTTCTATTTGGTTATATTATCTATGATATTTTTGCTAACCAAAGTGTTAGTTCTAATAATCCTTGGCAGTACCTTCTTACTTTACTAGTGATACACCATTAAACAATGAAAGTAACACTGCTAATACTTTAGAATGGACTTTAGCTAGCCCTATACCATTCCATGCTTTCAAAATGTTACCTATCCAATCTTAGATAAATAAATTTAATAAATTAAAATTTATTTAAATTATTTTTGTATCCCCCCCCCCACTCCTTTTTATTAGCTTTTTAACTCAATAAAAATAAAAATTTTTATATAGGTTTAATTTTATTTTTAGAAAGAATATCGAATTCTTTAGATTTAAATTTTAAAGTTATAATTCTATAAATTTGATAGAGTATAATTTAAAATAATGAAGCTAAGCTGCATTTGTATAAATATGCTATTTAATATATTTTAATTTATTAATTATTCAACCTAAAAGAAGAGCTAAGAAACAGTTAGTTATAGATTATTAAGGATACTAAATTATTAATTTTCTATAATTCATTGTTTATTCTAATTTTAACAAAATTTAAAAACTTACTATGGTTATAATTTAAGAAAGGTATAATGAAATAAATAATATTAACTAATATCTAATATTATATAAAAATTTAATGAATATTAAAAAAAAGTATTAATACAACCTAAAAGAGGAGCTAAGAAACAGTTAGTTATAGATTATTAAGGATACTAAACTATTAATTTTCTATAATTCATTGTTTATTCTAATTTTAACAAAATTTAAAAACTTACTATGGTTATAATTTTAGAAAGATAAATATCTAATTTATTAATTCTAGGTTATGTAATGCAAGTAAGTAATATTAGCGCCCTAATTTTAATAGAAATTAAAACTATTTAAAGTTAGGAAAATATTTTTCAAATTAATGCAAGAAAGTATTTAATACTTAAGAGGTATAATCTATGGATCTTAAAAAAGACAATAATTTATATATCTTTCTCCTTTAAGCTGAAATTATCATTATATATCATATCTTAATAAGGAACTAGGGGAAAGCTTAAAGGTGATCTTTCAAGACTATAAAGTTAAAATTGAAAAATATATTAAATGAAGAAACTCTATTGATTAAAAATGACCTTATCTCCACCCCTATTAGGCCTAAGAAGTAACCCTTTAGGCCTAAGGGGGGGGTGGGTAAGTTAATTAAAAAGAATTAAACTTCATTTAATTCAAATAACATCGAATTAAATATTAAAATTTAATTAAAAAATATTAAATAAATATGAAAAATTATGAAATAAAAAATAAAATTTCTTCTAATTTAAACTTTACACAGGCCAGCTTCTCTGATTCTAAACCAATGTTAGTAAGCAACTCCTCTAAGTCTTTGATTTTAAATAGGAATTTTCAAGAATTAAATATAGATAGAAGAATATTACCATTATTCAGAACTCCTTTACTTAGATTAAAAATAGCAGAAATTCAAAAGAATACTAGAAAATATAATCTAACCAGCTTATTATTCTCCTCAGCAACTTCTAAATTTAAAGTAAGAAAGGGTTTGCAATCTAAAAATAAATTAAAAAAAAAATTACTAACCAAATATTCCAAATATTCCTAAAAACCTTAAATATATATAGTCTAAATTTAAAAAGTTTTTTTTTACGAAAAAATAAATTAAATTTAATACTGGGTATCAAAAATGATAAATTATATAAATTAAATACTCAAATATCAATTTTCTTTAATCGGGTTAACAAATTTAAATTTGAAATTAAAAAAGAAACTGTATTACCTAAATTAAATAATAACATAAAAACAGTAATTGAGAATGAGAATAAAAAAAGTAATACATTATTTATTAATTCTAAAACTAAAGAATTATCTAATACTCCAATATTTAAAACCACTGATATAATTAAGGGTTCAGGTTTAATAAAAAATTTATTTATTAGTTACATTTCCACAGAAAATTTAAATATGGAAATAACAAATAATAAAGAATTAATCAAATTTGGAAAAGAAATATTAAATGAATTAGACTTTCATATCTCTCAAAATAAATTTTTAATTAATAGAATTAAAAATTATAATAAAGTATCAGATTTAATAAGAAACACTTCTTTATTATCTTTAGATAATAATAGTAATTTCAAGGACAATCTAATTAATTCTACGAAGGCAGCCAAAGATGCTGAAAATTATAATTCTTCTAATTTAGATATTCAAAAGAAAGAAATTCTTTATAAAAATTTCTTGCTAACCAAAATGTTTAATAAAGTCACTAAATCTAATGAAATTCAAATAGAAAATACAATAAATTCTATAATAACAAATAAAGAATTTGATTATAACACTGAATCAATATCTATAAATTCTAATCCTATCTCTTTAGAATATTATAATAGTGTATTAGCTGATAATAACAATTCTCCGAAGGCTTCTCCTATTATTAATAAATATTTAAAAGCTTTGAGTAAATATAATCTTAAAAATCAGGGTATAACTAAATATTATACTAATATTATAGGATATAAATTTAATAGTGATACTAATAAATTTATTAAAGATATTTATAAATTATTAGCTGATTCATTTAAATCTATGTATTGTTTAATTAGTAAACCTGTAATCGTTATTTCTTCTAATAAAATTATTATTCAATTATTTTATTACTTATTTATTCCAAACATTTTGAAATCTAAAAAAATTTATAAAATGAGAAATAAACGAAGAAAAAATTTAAGAATTTACTTAACATGGAAAAAAAGAAGAAATAAAATCAAAAGACTTTATAGAAAATTTAGAAAAATTAATATTAACACTAGAATTAAATTAAGAAAATTATATCTTTTCAATATTACTAAAATTTACCATAATAAATTTAAAACTTTATGTGAAATATTAAATAATATATTTAAAAAATCTGTTGAATTAGATTTAATACGGTTACATTACCCTTATTATGATAGTAATATTCTAGTTAACTTATTAGCTATTATGATTAATAGAATTAAATTAAGAATTGTTGCTAAAAGACTGTTTGGTAAAGCTGTACTTAAAAATAAAAAATTCAGTAGTAAAAACACTAATAATCTTGATATTATACCAGCATTCTTATCAGGTATAAATATTAAAATAGCTGGACGATTATTAAATAATAAAATTGTTCCTAGAAAAACTGTTAAAACAATACGAAGAGGAGCAGTAGCTAAAGGAAAAATTAATTATCTAGATGTAGCTAGATATACTAATAAAAACAAAAGAGGTGCTTATAGTATTACTGTATCTTCTGGACAAAATTATTTTTAATTTTTGTACTTAACCTATAAAATAAATTTTTACTTGATTGGATATTTTAATTTAACCCCCCCATCCATATTAATTATGATTAATGTTAATTAAAATATAAAAAGACATATTATAAAAAAGATTATAATATTTATATTATACTTAAAATCTAAGTTGTATTTATAAGAATACACAAAGATGAATCTTATGATATAGACTTATACCCCTATTAGGCCTAAGAAGTCACTCTTCCCTCCCCCTCACCCCATAAGGGTGGTTACGGATTATAGGTGTTTGCTACGCTAGGGGTTAAAAAGCCAGAAGCTAGGATAAGTTAACTTACGAGGCTCTCTTAAATTGATTTAAGAGGCTCTTAATTTAAGACAAGTTATAAAAGAGATTATAATATTTATATTATACTTATAAACTAAGTTATAATTATATTATAAGAATACACAAAGATGAATCTTAAGATGCCTTTTAACTCAATTATTTAAATAATTTAACTATTTATCTTTAAAGATATTATATCTTTAATTTTATAAGTAATCACTTTAATCTTCAGCTCTATTTAATAAGGGAAAGAGGTATTATTCTCGCATGCTATATATTTAATTTACCCCCCCCCACTATAAATAATCGGTTGCTTAGCTAGGGGGGGTGGGTTGCGAAGCTAGTGGTAATTAAATAATAAACTAGTGGAGGTAATAACCGACCTGAATAAAAACTCCTTGAAGATTTTATTCATTAAATGACTTCGTTGCCGATAATTTATTTTCTTCTCTAAAAATATCACCTATTATTACCGTATATTACCTTCCCTACTCGATTTACATATTTATAAAAAAATTAAAAAGTTGGCTTATTCTTCTTCTTCTTATTAATCTTATTCTGCTACCTTTCTTTAGATTTAAATAAGACTTTAACTTTTGCGGTGCAAATTTTATTATTAGTTTTATATCAAACTACAAAATTATAACCATTCGATCTGCTAAGCTTCGGGTATAAACCTATACCTTCCCATTTGTTAGGGCCAGAAGAAGAATAATAAAGTGTATGCTTAGAAAGTTGAAAACGTAAATACGTTGAGTAAGAGTAACACAAGGCATTTATCTCTTACAAGATATGTGTAAAATATGAATTGTTTTTATTATTTTCTTAAAGTAAGTAATCAGCCCATAAATCTCTTAACCTATTAAAATAAAACTATGTAAGTTAACTGCAGCTGATAATAAGCAGCAGCTTTAATTTATTAAGGAAGAGGTAATAGAATAAGAGCTTATGCTTCGCAGCTTTGATTTTTTATAATAGGGTGAAATTAGAGACTTTCTGAAATTCCTTTCCCATAGCGATTCAAACCCCTTATGATTTATGGGGATTTACTTAGCTAGGGAGAGGTTAAATTATGAAAGTTATTAAATTTTTTATTATATACTTTTCCTTTAATATTTATTATATTTTTAGGAAGGTTACAATAATGTAACATAGATATTTTATATTTTATCATATATCTTAATTATTTCCTAACATCTAGCTTAGCTTAGCTCCCCACCTCACCCCTAGCTTCGTATACTACCTTAGGGGGAGGCTAGTGGATATGGAGTAGCTTCGTCACCCCTCCCGTCACCCCTAGCGTAGCAAACACCCTAGTGTAGCAAACCCCTTAGGCCTAAGTGGGGGGTATGGATAAATAAATTTAAGAAGGTGAAAGTTATTAAAGTATTTTAATATTAAGATAGGAGACTAATTATATGATTCCAATCTTAATATTTTACTTATCTAATTCTTCTATAAAAAAATAAAGGTTAGATAACCTTACTGTTTTAATTTTATCTTTTTAATCTTTTTATAAATTTAAGTATTTTTTTCTAGTCTTTAAGAATACTAAATAATAAAGGTGAGGTGTATTATCTTTACAAGATTAATTAGAATAACTAGAAACTCAATGGAAATAAAAATTATGTAAGAGTAAACAGTAAATTAAGACTGATAAGCTTATTTAAATTTTTAAAATGTCTTTTTATCTTTCAATTTTTAATACTATCTATAATGATGCTCCACAACCTTGGCAATTAGGTTTTCAAGATAGTGCTGCTCCAGGTTTCACTGGACTTGTGACATTGCATAACACTATTGGATTTTATTTAATTGTAATTTGTTTTGCAGTTGCTTGGGCTTTATTCTCTTTAATTTATTACTACAGTTCCCAAAGAAATCCTATAGCACATAAATACTTAACTCATGGAACTGTATTAGAATTAATCTGGACAATCTCACCAGCAATAATTTTAATTGCAATAGCTTTCCCTTCCTTCAGATTATTATATTTAATGGATGAAGTAATTTCACCTACTTTAACTATTAAAGTTGTAGGACACCAATGGTATTGGTCTTATGAATACTCTGATTTTGTTACAGATAGTGGAGAATCTATTGATTTTGATTCATATATGATACCTGAATCAGATTTGGAATTAGGTCAATTCAGATTATTAGATGTGGATAATAAATTAATAGTTCCAGTAGATTGCCATATTAGATTAATTGTTACAGGTAAAACATCTTGCCCCTATTAAGTTTATATTAATTTAATTTGAATCACGCTATATGCTGGAAATCTCTAATGTTTAATTTACCTATATTTTAAATTAAGTTAAAATAATTAAAATGTCACAATGAGCAATCAGCAGGAAACCAAATAGTATCTTAAATACTAGATAAGGCTCCTCAGAGACTACACGCGAGAAATCTTTTTAAGATTAAGATATAGTCCAAATATAAAAAATTAATTCAAATTTCCACTAAGTTCTCAAATATCTTTATTTAACAAATCTTCAGGATCTACAATAAATATAGAAAATAAACTAAACTATTCTTCAAATTCCAGTTTCGCATTAAAAATAAAATTCAGATAAACGTCAAAATTATAATAAAATAGTAAACCAGTTTTATATTAAAGTTTACAATAAAAAATATAGTTATTTACGGTTAAACTTAGGTACTACCTTAAATTTAAATAGAAATTTAAACTTCAAATTAATCAATTTACTTTCCAATTATTATTCAATAATAGTAAGTATATTATTATAAGATGGTAGACTGCTTCTTAGGCCTAATAAAAATATAGTAGTACTTCTAATACTAGATTTAAATTTAAACATTATATCGACCGATCTTATTATGTAATTAATTATTTCTTATATCTTTTCATTATTGTTAAAATATTTTTATTCAGGTAAATATTTTCGAAAAGGCTAAGGAGTGGCCTGCAAAGCTGGCAGGAGAATAATAAAAATAAGAAGCAAGGTTATTTTTTAAATTTTAGTAATATGCCAGCCGGCTGGCTGCTTACTTAATTTATTTTCAGGAATTATACTTATTATTTTTATAAAGATAAAGTCAAAATCTGCCTTCGGCAGCTTAAATTTTATGATTTCTTAACTCCTATAGCTATAGCCCTAATTAATTAAGGGTGATGTTGCTAATTTAAATAAAGGTTTAGTTTTATGTACAGATAGCTACACTATACCCTCCCCCCCTTGCTTCTTCTTAATCTTCTCATTCTGCTCCCCCTAAGGAGAGGTTGCAACGCTCCCTAAAAAAAGAGGGGGGTGTGTAGGGAGTTTGCTACGCTAGGAGAATAATAAGAAGATTAGTAAATGTTTTAAAATATTGCAGGGTAGCAGGCCGGATATTCCTAGTACAATTCAAGGATTTTAAAAAAAGACCTAGAATATATATATTAGCTGAAAGTTTGACTAAGTTAAGAATTTTAGTAAACCTGATATTTGATCTCCAATGTTATATAAGTTAAATATTAATTAAGATTTTATATTTGGCAGATGTTATCCATTCTTTCGCAGTTCCTTCTTTAGGATTAAAAATAGATGGTGTGCCGGGTAGATTAAATCAAGTTTCTTTCTTAGCGGAAAGAGCAGGTACTTTCTATGGTCAATGTTCAGAAATTTGTGGAGTATGGCATGGATTTATGCCTATCGTAGTAGAAGCCGTATCTTCTCAAGATTTCTTAATATGGGTAGACTCAGCCTCTCAATAATTATAACAAACCTTAAAAATTTAATTCAAAAGAGAGATTAAATTATCCCTTAGTTATTTAACCCCCACCCTAATAAAGCAGGCCTAATAAAGGTTATTTAAAACTTTAATTTCAAAAAATCTAAATTATCTAATAAATAAAGATAACCAATTAAAGAAGTAAAGAGATAGTCTTTAATCTCACACAAATAAAATCTATTATTAAATAAAAATTTCAAATTAGGCCTAACAAATGGAAATCATAAAACAAAATATTTAAGGATAAAAATAATTATAACTATTTCAAAATTTAAGAAAATAGAACTATATAAGAATGAGAATAAAAATAAAAATGATTTCAAACTTTATTATATCTTATTTGTTAATACTAAAGAAATACTTTTTTAATTATTTAGAACTTATGATAAAATTTCTTTCTGAACAATTAAAATTTAATTCTTTTTTAATTTATTTTTTCAAAGTAACTGCCTACTTTACCTTCTTAAAAACTAAAACACCTAATAAGGAAAAAGGTAAATCGAAGGAAGGTATGCCCTACGGGGAGGTAGAATCTCTTAAGGAAAGACAAATTAAGTTAAGTAAATACATAGATATAATTTTCTTTTTCTTTTTAACCTTTACGAAGGAATTAGAAAAATTATTACCCATCCACGGTCCCCAGCCCACATCCCTTAAGTATTGCTTCTCAAGGGTGACCTCTCTCCCCTCAAGGGTGTGTGGTAAATTCCTTTCTGTTAGTTATATATTATCTAAATATAAATATCTGATCTTATTTATTAATTTTATTTATCTTTTTTTAATAATTTTAGATTGGTTTAATGATAGTACCTGATCTTCAGATTTATTATCTAAATTTTCTCATATAGTATCTTTCCAATTAATAAATAATTTTATTACTAAGTTAATTGTAATAGTAACTTACATATACAATTTAGAATCTACTTTGAATATAAATATTTCCTATTCTAATATAACTTATATTAATTCTTTAATTCTTTTCATTGTAATCCATTTAATTTTGTTATTGATAGTAATTGCATATTTATTTTGGTTATTAAAGATAAAACCTCTATTTGATATCCTATTTATTCAATTATTATTAAAACAATTTAATTTGTTAAAAAATTTACTAAATTTAGTTATTTTAATTTTAAATTTATTAAACTTAGAATTATTCGAATACTTTCTTAGTTTTAATTTAAATAAAATTATTTTTAAAAATATGATAATTTTATCTTTAGCTAATAATGAATTAGTTTTAAAAGATCAAAGTCAGATTTCGGAAGAGGATCAAATTATATCGAGTCCTGCTTTATCTCAAAATCTTAATACTTCCTTACCTGAATCACCTACAGCATCCGAAGATGAATTATTATCTAAAGGGGATACAATCTTTCAAAATTTTAATGAATTAAGTAAGGAAGATAAAATTACATATTTAATCAATAAGTATGAGAATAAAGGTATGTTTGCTACTTTATATGCTATTTCTTGGCTATTGGAAAAAATTCTTTTAAACACAGATGGTACTAAACATAATGTAGATTTATTTATAGAAAATTATTTAAATCAAATGCTTAATTTAGAAAGGGATACTCAACTAAAAAGCAATGCTTTTCATAGAGATAAACCTTTTTTAAGACATTTAGTCTATAAAACACCTCTGGAATATCCATATGTAATTCCAATTAATAATAATATATCTGAATTTGACCAATATGATTTGAAAGAAGCTATAATAAAAAACGAAGAAGAAGAAACTTTCATTGAAAAACAAGATTAAAATAAAATAAAATAAAATTAAATAAAATTAAATATTAATTCTACTTCTTAGGCCTAACTGCTAATTTATTTTTGGTATTTTACTTACCCACAACCCCCTTAGTTCAGCGAGTAGCTAAGCTAGGGGGGGAGAGGTTATATTATATTTCTATTAATTGCTAAAATATTACTGCTTCTGTAAACGAATCTAATAATCCTTTCCTATCTTTAAGTACAATTACTCATTTCCTATTTTTTTTTTAGCGAAGCGACCCATTATCTGAGTCTATAAAGAATAAAGATAATGCGTTATAATGTAGATTTGGTTAATGAAAGTTGGTGTAATTTTTTATTCAATGTGAATACATTTTTAATTTACAATCCTACCTATTTTATAATTTAACTTACCCCAGTCAACGTTAAGGGAGTAAGT
This sequence comes from Amanita pallidorosea, assembly GCA_023014475.1. Taxonomy (NCBI): domain Eukaryota; kingdom Fungi; phylum Basidiomycota; class Agaricomycetes; order Agaricales; family Amanitaceae; genus Amanita; species Amanita pallidorosea. The sequence goes on along the minus strand of JAEBUS010000135.1, from coordinate 44,303 downwards.
TCACTTACGATTAGGAAATTTAATTAAAAGGTTACGTGGCTTATAAGAGTTATTAAATTTTAAATACAAATCTCAAGATTTAATACTTAAAAATAAAAGAGTATTAACAAAGTTAGTACCGGAATATAAAAAATCAAAATTTCAACTTTAATTAGAAATATCCAATTTATACCAATTCTTCTAACTCCCCTAATTTCAAAATAAGAATAGAGTAAGAAAAAATATTTAATAAAAACAAATACGAAATAATTACTTATATTTACTCAAAAATTAAATTTATTCTCAAAAAGTAAAATAAAAAATCAAGTAAATATAAATAAACCGCCCCAAAATATAAACATAAGACAAAATGATCACCTCTTTAATACTTATTCCTATTATAGGTTCTTTATTAATATTACTATATCCAGAGAACATAGTTCAAGGTAATAATAAACAAGCTTTGACTATGAAACAAATAGCTTTAATTACTTCTTTAATTAATTTTTTTATTTCTTTATTTATTTGGTACCAATTTGACTCAAATACTACACAATATCAATTTGTATCAGAATTTAATCAATTAAATTTTGTCATTTAAATTTTGGTGTAGATGGTATATCAATTTATTTTGTTTTATTAACAACATTTGTAACACCTATTGCTTTATTATCTAATTATACTAATATAAATAAAAATTTAAAATTTTTTTTAGTATCTTTTTTACTATTAGAAAGTTTACAAATCTGTGCTTTTGTATCATTAGATTTATTACTTTTTTATATATTCTTCGAAAGTGTATTACCTATATTATTTATAGTAATAATAATATTTGGTCATGGTAATGATAGATTTAGATCTGCTTTTTTATTATTTTTATATACTTTAGCTGGTAGTTTACCTATGTTATTATGTATTTTAGTAATATATAGTTATATTGGATCTACAGATTTTCAAGTTATATCATTATACGAAATTAGTTTAGATAGTCAAAAATTATTATGGTTAGGATTTTTCTTAGCTTTTGCTGTTAAAACTCCTCTATACCCATTTATGATTTGGTTACCTAAAGCTCATGCTGATTCACCTTTAGCTGGTTCTATTATTCTAGCTGCTACTATTTTAAAATTAGCTACTTATGGTTATCTTAGAGTTTTAATTAATTTTTTACCTGATGCTACTAATTATTTTAACCCGTTAGTTCAAACTGTTGCGGTAATTGCTATAATTTATGCTAGTTTATCAACTATTATACAACAAGATACTAAAAGATTAATTGCTTATAGTAGTATCGCTCATATGGGAGTAGTAGTTTTAGGATTATTCTCTAATACAATACAAGGAATTGAAGGTGCTATATTATTAGCTTTAGCCCACGGATTCGTATCACCAGCATTATTTATATGTGTTGGAGGTATTATATATGATAGAACTGGAACTAGAGTAATAATTATATTAGAGGTTTAGTTACTTATATGCCTGTATTTACAATATTATTCTTTGTATTCACTTTAGCTAATACTGGTATACCTTTATCTCTAAATTTCCTAGGAGAACAATTATCTTTAATAGGTATTTGGCAACAAAATCCTATTATAGCTGCTTTAGGTGCTACAGGTATAGTATTATCTGCTTGTTATTCTTTATTCTTGTATAATAGATTATCTTATGGTAATTTATCACCTTTATTAATACCAGTTAAAGATTTAAATAGAAGAGAATATTACCTATTAATTAGTTTAATTATACCTACTATAGCTTTTGGTATTTTACCTGATGTGTTATTAAATTCACTTCATACTTCTGTTTCTGCTTTATTATTCTCAGTTTAAATTAAAATTTAAAATTTGAATCCTGAAACCAATTAAATTTAAAAAGTATTTAATAATAACTATAAATTATAATTGATAATATTTATCACTATATTAATTATTTATCCTTAAAAATAAATATATTTAAATATAAATTTGAATTTAATTTTTCTATTCTCTTCTTAAATATTACTTAATTAAATAAGAAATAAGAAATAAGAAATAATAATAACCCCCCTATATTAATGTTTTATTTAAAATATTTCTACTTAGGACAGGTATACTTTGAGTATAGGACTTTATTTTTTAATTAGAAATTTGAATGTTGAAATAATTCAATCCCCTTGCTTCGCTAATCCCTAACTAAGTATTTTCATTAAAATATTTGGTACTAGTATTAAAAATTAAAATTTAAAAAAATATCTCTAACCTTCGTAACCTATTAAATAAAAATTAAATTAAATTTATTTATTTTATAGAGCCTCTGCAATTAGGCCTAAAGGCCTAAGAAAAGAATCAGCTTATCCATATTCTGCCGGTGGGCTTAGCTGGCAGAGGGTAAAATTACAAGGAACTTTTTAATTAATTTAAAAAGGAGTATTTCTTACTCTAAATTATTAAAATCAAAATCTAAAAATATATCTTAGGTATAATAATCTTAAATAAGATATAATATACCCTTAAATTTAAGTATAATTCTACTTAATTAAAGGTTATATATTTTAACCATTCTTAAGTTATTTCCTCCCTAGCTTAGCTACCACCCCCTTGGGCCTAAGGGTTGCTTCGCTCCTCGCCTTAAATCTGGGGGGGAGGTTAGCTTAATAGATTTTATTTCTTAAGGAGGTAAAATGTTAAAGAATGCTTAGTCATCCTGCCTTTTTAGTTAAAAATAATAAAGGTCACTTTTTCTAGGTTAAACCTGCTACCTATAAATAATTTATGTTTATTAAATTTTAATTTTACTTGTACACTATTTTTATAAAGTTTTTCATATTTATACTCAGTTATTATTAATTATTTTAATTTGAGATTTTAAATAAATTAAAGTTATATTAAATTTAGTATCACATAAACGTAAGGTAATTTTCTTAATTGAATTTACCTCCACTAGCGTAGCAAACCCTTCCCAGCCCCTAGCGAAGCAAAACCCTTAGGCCTTATGGGTTACTTCGTTAGCGTTTAATTAAATAAGAAGCTAATGGGGGAATATTTGGGAGCGGAAGCTAGTGGAGGGGGGGTAGCTTTAAGCCTTTTATCTTTATCAATTATACTAGGTATTTATATTTTTTATTTTTATTTAAATAAGAGCTTTCTTAAATTCATTTATCCCTACCCTTTGCTTAGCTAGGGTAGGGGAGAGGTTAAAATTTATATAATTAAATAAGAGTATTATCAGTATAACTATAGAGCGTAAAATTTTTCTTTATCTAAAGAGTTTAAGATTATTTTTTCTTCCGCTGCTTCGCAGTCTATCTTAAAATTTATTTTTTAAGGCTATTCAAGGTTAATGGTAAATGGTTTTATTTATTCGAAGACTCTTAACAAAGAAAATAAAAGAGGTTGCTTCGCTAGGGTAGTTATTAAAGTCATAAGTTAAAGGTAGAGGAAATTATTTATACGCAGGCTTTAAAAATTTTTATTTAACAATGACAACTTTATTAATAAATTTCTTAGCTTTTGGTACTTTATTGTCTAGTGTATTTTCTATTACTTCTAAGAATCCTGTGATTTCAGTAATTTTTTTAATTTCTACTTTTGTTCAAGCAGCTGGATATTTAATTCTTATAGGTATTAATTTTATTGGTATTTCATATATTGTAATATATGTGGGTGCTATAGCTATTCTATTCTTATTTGTAATTATGATGATAAATATTAAGTTAACTGATATATTAGAAACAGGAACTCAATATACTAAAAATTTACCTTTAGCCATAGCAATTGGTTCTTTATTTATATTTATTATATTTACTATAATACCTTTCAATTTTAATAATGTTCCTGTTTTATCTTTCTTATTAGATAAAATTACATATTTAAATAGTATTTTATCAAATACCACAGAAGGAATAGTATCTATTAATTTAATTAATTCTATCATAAATAATAATTTTGTAACTTCAATGTCTGATGTTATTATTACAGATTTCCAACAAATTGAAGTTTTAGGTCATGGATTATATACTTATGGTGCTGTATTATTAATAACTTTAAGTCTTATTTTATTATTAGCTATGTTTGCTACAATTGTTATATCTAAAAAAACAGAATAAGAATAAACACATAATAATTTAAGTTTATTTAACACCCCCACCCCACTGTTATAATTTTATTAAGATATATTCCCTTTCCCTGTTTCGTATTATAATTTATATTAACCTCCTAAGTTAACTTTCCCCTAGCGAAGTCCGGGGTGATGGTTAAGTACTTTAAGGTTATTAGGGTAGCTTAGCAGGGATTAAAAAAATAAGGTAAGAAAAATTTTAGTTAATAAAAAATATCTAATTAAGAAATATAAAAATTTACTTATTAAGTTAACTGAATAAAGTTATAATGAAATAGAAGGAATAAATTTTATTACTATTTATAGATAAAATTTTCCATTAAATTATTATAATATCTGACTAGAATTATTAAATTTAAATCTTAATTTTATTAGAAATTAAAAATATTATAATTAACTTTCTTAATTTAATTAACCACCTAGCTTCGCAAATCTCACCTTTGAAATTAATTTAAGAAGTCATTAAATAAGAAGCTAGGTTTTGCTTCGCTAGATAGGCAGGGTATGCTTCGTTAAAGATAAAATAATAAAAAATTATAACTCTCATATAAAAGATTTCCTTAAATTTATAATTATGTCTTTTATTCAAATAGATAAAATTTCAATTATAAAAGAATCAATCAATGATTTTTATTTCAATCTTAACATTAATAGTGGCTAAGGCCCTACCTTCATTAAATATTAAATTATCTCCAGTTTATTTTACAAGAATATCAGCTATAATTTTTATATATGCCGGAGCATTATCATTTAATACTCTATATATTCAGTCAATTGGATCAGGTATAGGTATATATAGCGGATTATTTCAGATAACACAAGTCTCACAATTAATAGAAATATTTCTATTAGTCATAGGAGCATTAATCTTAATAGCATGGCCTTTAACTCCATCTACCAAAAATACTTTACAAGTCATGAATCTTTATTCTACAGATTATTCTTTAATAGTATTATTTAGTACATTAGGATCATGTTTATTAATATCTTGTTCAGATTTAATATCAATGTATTTAAGCATAGAGTTACAATCTTTTGGTTTATATATATTATCTACATTATATAGAGAATCTGAATCTTCTACTTCAGCAGGTTTAAAATATTTCTTATTAGGAGGTTTATCTTCATGTATAATATTATTAGGATCTGGATTAATATATGCTTATACAGGTATAACAAATTTTGAATCAATATATAGTTTAATTTCAATATCAGAATATAATATATCTACAAGGATTAAGTTTAGGATTAATATTAATATTAGTAGGATTTTTATTTAAAATAGCTGCAGCTCCATTACATAATTGGTCTCCTGATGTATATGATGATACCCCTACAATAGTAACAATATGGTTAACTATTATGCCTAAGATAGCTATAATAATTTTATTATTAGAATTACATACTCAAATAGGTATAATAGGAGGTGCAACTCCTTCTGTAGTAAGTATGATGATTACTTCAAGTGGATATGCCGAAGTATTAAATTCAATACCCTCTAATAGCATAACAAATTTATCAAGTCTAACCTCACAATCTTTAATAGATCTAATTGGACATAGTTCAATGAATATAATAAAGAATTTATTATTAATAAGTTCATTATTATCATTAATAATTGGAACAGTTGTAGGATTAGCACAAACAAGAATAAAAAGACTATTAGCCTATAGTACTATATCTCATATTGGATTTATATTATTAGCTTTAGCTATTAATACCGAACAATCTATAGATTCTCTTCTATTTTATATAATTCAGTATTCAATAACTAATTTAAATATATTTTTAATTATTATAGCTTTAGGTTATATAATAAATAATTCTCTTAATAAAGATAAAACTATGAAAGATATAAAATATATTTCTGATTTGAAAGGTAATTTTTTCTTTAATCCTCTTCTTAGTTTAAGTTTAGCTGTTTGTTTATTCTCTATGGCGGGTATTCCACCTTTAATGGGATTCTTTTCTAAACAGTTTGTATTATATTCAGCAGTACAAAACGGATATAATTTTATCTCTATTGTAGCTATACTAGTAAGTGTAGTAAGTGCTTCTTATTATTTAAAAATTATCAAAGTTCTTCATACATCTCCGGAAAACGAAGATACAAAATCTTTAGTAGAAAATCAATCAACCTCTATCCTAACTAAAGGAGAAGTAGATGTAATGGAAAATACAATATTAACAAACTTCCATAGTTATTTAATATCAAGTTTAACTTTAAGTATCTTATTATTTATTTTAAAACCTACCTTAATCTTAAATAGTACACAATTACTGTCTTTATCTTTATTTAATTTATAATGAGTAATCTATTGTTTCTATTTATTTTTGTTCCTATTTTAGCTTTTATTTTACTAGCTTTAAATGTTTTATTAGCTCCTCATAGACCTGATGAATCTAAAATTTCTGCTTATGAATGTGGATTCAGCCCTGTTTATGGACAAACGAGATCTACTTTCCATATTCATTTTTACTTAGTGGGTATGTTATTCTTAATTTTCGATCTTGAAATTCTATTATTATTCCCAATTGCGGTAACCTTATATCAGGTATCTACTTTTGGTTTCTGTATAGCATTAATATTCTTTATAGTGTTGACAATAGGGTTTGTATTAGAAATTGGTTCTGGTGCAATTTCACTTAACAATATTCAGGATATAAATATAATTAAAAAGAGTTAAAATTATAAAAATAAATCCCCCCTTGGTCCCAACACGCCTACCTTTGAAATTAAAATTTAACTGTTTCTAAAGATAAATAAAAACTATCTTACCTATTACAATTGTAACCAATGTGAATTAAAATTTTAAATAGAAAATATATACCTTCAAAAGAGACTTTAAAATTTAAAATATTTAACATAAAAGAAATATACAAAATTAAATTAAATAAAGAAATTAATTAGTATACTAAAAATTTCTTGTTTCAAAGATAGTATAAGCTTTCATAAATTAACTTCTGAGGCACTAGGCTATGCTTATATTTCAGTAAGGTCGCTCCTGATTATTTAAAACACTTTTTTTATAAATATACTTTTCTTTCTTCGAACTTAAGAAGTGGTTAGATACTATCAAATAATTATAATTTTATTAAATATTATTTAGTAATTTATTGATTTATATCTATGATAATTCAAGTTATACATTAGCAATTGTTGCTAGTGTATCGTTATTTAATTATAGTCTATTTAACTTCTGGACTAAAAATAGCTCATCTTTAGATAACTCAAATATTAATTTAAAGGATAAAAATTTATTTAAATAATTTAAGTACTTCTGGAGATTCTGCTAGTACTATAACTAATGCTACTTCAACTATTGATAGTTCCTCTACTTTATCTATAATTACTAATAATTCTGCATTACAACCAATACTATTAAATTTATTTTTATCAAGAATTCGCTAGAGAACTTAAAGTAAGAGCAATTATGCAAACAATAGAAATAACACAATATGGACAAACAGAGGATAGTATAAGATATATAGTAAGTAAATTTTAAATTGGATTATTAAATAATCCAGTAATTCACGATACTATAATTAATTGCATCACAATTCCAGGATATCTTAACTACTTGTTCTAATTGCTCTTATTATATATTTTAATTTAATAACCCCCCCGGATTCTATTATTATTTCCAATAGCTGTAACCTTATATCAATTATCTACATTTAGTTTCATAAATAATTTAAATATAATTAAAACAATTCTTATTCTTATTAAAAGAGTAATAAGATAAAAAAAATATAATTTTATTACTATTTGTATGTTTTGTTTACATTTATCTTATTTGTTTCTTTTGTTTTGTTTTTTTACTAATTAATAATTTAAAAGTACATATTTTTATTAGGTTCCTCAGATACTACAGGTGATTCTTAACATTTTAAAATTTTAAGAATGATAAGTAATTAACCCTTTTCCTATTAATAAAAAATCTAAAAAAGTTTTTAGAAAGCTAATATGGAAAAAAAATAAATTCAGTTATACAGAATACAAGATTAATATAAATTTTTAGTTAAAGCTTATAATTTAAATGGTTATAATAAAATTTTAGATGAAGAATTAAGTATAATTTAAAATCTTCTTCTTCTTAAGCTAATAAATAAAATTTAATAAAAATAAATAATCGTTATAGTGTCATTAATTAAAAAAAGTTAATTAATTTATTTTAATTTCTTTATTAATGAAAATAATTAAAAATAAAATATAATATAATTATATAAAATATAATTTATTGTCATAACTCTGGTTAAAACAAATTGTTGTTTTTTACTACGAGCCAAACATCATATCCCTATATTTATAGGTGCTTATATATTAAAATAGAATAAGCTAATTTAATTTATTTACCTCAACACCTTTAACAAAAAAATAAAATAAAGAAATTTGTTAATTTTTATATTTCCATTTCTTTTCGAATTGTTAATTATATATTAACAATAACATTTATATATAAAAAGGGAGAATATAAATTAAAAAGAATTTATAAAACAAATCCAAAATTGAAGATGAAATTTTTTTTGCAAAATAATTTAGATTTTCTAGCATTTACTTATAGTATTTGTAGTTCTTTATCTTTACCTTCTATCGATGTTCACTTTTTATTAAAGATTTTTAGTGTACTAGCTGTTTTAACTATAATTTTTTAATTTTTAAAAAAGAAATAGAATTAAAAATAAATTTTATTCATTTTAGTAGTAGAAAATTAGGTAAAACAATTTTAACTACATTAGGAGGAGTTGGTTCTATTGCTAGTATTTATACTGGTGGAAAAGAAAATCTTAAGGATTTTAAATCAGGTGAACAAAATTCTGATTCAAATACTTCAAGTAACGGTTCTTCTTCAAATTCTAATAACGGTTCAAATTCAAATACTGAATCTTCTACTAAATCTTCAACTTCTTCTTCTACGTCCAGTAAAAATTAAACAATTAGTAAATATGAAAAAAATTTTTAAATTGATGGAAACCTTTATTAAAAATAATGTTGTTTATTGTTTTTTCCCTTTCACTAATTTATATGGTCATATAGCACCTGAAAATCTAGAAGGTTTTAATAAAATATTATTTGGTATATTAATTATAAGCATAATACTTCTTTGGTGTTTTATTAGTATTATAGGTTATTTATTCAGTCTATATATTATTAAATATACTAAATTAGAAGTCAAATACCCTAAACTTAAACCCTTTTTAATTTATTTTCAAACTACTAACTACGTGTTTATATTAATAGAAATAATAATTTTTATTTCTATTTTATTAGCTTTGATAGGTGTATGTATTAAACTATTATTTTTTGAATAATTTACGGCGTAAGGCTTGATGATAAATATTAAGTTAACTGATATATTAGAAACAGGAACTCAATATACTAAAATTTTATCTCGGATTCAGCCCTGTTTATGGACAAACGAGATCTACTTTCCATATTCATTTTTACTTAGTGGGTATGTTATTCTTAATTTTCGATCTTGAAATTCTATTATTATTCCCAATTGCGGTAACCTTATATCAGGTATCTACTTTTGGTTTCTGTATAGCATTAATATTCTTTATAGTATTAACAATAAGGTTTGTATTAGAAATTGGTTCTGGTGCAATTTCACTTAACAATATTCAGGTTATAAATCAAAAGAGTTAAAATTATAAAAATAAATTCCCCCTTGGTCCCAACACATCTACCTTTGAAATTAAAATTTAACTGCTCCCCTGATGTCTAAGGGGAAACTTAGTAGTAAAAAGATATTCTCATAATTCCAAAATCTCTTTAGAGCAAAATGTTAAATCAAAAACTACTATTTTAAATAAATTACATAAAAATAGTGATTTTTAATTGGTTAATTGGTTTCACAGATGCAGAAGGTAACTTTGCTATAAAATATTTTCATCCGAACAATCGATTAACGTTTGTTTTATCATATCATTTACATATAGATGATATTAATGTATTATTAAAAATTCAATCTTAATTAAGTTTATTAGCTGGAAAACAAATAGGAAGTATTTATCAGAACAAATAAAATAATTCTGTTGAATTAATTTTAAAAGAAATTAATATTCTTAGATACTTTATTTTACCTATATTTAATACTTTCCCTTTAAGAACTAGTAAATATTTAGATTTAAATATTGGGAAAAGGCTATTTTATTAAGAAATTCTTTAAATTCTAAATTATTAGAAAGCACTATAACTGAAATATTAGAAATTAAAAAAGGTATGAATAAAAATAGGTCTTTAGACGACTACACAAACAATCTAATACCAGAAGGTCCCATACTTCCTCATTGGTTATTAGGGTTTTGGGAAGGTGATGGTTCATTTTTCTTAAGAACTAAGACTCTTGTACCAGAGTTTGCTTTAACTCAAAGAAAAGATAAAAGCATAAAAAATAATGAAAGTTATCAGCGATTTTATCTTAAATTTACCTTTACGGGTTCCTAATAGATTTCAAATCTTAAATAGTTAATTTAACATTAATATATTTCACACAGTAAACCCTGATTCAGGTTATTTATATGATAACTTTAATCAAGTACTTTTTAATATTCATTCAAAAAAATAAATTATTTTCCAAATATTACCTTTCTTTGAAAATTCTTTATTTTTAAGTAGAAAAAGTTTAGTTTTCCAAATTTGGGCTATAATCTCAAAAGCAAGATTCTTTGGGTATCATAAAAATTAAACTGCTAAACAAATTATGCTTAATTTAGCTACTAATATGAATAATGCTAGATATTTTAATAAAACAGAATGTTATATTGATCAAATAAAAACTTTAAATAAAATTATAGAAGCACATCCTGAATATGCCTTTAAAGTAGAGAAGAAAACAGGATTAAAATTAAAAGGTCCTTTAACCGTTTCTTAAGCCTAGGCCCAAGATAATTAAAAACTATCTTGCATATTCACAGCTTCGCAGGTAACTATTGTTAATTCAATTTTTAAAGAGATAGTAAAGTTTTAATTACAAATATTAAAAATCTAATTTAATATTCTATACTTAAAATATTTTCATTTAAAAGTATAGAATGAAATAGATTTAAATTTAAATTAGTTTTATTTCATTCTAATAAGGTAAGAGTTATAACAACTTTGTTTATAACTGAAATTTTTCTTCGGTCTTTCCTTCATTGTTAATTTAAGTTTATAATTGCTGTTGCTAACAATATATATAAATTTCAAATAATGAAAAACATAAAAAAAAACATGACACAAGCAAAACAAATGTTACACAAATCTATTAATTTTCTAGCTTTCTTATCTGCGGGTGCTACATTTTATGGAATTAATCTTTCACTTAATGATCTCAAATTAAAGGCAAATTATATAAAAATACAACAACAAAAAGAGGGATTAGTAAAACAAATTGATGAACTTAAAACAAACATATTTCAAAATGAAATAATTAAATTGAAATATGAAAATTTAAAAAATAATTTAGAAACTTCAATGAATAAATATAAAGAACAATTTGAATTATTCAAAAATCAAACCGATGAACATAATACAGCTGAGGTTCAATTAAAATCTGGTTTAGATAATTTAAATAACCAAGGAGAAAATATTGTAAAAATAGTTGAAGATATAAATAAACTATTAATTGATAAAGTAGATACATTTTTAGGAGATAACAATTTATTTGATTTATTATTAAATTTATATAATAATTGGATGAATATGTTATCGACTTTAAATCTATACCAATTAATGGCTTTAGCTCATTTAATGGCAGGAATATTTATTTTATATAATTTATTTAATATTATATTTATACTATTTGGTGAATTTTTAATAGATTATTTTAAATTAGAAGAGAAATTTCCTCGTTTAGCTATATTTATTAAATTAAGAAAAAAATTGCAAAGATATTATTTAATCTTAATTATATTTATGATGACTTCTATTTTATTATTAATGATATATACAAATCTGTCAATTTTATTTCACTCCTTATAGTTGCATCTAATTAATATAACCCCCTTAGGCCTTTTTATTTAATTAATCTATTAAATTTTTATTATATTATATTACATTATAATATCAAATGATTTATTTTAAAAAGATTAAGAATACACAAAGATGAGTCTTAAGATATAAAATTTGTTTTCCTTTTTAAAACATCTTTAAAAGGATTTAATTTGTACACGAAAAGATGGAACTTATTAAATTTACAAGTTTATATTTACCTTAATCAATTTCAGTTATTTAATTTAGCAATAATTGAAATATTTTAAATTTTAAGAAAATCAAAATTCAAAGTTTAAAATTATGAAAGTGTGAACAGTAAATTAAGATTGATATTTTTTAAAACAAAAATGAAACAAAAATTCTTCTTCTCTCACGTATATCCTATTAAAGAATCAGTTTATTCTTTAAAAACTCTATCTAAATTGTACCTATCTAAAGCTTTAAAATCCTTATTTTCTTACTTAAAAACTAATAATTTAATTACTACTGAACAAATTATTGGTATAATCTTACAATTAAAGTTTAGTGATGGTTCTCACAAATCAATTTCTACTATGAGAAAAGGTACATTAAATTCTTTTACTCAGTTCTCTACTTTGTTCAAACATTTGTTAAATCTTAGAGCAGGTGATACTAGTGGGGGATTCAGACTTTAGTGGTAATACTCTAAAAATTGAAAAAATAATCTTTTCATATCATATTTATTCAAATAAATTTGAATTATCATCAGATGAATTAAATATAAAACCTAAAACTTATTATGAATCATCAGAAGATAATATTAAATATAAAGAAGAATCTGATATTAAATATATGAATCCTCTAAAACTATTTAAATTGCCTCTAAGTTATTCTGGTTCAGGTAAATTTCAGCAAGATTTTCTAGCTCTTAATCCAAACGTAACTATTAGTGATTCAGATGATTCATCTAAAATTTATAGAGCAGTATTTAATTATATAAATAGCTTTGAAACTAGTTTAATAATAAGAATAAAGGATGATCCTTCAATTATTATATTTAAAACAGAAGATAAAGTGATTCCTATATCTAAATTAGCTCATAATAATGATTTATTAATTGAAAGAACTATAATGTCTAAATCTAAAGAAATATATTTAATTGATGGAATAACTAATGAAATAGTTTTAGTTAAAAGGATTCAAATCAATACCCATTTTGGATTGAATCCCTCAGGATTTTAAATTACCTTGAGTCAATTCTTCGTATTTGCAAAGTTCTGGTACGTATATTCATTGGTTATGGAAAGTACCAGTTGCACATACAGATCTCAACATTTCATCAATTAAAACATTAGTTTTGTAAACTGGTCTATTTAAAGATTTGTCTACATAGATACTACATTTGATGAAAGCTTTTTGATCTCTTAATGTTTCTAAAGTTTCTCCTACTTTAAGTGGATTCCCTTCAAAACTAGTAATTTTACCACAAGGCATTTCTTTTTCTAACATTTGAGTTGGGTACATAGATATGAAATCATATGAATGTACATCTTTATCTGAGTACAATTGATATACTTCAGTAAATCCTCCATGGTAGGCTTTAGAAATATCCTTGTATATTTGACCACTTATCCGGGGATTTGAGTATTTGAATTTAATACTTTAGTTGTATAAATAGCTAAAGCTAAAGAGGCGGCAGTGGGATAATTATGAATATTTAATCCATAACTATCGAAGATCATTTGAGAATAACATTTAATAATATGAGCTAAAGCCATAGAATCTCGAACACAATAAGTTTTAACTTCTTCCGTGAAAGTTTCTAAGTTAAGATCATTTCTTATGTCTTCATAAAGAAGACCTTTAATTAATTCCTTATTCTCCAGTTTCTGGATTTCAGGATTATTTTTTAAGAAAGTAATACTCAATTCTTTCAAAGATTTATTAGTTAAAAGCAATAATGAATCGTGAATAGCTATGCTGTACATATACCTATTTAATTTTTCATTAAAACCGAATCTAATTTTTACAGAGATTAGTTTATTATCCTTTACTATAGGAGCTATTTTAATGAAACCGTCTAAAGATAACATTAATAGAGCTTCTAATATAAATATTCCGTCAAAATTACTCATATTATGTGCATATAAAGTATATTTATGAAATTTAGGTCTAATAAACTGAACAAAGAATTTTGTTAAATTTTCTAGTCTCAATTTTCGTGATGAATCTTCAACATTATCTTTAGATACAAAAGGTATGAATTTTCTTACCCATATGTTTTCTCTCAACATTTGTCGATACACCAAATCATTATCTATATCATAAGCTGATATGAAAAGAGGATCGAATTGTACAGAATCCTTTTCTTTGTTCAATGAACCTATGTCTGTAATAGTCTCAATATCAAAAGTTATAAATTTTTTTAAATCCCTTTTGTTTAAGCTTTCATTTAAAACTTTAGTTCTTATGTATCCGCTAGCTTTATTAGAATTAAATTTTTTAACTAAAATTATTTCGTTAGTTAAAAAATCAATTAAATATATTTCAGAAGATTTAGATTGTATAGTTCTTTCAATTAAAACATCTTTAATTTTTATATTTTCCAAACCAATCATATTATCTAAAGATTTAAATATTATAATTGATGGGTCTTCCTTTATTGTTATTAAAGATTGTATTAAGGCTTTTAAAACTAAATAAAATATATTCATATTATTTGAATATTAAATCGGTTCTTATTTTAAAGAACTATCTAGACTTACAATAATATAAGTTTGAGATTATTATCTATTATTGGGTTTTCATAGGGGTTGTTGATTTATGTTATTTAGTATAGTTATGGATTATTTATAGAGAGACACTTCTAAATATCTAAAGACAATCTTCAGTTTAAAAATTTTAAAATAGTAAAATGTCATCATTTTTGTAGAATTTTCAAAAAATTAAAATAAGAACCACAAAATAAATAAACCTCTGAAATTAATTTCAGAAGCTAATAAATGTTAAATTAATTTAAGAATTTTAGGCCTATTAGTTATTTACAAATTATTCGTAAGTTAACTTATGAGATATTATAATCTAATTAAAGCCTTTATCTAAAAGATGTCTAGCTTAGCAACTCTTCTAGCCTTCTACTTTTTCATAACTTATTGTTAAGTCAACGAGGTCTTATAATATTTAAAAGAGATTATAATTTTATAATCCTTATTTTATGATAATATTTATTATTTTCATAAGATTTGAATATAATAAGAAATATAATATATTCTAATTATATTTAAAGAGATGTAATGTATTTTATTATGTTATTGACTATTAAATATTAATTTAATTATTATTGTTTTATTTACATTTATTAACAGTCACTAAAAAGACTAAAATTTATAATCATGTTAAAAAATCTATTAAAAAGAAGTTTTAATACTTTAAGCATTGTTGGTTCTACTGTAACTATCTTAGAATATATAAAATCTAGTAATAATAAAAAATTTGAAGAAAAGTATGAAAATTTAAAAAAATATGAAACATTGGAAAAATTAGCTAATGATATAATACTAGAAGGAGTTAAAAATGAATTAACTAAATCAAAAATTGAAAACTTACAAAGTAACTTAGATTTATGTAAAATGAAAGCTAATAGTCAACTTGATGTATTGAAAATTTTAGAAGTTCAAACTTCAGAACAAAAGGAAGCTTTTAACTCTCATTTAGATAATTATCTTAAAAATCAAGAATTTATTAATAAAAAATTGAAGATACAATAAAAGAATTAAACGATATAGTCTCAAAATTCTTAGGTGATTCTAATATTGTTGAAATTTTAATTAATTTATATAATAATTGGATTAATATGTTATCGACTTTAAGTTATGAGCAATTAGGTGCTTTAGCTCATTTATCTTCTTCAATATGTATCTTAGTTTGTATAGTAAATATTTTATTAATTTTATTTAGCAATTTCTTAATTAATTATTTTAAATTAGAAGAGAAATTTCCTAAATTATCTAAATTTTTTAAATTAAGACAAAAATTTAAATCTTTTTATTTAATTGTATACTTCTTAGTTATAATTTTTACTTTATTACTTATTATTTATGCAGATATACTAGTTTTATTTTATTCTTTATAATTTTATATTTTTAATACAACCCCCCCGTCTTTTTATAATTCTTATTAACATAAAAGAAATTTTTTTAATAAACTTAAAAGTAGTTTAGTTGAAACATAATTAAGTATTTTAAATGATAACGTTTTTAACGTTATATAATTAGAATACTTAAAAAGCTTAGGAATAATCAATTTAAGGTAAAGTTTTATCCTTTAAATTATTAAAAAGGATATCTTCGTCATAGTGTAGGTTTTGTATTTAAAACCTAAATAAAATTCTTTATAGTATTGACAATTGGGTTTGTATTAGAAATTAGAACCGGAGCTATCCAACTTTAAATTCTTAATTTAGAAAAAGAAACTAAATAATAATAATATTTACCTTTCCCCTTACTTAATTAGGGGTAATTTATATTATCTCCCCCCCCACAGGCTTCGCTTTAAGGTTAATATTATATCCTTTTCCACTCTTAGCACCGCAATCCTTCTTAATAAAAATTTACAGTAATAAAAATATTATTAAAAAAATGATCTGATCTATCATATTTTATTAAATGGTTTTTTCAAATTTTAAATTTGAGAATACATTTTAAGATTATCTATTTTTAATAAAATAACTTCATATTTAGTAATGAATTAAAAATTTTGCATATTTAGTTTATAATCTAAAATAGATAAATAAAACATTAATTTCATATAGGTGCCCATGTGTTTAATATCTTGGTATTTGCTTACTATTTTTTTAAATATCTTAATTAATTATAAATTTAATTTGATAAAAGTCAATTACTTTACTAATTTGGGACTCACCTCTTATTGGAAAAAAAGAAGAAAATTGTCATGTGATCATTATCATTTAGGGTCAACACCTCCCTTTAAAAAAGAAAAAAGAGGTGAATTAATCGCATTTTCCCATATTTGGTTAAATTTTGACTCCAAAGATACAGCTAAAAGAAGTCAAAGTCAAAACTAAAAACTGATCTTTGATTATAGATAAATATATATTAAAGATTTTGGTGATTGTTAATTTGTTTATTTGTAATATAAATCTTTAAAAGAGAGAAAAAATTCTTATTTATAGAATAGATCTTATATAGTAATTATACATATAAAAGGTATAAAAATTAAACTGTAAAAGGGTTATGCAAACCTCCTAAGTTATTAAGCAAACTATAAGGTTCACTATTTCAGTTTATTATCTTTAGCTTCTGGATCATATGAATCAAAGTGGTATGGTTTAGTAATTAAATTTTTTAAATCTATTTTACGTTTATTTTCATTTAATGTCAGTATGTAAGGTGTTTTAATTATTTTTATCTCTGATTTTAAAAAATTTCTATACCATTTATTATGAGTTAACTTAAGTTCTTTATTTTTAAATAATAAATCTTTAAGTTGTTTAAACTCCACTTTGTCTTTAAATCCTTTCACTTTAGTAAATTCAGCTCCGGATTCTTTATATATTCCACCATAAACTTTAGGTAACAGATAAATAGATTCTGAAAATGTACCTTCATATTGTAACCCTCCTAGATTATTATGATCTAAGTGTTTATATTTAGGATTTTCAGTTATTTTTTCTGTACATTTATATGAGTCAGTGTCTATATATAATATATCAAGACTTTCATCCAAGATTATTGGGGCCATAGCCATTCTTGCTTCAGCTGTTATAGCTGCTGCAATAGCTACTGAAGATTTAATCTAACTTCTTCACTTTCTTTATGAGTAATTACTAAAGATTGAACATTATTAGTTAAGTCTATAACATCTTTAATAATGTTATTTTCTAGACTAAATTTTTCAATCACATTTTTATCCATAAATAAATGTTCGGTTAATTCTTGTCTTAGACCCATTCTACCATAGAGGGAATTTAATAGCAATTTAACTATTACATATCTAGGATCAGTTTTATCCAGTGTTTGTTTTAATTTAAACAAAGGTTCAACATAATCTTTGAATAGAACAGCTTTATCAAATAAATATCCTTTACTTATTGTATCTGGTAAGATTCGAATTTTACCTCCAGTTAATTCTTCATATTTCATTAATTCAGGTACATATACCCATTGATTATGAAATGTTCCAGTTGCACATACTGATCTTTCAATACCTTCTATTACTACGTTAGTTTTATACACAGGTCTATTTAAAGATTTATCTACATAAACACTACATTTAATAAAGGATCTTTGATCACACAGTGATTCTAGAGTATAACCTACATCTAAGGGATTCCCCTCAAAGCTAGTAATATTACCACAAGGTAATTCTTTATTCACCATTTGTGAAGGGTACATAGATACAAAATCGTATGAATGTACATCTTTATCTGAGTATAATCTATATACTTCAGTAAAACCTCCTAAGTATGCTTTAGATATATCCTTATAAATTTGACCACTTATCCGGGGGATGAGAGAATTTGATTTTAAGTTATTTGAAACATAAATAGCTAAAGCTAAAGAAGCTGCAGTAGAATAATTATGTATATTTAATCCATAACTATTGAAGATCGTTTGAGAGTAAGCTTTAATTATATAAGCTAAAGCCATAGAGTCTCGAACACAATAAGTTTCAACTTCTTCAGTGAAATATTCTAAGTTAAGATCTTTTCTTATATCTTCATATAGAAGACCTTTAATTAATTCCTTATTCTCCAGTTTTTGAATATCTGGATTATTTTTTAGGAAAGTAATACTTAATTCTTTCAATGATTTAGTAAAAGCAATAATGAGTCATGAATATCTATGTGATATCTATATCTATTAGCTTCTTCATCAAAACTGAAATTGATTCGTACAGAAATTAACTTATTATCCTTTACTATAGGGTCAATCTTAATATTACCTCCAATAGATAGTATTAATAAAGCTTCTAGTATAAATATTCCATCAAAGCTACTCATGTTGTGGGCATAAAGTACAAATCTGTGATATTTAGGACGTATAAATTGAACAAAGAATTTTTGTAATCTTTCTAATCTCAATTCTCTAGATGGATCTTCAAAATTATTTCGAGACACTGTAGGTATGAATTTTCTAATCTCTATATTATCTCTTAATATTTGTCGATACACTTTATTTTTGCTTAATTCAAAAGCAGATATGAAAATTGGATCAAATTGTACAGAATCATTTTCTTTTTTAAGTTTATCTAAGTCAGTAATAGATTCAATATCGAAAGTTATAAATTTATTTATATCCCGCTTATTAAGACTTAAATTCTTAATTTTAGTTTTTAGGAACCCACTAGCTTTATTAGAGTTAAATTTTTTAACTAAAATTATTTCACTAGTAAAGAAATCAATTAAATATATTTCAGAAGATTTAGATTGTATAGTTCTTTCAATTAACAATTCATTTTTTTGAATATGTTGCAATCCAACTAATTTATCATCAGTTCTAAATATAATAATTGAAGGATCATCCTTTATTATTATTAAAGATTGTATTAAGGCTTTTAAAACTAAATAAAATATATTCATATTATTTGAATATTAAATCGGTTCTTATTTTAAAGAACTATCTAGACTTACAATAATATAAGTTTGAGATTATTATTTATTAGGGGCTTTTCATAGGGGTTGTTGTTTAATATTATTTAGTATAATAATTGGTTTATTTATAGATAGTCCTAATTTAAAAGATCTATTCTTAAAAGTATCGATGACAATATTGTATAACATCACAAATACATATCATAGAGATATAAGTAATTCAAAGGGGTTATTAAGGAAAACTACAGCAAATTTATACAAAAGGAGGTATAACACCAAAAGCTTCAGCCTTCATAAGTTATCTTATAAGGTCCAATCTGAAAATGTAAGCGATCCTAAGGTAAACCTTTATAAACAGACTTCCTGAAGTAAAACATTTTATTAAGGAAAGGAAAGGAAATCAACCGAGACTCCGAGAGTAATGGTGAGTGAAATCGGATTAGCCTAAAATTCTTTTAATAATTGAATAACTTAAATCCTTCCTAAGTTATAACCACCTCCTTAAATGGTAAGGTGTAAAATCTAACTAGGAAAGATGAATTAGTAAACATAAAATTTAATCAAATAAATAATATGTACCATAGAAGGTCAAACACAAAAGTCCTGTAGATTATTATAGAATATATAAAACCTCCCCTTAAAATTTTTCTTTTAAAATTGGAACTAAGAGGAGGTGGTGTAAAATAAAAAGTACGATGAGAGATAACTTGTCGGAAAAAAGGGGAACCATCCTCTAAGGCTAAGTATTATAAATTTAGCGATAGTGAAAAAGTACTGTAAAGGAAAAGTTTGAAAAGCGAGTGGTATACAAAAAGTGAATTATACCTCTTAAATTAATTTAAGAAGGTTATAATGAATTGGTGAAATAGATCTTGAATTAGTAACTCTATAAGCAGTCGAAATTCAACTTAAAAACATACAAGGTAAATGAATGACGGCGTACCTTTTGCATAATGGGTCAGCAAGTTAATAGGAGTAGCAAGG
Organism: Amanita pallidorosea; assembly: GCA_023014475.1. Lineage (NCBI taxonomy): Eukaryota > Fungi > Basidiomycota > Agaricomycetes > Agaricales > Amanitaceae > Amanita > Amanita pallidorosea. The sequence goes on along the minus strand of JAEBUS010000135.1, from coordinate 23,691 downwards.
TTAAAAGCCTTAGCGAAAGCGACTGGACTATATTACCTTCTTAATTTAATTATGAAGATAAGTTAAATAGTGATGGATAAGTTGCTTCTATTAGACCCGAAGCCAGGTGATCTTACCAAGACCAGATTATAATGGATCGAACGGGTGAATGTTGCATAATTCTCCGATGAGTTTTGGTAAGCGGTGAAATGCCAATCTGACCTGGTGATAGCTGGTTTTCTACCGAAACATATTTAAGTATGACGTCTACACAAAATTTATGGAGGTACAGCAAGGCAATTCCCAACAAGTATATAGCCAACTTAATTTAATTTAAGTGGGTTTTTTATATGCGTTTAGGTTGCGGGGATCTCGAAAATCTTACCTTTGGAAGCGAATCTCGGAATTACATAAATTGATGGTAGACATTCAGACTACTCATGCTAAGTTGGGTAGTCAAGACGGAAACAGCCGAGAACACGGATCAAGGTCCCAAATGATTGTTAAGTGAAATTAAGGATGTAGCATAATCGAATACAGCTGTGAAGTGAGCCTGGCAGTCGCTACTTTTAATGAACGTATGTAACAACGCATCAGCAGTACAGATCGTAGCGCCGAAAATTTAACGGGTCTTAAACAATCAACCGATATCGTGTTGGTTAAGAATAATTTTTTACTATTAAAATAAATTAAAATTTTTCTTAATCTAGGTAGTAGAACATTCAGTCTAGCCAATAATAAAATAGTGTTTCATTATTTTTAGGAAACTGAAGAGAGAATGCTGACATGAGTAACGTAAAAAGAAGTTATAATACTTCTCGCCGAATACGAAAGGGTTGCAAATTGGAAAGGTTAATCCGTTTTGTGTGAATGCGGCCTCTAAGGACCAAAACCAAAGTTTTGGCTGATGAGTACAAAATAGAAACCCTAATAAATTAATTTATAGGGCAGGAAAATAATATTTTTCTCGTAAATTAAATTACGATGATATAAACTACCGTACCCTAAACCGACACAGGTTCGTAGGTAGAGTATACTAAGGCGTAGAGCTAAAAGTTGTTAAGGAACTCGGCAAGTTCACCTCATAAGTTAGACGATAAGAGGTACCATCTATGATTTCTATTATTAAGATTTTACTTTATATCTTTCCCTTTTTCCTTAAGGGGTGAGGTAAAGAATAAATTATAAGTTAAGATTAATAGTTAGATAGATGGTGGCACAGAATCGGAGGCCCCGACTGTTTACTAAAAACACAACACAGTGCAATCATTAATGTGGTAGTATACTGTGTGAAATTTGCCCAATGCCATTAATATAAAAGCGGTCATGGGAAACTGTGACTAATTGAAAATCTGGTTAATAGCGGTCTTAATCATGAGGATCCTATGGTAGCAAAAATAAATTGGCCATTAAATGTGGTCCGGTATCAATAATGTAACGATGGCCTCACTGTCTCTACAACTTGCTCAGTGAAATTGAATTACGCGTGCAGATGCGCGTTACCTCCAGTGGGACGGGAAGACCCTATGCAGCTTTACTGTAGTTAGTTATCACATGAATCTAGAACAACTTTAATTAATAGTGAATAGGCAAGTCGAAAGACATATAGTGGAAACCTTATAATCTAAGTTGGGTTTGTGTTTACCTTATACACCCTTTATTTATCTCTATTATTTTAATTTTAGAATAATAGCGGAATAAAGGTTAAATTAAAGGGAGAGTTGACTAATTGGCAGTTTGACTGGGGCGGTCGTCTTTAATAGAGTAGCAAAGTACATCCAAATATTTCATTTTTATATAAATATCCGATTTTTTCTTATTCTTAATAATTAAAATAAGATATTAAAACAAATAACAGAAAGTAAAAAATTTAATTAAAAAAAACACTTTGTCTTTACTTTCTCTGTCAATTTACCTTTAATGGCAAAAAGGCAGGCTTAAGAAATAATAAGATAAAGTCACTTATTAAAACAAATTTTTATAAGGTATAGCTAGAAATTGAATGGAGATCAATCAACCAGTGAAGGGTTGTGCAGAGTTCAATGACGGAAAGCATGCTTAACTGAAAGACTTAAAAGTCGCACAGATACGTAAGTAGGGCATAGTGACCCTCGCTATAGAATGGAATAGACGGGGATCAATTGATAAAAGTTACGCTAGGGATAACAGGCTGATAGCCGACGAGAGTACACATTGTCTCGGCTGATTGGCACCTCGATGTCGACTCATCCTATCCTCCGGGGGAAGAAGCTTGGAAGGGTTCGGCTGTTCGCCGATTAAAAGGGTACGTGAGTTGGGTTTAATAACAACAATCTAAATATTCACATAAGCTAAATATTCTAGTAGTTAATTTATTAATTCTAAGCATACTACTTCAGCACCAATGTAATAGCTTAAGTTAACTTATTTATTTAAGAAATAAGATTAATGATGAAAAATAAAACTACAAACAATATTACAATTCTATTACCAGTAGAACTACATCATCCTTCTATGTTATATAGAATTGGCTTATAATTAAAAATATATTGAAAATAAGCCCCATCTAATTAATTAGATGCAAATTGGATAAATTGCAAGGAGTACTGTTTAATACAGTTAATTTGCAGCCAAGCGTGAAAGAGTGGATAATTGTATAATTATATATTTCACGAAGGTTCAACGACTTACAGGTGAGTATCACTAACAATAATCCTGACACGAACATCCAACATTCTATTTCAGTAATTGGAATGAATGATGACATAGTCTGAACAATAACGTGAGTTATTGAAGTAGTGATTAAATGTCATTACGATAACATAATTGTTAATACGACGTGAGTCAGTATGGTCCCTATCTTCTGGAGGAATAAGTAGTAAAAAGGGGCAGACCTTCTAGTACGAAAGGACCAATAGGCTGTGTTTCTCTAGTGCACCAATTGTTTGTATTATTTGTAAGGGACTTATACTTTCTTAACAGTGGTATAGGGAAAATCCTTTTTAACTTTCTTGCAAAAAGTTTTTACTCTTAAACAATGAGAAAAAGGTAACAAATAGGAAAGCATAGTTGGGTAGCCACAAACATAATAGATAAGTGCTGAATGTCTCTCAAGCAAGAATCTAACCCCTAGATACTAATAAAATGGATCTCTTCTTAAAAATAATTTTAATAATAGAGTCTAAAACCATTAATTAAGAAATAGAACATTTCTAGATAGGCTGCAAATGTACGTACTGCAAAGTATTTAGTTTAGCAGTACTAATTTATAAAGAAACTTGATGTTAAAGGTTGTAATTATTTATTTTTAATTTAGTTCAATTAGTGCTTAGCTTTATTATAGTACAAATTGGAGTTTGACTCTTCTTATTTATATCTTAAAAGAATATAAAAAAACTAGGTAAATATAGGTTACTAGTTATAAAAATAATAGTTAATAAATATTACTAATAAAATACTATTTTTAATGTATAATTTTTGTAGGCATAGCTGCAAAATAGAATATTAGAATTATTAAGGTTAAAACTATGTAAATAGCCTCCTAAGTTATTAGGCCTCTTAGGAAGGTTGCTTTATTTTGGTTATATTTTTATTCTAAATTTTTACTAGATTATTTTATTAAAAAAGAAAAGTAAATATTTAATATTAGTTTCTATCTTACCTTAATTCCTAGCCACGCTATTCAGATTTAATCCAGAATTTAACGTTTCTTAGGCCTAGTCTGATTTTTTTAATATTAAATTTTTATTAGCTTCCTTAGGCCTAAGTTATTAGGCCTCTTAGTAAGGTTAGGTACTTTAATTAAATTAAATTTAATTTAATTTAATTTTATCTTAATTTGTTCCTAGCAAAGCAAGAAGCTAGGGCCTTATATCATTTTCAGTTAAGGGATAAGTTAATTTAAGGATAAATTTTAATATAAAATGTGGCTATCCTTCTTTTAATCCCTAGCGAAGCAATCCCTATTAGGCCTAAGAAGCAAATATGGTATTGTAAATTTTGTTCTTAAAAAGAAATAAGAATCAGAATAAGAAATTTTCATAAAAATAAATAAATTTTTAACTTTTCTTAGGCCTAAGTTAACTTAGGAGGCTATTGAACTGCGTAGCTTACTATATTTTAAATATAATTAAAGTTTTTATTTTATAATTTTTTTTATAATCAATTTTAATTAAAAGAGTTAAATTGATTTAGATATATTCTTTTCATTATTATATATATTTAATTGTTAAACTTCCGGTGTAGAAGGCTGGGTAAGGATAAAATAATTATTATCTAAAAAATCGAAATTCAAAATCAAATTCTAGAAAATAAGCAGTTAGGCCTAAGAAAGGCTTCTATATTGGAGAGGTAGAGTTAAATGTTCTGCTTGAAAGATATATTTTTATTAAAACCATAAGTTTTATCTTGTGTAGGATATAAATTACCTACAAATTTAATTTATATATTTAAATATAAAAAAAATTTTTTATTTCTATTTAAGGTAGTGTAGTACTTTGGTTTATAATTAAATATTTAATTCTAATTTTAAAAGGGCTAAGTTTACAGATGGTTCTGTAGTAGACCTGCAAAGTCTTTCTCTTTAAGGTTCAATTCCTTCTTAGCTCTATTATATTTTTATACGTTTATTAACCTTTCCCCGCAAGGGTATTTGCTACGCTAGGGGTGACGAAGCTAACCACTTGCTTCGCTAGGGGATTTTAATCTTATATCTTGATTAATATAAATTCTGTTAAGGTTAATTAAGAGGGTGTTTGCTACGCTTAGGCCTAAGGGATGTTAGCCTTAGCGTCAGGGGGGGGATATTAGTAAATATAATTTAATCAATTAGAATATCAATTAAACTATAACATACTTCAGGTATATGATTAATCTCTCTATTATTAATGTGATAAGGAATAAAGTAATTATTAATTTTAGTTTCATTGTTTAAAGATTCTAATACTTTAACTATTTCTTCTTTTTAGGCCTAAGTGAAGATTTTGCTGTTAATTTTTTATATGCTTCAAACTTTGATAATAAAATAAAATATTTTTCAGAACCATATTCTGTTAGGCCTAAGTGGAGTATTAGCTTCACATAATTCATAAACAAATCTATCATTTAAATTAAAAATAGAAAGATAATTATTAGATAATTTATTTATATTTAAAGAAGATTCAAGAAACATAATATTTCTTTCGATAAATTTTAATGTAAAATATCTATTGAATCTATTAGGCCAACTGTGAAATCTTTAAGCAAATATTCTTTAGCTAATATTAATTCATTTAATTTAATTTTATTAGTTTTATTAGGGCTAATATAAGGTAGCCATATAAAATCATCAGATCGTTTATAAATAGGATAATAAGGGTCTAAAGGTAAAGTACTTGTTTTATTAATCTATAAATATTTATAAATCTATTAGTATCTGTGAATGATAAATTAAAATATAAATTATTAGGATGTTCCAAACTATTAAATAAATTTTTAATGTTTATGTCTATATTTAGGTCCTCTTCAATGCTAAAAATATAATCAATATTCTGTTTAATATTATTTATATTGTTTTTAGTGGCTGATTTATAAATATAATCACCTACATTATTATTATATTTATTTATAAGTGTAGAAAGTAATAAATTAGAATTAAATAAAATATCTATAATATCTAATTGATTAATATTGTTTAGATTGTAAAAGAATCCTATGTTTAGAAAAAAAGAGTAATAAACATAGGCCTAATAAATGTCTATATTATTATTGATTAATCTATTAACATTAAAATATAATTTAGATATTTTAGGTTCTAAATATTTTAATAATTTAATCATAATTATTGTTATTATAGATTGGATTATTGCTTATAAAATTAAATCATATATATTCATATTATTGCTATTATTAAATTTGTTCTCATTTTAAAGAACTATCTCGGCTTCAATTGAAGCATACTTGTAAATATTATCATTAATATACAAATTATTAATGAGATATTAATAATTGAAATTAATGATAATTTATTAACATCAAATATATTAGATAAAATAAATTTAGGTAAAGTAATTAATGTGAAAGAAAAAATTCTTTTAGATAATGATAAGGAAGAAGTAAAAAAATTGAATATCAATTTTAACCTAAATCCCTTTAAATCATTATATTAATAAGATTCCTCGAAATTAGCTAATTTATTTAATTTATTTATTAATTTTAATATAAAGATAACTAGCTTAAAAGAGTTAATGATTAGTTAAAGAATTAAAATTAAGTATATTTTTTTAATTATAATTAACTTTAAAAATTTAAGTTTAAGTTAATATTGGTTCTCTTAGTTCAATCGGTTAGAACTACATTCTTCTAAAGTGTTAATTTTGGTTCGAGTCCAAAAGAGAACTTTATTTAGATTTATACTGATTAATTTAGTTAGATAAAAATTTTCTATTAAAAGAAGTTCAGTTATACAAAAATAAAAAATCAAAACTTGAAAGCCTATAATTTAATGGTTAGAATAATTTCTTGATGAGGAATCTGTAGAAGTTCAACTCTTCTTAGGCTTAAAATTTCATTAATCTTCAAATATCAAATATCAAATAAAGTTGGTTATAGTGTCAATAAATTATTGTTATTTAAAAATTAAAAGTCATATAGCTGCCTGCTAGCTTGCAGTATATTCTAGTATACTTATACATTATAAATACAATATAAAAAAAAAATAAATAAAAATTAAAAAATAAAATTTAATAACTTTTTTAAAAAACAAAACAAAACTTTAATTTATTTTATTAAAGGTTTTAGTTAAATATTAAAGTATTTTATTTTTAAAGTAAATAAAAATTAAAAATAGTTAAACATAGATTCATTTGATTTTATTTCAAGACTGTATCAAATTTAAGTACAGTTATTTTCATTACTATTTTATGTTAAATATTTCTTAAAATAAATAATATATACTATTATATTTGATTTTATTTGATTTATTCTTAATAATATTAAAAATATAATGAAAATTTTTATATTCACTCATTATTTTAACAATAAATGTTAACTCAGAATTTAATGTCCTCAATTGTAGGTGTAATTATTAATTTAATAGATGTTTTGTGTGTTATTCTTCCTGTTTTATTAGCTGTAGCTTTTATGACTATTATAGAAAGAAAACAATTAGCAGCACATCAAAGAAGAGTGGGACCGAATACAGTAGGTTATTATGGTATTTTACAACCTTTTGCGGATGCTTTAAAACTAATTCTTAAAGAAACTGTAATTCCTTCTCAATCTAATAAAGTACTATTTTATTTAGCTCCTGTATCCACATTAGTATTCAGTTTATTAGGATGGGGTATAATTCCTTTTGGACAAGGATTAGCTATATCTGATTTATCATTAGGAATTTTATATACTTTAGCCTTGTCTTCTTTAGGTGTATATGGAGTATTATTAGCAGGTTGGTCAGCTAATTCTAAATATGCCTTTTTAGGATCCCTTAGATCTACAGCAGCTATGATTTCATATGAATTAATTTTAAGTTCTGCTGTACTTATTATTATTTTATTAACAGGTTCCTTAAATTTCACTACTATTATTGAAACTCAACAAGCAATTTGGTTTATTGTACCTTTATTACCTGTATTCTTATTTTATTTCATTGCTATTCTGGCTGAAACTTCTAGAACTCCTTTCGATTTACAAGAGGCTAGCGAAGCAACCTAAATACTAATTGATTTGGCCTCTATAAATATCGCTGTATGCTGGAAACTCCTAAAGCTTTAAGTACTCATCTAAAATTTAAATAATAGTAACTATAATTGGATAGTTAAAATCTTAAAGATGTAACAATAGATAATCAGCAGGAACCAAAGTAAATTATAACAATTATTACAAAAAGGTTCCTAAGAGACTATACGCGATAATTTCTGATAACTAAATGAAATATGATATAGTCCAACCATTATTTCAAAATAATGGATAAAATATAATATTGAAATTAATTATTATTGTTTATTTTATTGTTTTAATTAATCAAATTTATCATAATAATTTTCAATCCGATAATTTTGTTTTCTATTTTTATATTCAATGTTTAAACGTTATACCTATTAAACCTTTATAAACTTATAGTGATCTTTATGATACTAATTTATTAATGAAAAAAATTAAGTAAATTAGGTGGGGTTTATGGTTTAATACTTGTGAAATATTTGAAACAATATATCGGATCTTGTTTAAATTTATATTCTAGAATAATGGTTAACATTAAAGGGAAAGATTATAACTTAAGATTACAAAGATCTATAAAAAAATTATGGTTTAAAAAGTTTTAATGTAGTAATAGATTATCTTAATAAAGATCTTGCTGTATTATTAACAGATATTGAAACTACAATAATATCAGCTTTTCCTTTTTCTTCTTTAATTAAATTTAAAAAAGAGATTAATTCTAGGTTAGGGTATAAACACAAGGACCGAAAACAAGCGATATAAAAATTAAATCAAGATTTTTAAATAAAATTAATCAACCTATGTTTGGAAAAACTCAAAAAAATAACTTTAAGTTTAAAAAGTAAACCTGGGAAATTAAATCCTATGTTTGGAAAAACTCAAAGTGAAAATAAAAAAATTTAATGTCAATTAAAGTATTAGACCTTTAGGTTTATATGATGAAAGTTATAACTTAATTGAAAAATAATCTAATCAAGTTGAACTAGCAAATAAGTTTAGTGTACATAAAACAACTATTTCTAGGTACATTAAATAAGGTAAACTTTTTAAAGGAAAATTTTATATCAGATAAATTAATAATGTCATTTAAAATTAAAAAAAAACAGTAATTTAATTTAATTAATATATTATATTATATTCGCCTCTTAAATTCATTTAAGAAGGCTGATATTTTATGTTGGAATCTGAATTAGTTGCGGGATTCTTTACTGAACATTCTTCAGTTCCATTTGTATTTTTCTTCCTTGGAGAATATTCATCTATTGTATTATTTAGTTGTATAACATCTATATTTTTCTTAGGTGGATATAATATGCCTGAATTATTTGTAAATGATTCTTTCATTAACCTTCAATCTATATTTTTAGGGTTGAAAACTTGTATATTCTGTTTCTTCTTTGTATGGTTTAGAGCGACTTTACCTAGATTAAGATATGACCAATTAATAGATTTATGTTGGTTAAATCTTTTACCGGTGGCTGTTGCTTTTATTATACTTGTTCCTAGTATCTTAGTGGCTTTCGATATTTCTCCTTATTAATTATTTAATTATTATTTAATTTTATTTTATTTATTTATTTAATTAGATATCCCCCCCCCCCCTTCACTTAGGCCTAAGTGAAGGAACACCTAGATAGTAATATTGTTATGTAGCGAAGCCCTCGTCTTAATATAATTATCTAAACTACCTCCACTTTCCCATGATAAAATAGAATAGTATAAATAAAAATAAGAGAAGAAGTGTTAAAGTTGTAAGTATCCTTTATTTTCTTAGTTATAAATTTGAGAGACTAGTTCTAATTTAGTAGGAAATTAATTAGGTACATCTTATAATACAAATAATACAAATATAAATAGTAGTAGTACAACCACTCAAACAAGTCAATCTAGAGTAGAAACGGAACCTTATAATGAAAAGAATCTTTCTACTTCTAGTACAGCCAATTCTAATACAGTTAATAAAGCTTTGGCTTCACAATCTTCACATAATGTTCAAGCCGAAAAATAAAGGATGGTATGATAATGACAACCACTATATCCTCAGCAGCAAAGGAGGCTAAAATTCCAATCACTGCTGGTAAGGCAGCTACTTTAGTTGGAGGTATAATTTTAGGTTATGCAGACATAGCCATTGCCTTTCTATTCTACAATCTTACAAGATCTGTCGGAAAAGGTTAATGTAGATAAGATTGAGATTTTATTATTAAAATTATTTCCTAAAATCTTCGTCTCGTATTTTATAAAACAAACAATTAAATTTAAAAAGTAGGTTTTGTTCTAATAATTTGTTTTATTATTTTAATTATTTATGCTACGTTTTTATCTTTCCACTATTTAAGTTTTATTATAGATAACCTCACCCCCTTAGGCCTAAAGGGGATGGAGTTAGGGGGTTTGCTAGCTAGTGGAGGAAGCCGGACATTATCGAATACTACCAAAATATCAAATAAATTAACTTACTTAAAACTACTATATAATAAAGAATTTTATTTATAATTTAGAAATTTTCTAATTCGAATACTCCTGAAACTACTCCTAGAAACTTCATAAAATTGACCGGATATAAATATAAATTAAATGTTTTAGCTGAAAATAATAAATTTAATCCAGATTATGAAATTGAATATTTAATTTTTCCTTCATATTAAAAAATTTATATTAAAAGAGTCATGATGAACAAATTACAAATTATAAACCGATTAGGTAATATCCTGATTTCATTAATTCATTTCACCCCTCATAGAGGTATATTTATTATAAGAATAATGGCTATAATTTTTTTTATAACTAACTTCTCAATTAATATAGAAGTTTATATTCAGTCAATTGGATCCGTTATAAGTATATATAGCAATTTATTCAACCTATCATTTATTTTTACTTATTTAACAAATGATATTACAGGTTCACCTTTTTTAGACCTAACTGATGATTTGATTTTATTAAATATCAATTTCATTTCTAATAATTCAAGTCCTAAATCTAAAATTAAATCCTTTTTAATTAATTTCTTATCTGTTATATGTCTATTATTTTTTATTTTTGTATCTTATGAATTAATTGTTGTAGATGGTTGGTTTATTATATTTTTTTATTATCTTTTTTTAATTCTTATTTTATATTAGAAAAATTTAAATTTTCTAATAATAAAATAATTGAAATTTTACAATTGTTTTTCTTAAATACTTTTTTTCTTATGGTATGATTTTTTATTCTTTTTGTTTTTGTTTTTTATGTATTTTGAAATATTTAATATAGTTTATTGTGAGCCTACTGATAATTTGTCAGGTTCTAATTTTAATACCTCTTCTTATTCTAGTTCTAATTCTAATTCTGAATCTAATTCAAATAAGAACATGTTTTCAATAAATAAAAATCAAGATAGTAATAATAATAATGTTTATGAGTTCAAGGGTAAAGTTAGTGAAAGTACTTTAGTTACTGCTACAAATGCTTTTATAAATGCTCTCCCTAATTTGGGTGCAGCTACTGCTGGAGGAACTCTGGGATCTGCTATTATAAAAAGTACTAGTGGGATGCCTCCTTTACAAAGAGCTGTTCTAGGTATAGCTACAGCAGGATTAGTAGCAGGTGTAGTTCAAACAAGTTTGCACAGTGTAAATAAATATACAAATAATTCAGAATTTAAAGATAAATTCATAAATAATGAAATAATAGATAAAGTTAAAGATAATAACCAGGATAATTCAGAAATAGTTAAAGAAATAATAGACAAATCTATTAAATGTCCATTAGAATCTGGAGAAATTAACCAATTAGATATTAGTTCTTTAGAAGCCTTATTATCAAATACATTAACATTTAATATCTTAATTTTATTTGTAATTATTATAATTATAATTTTGTTATTTAATCTAATAATAATTAATAAAAATTCAAATTTTATTATTTTATTAGTAAATAGAATTTTAAGCGATAAATTCAAATTTAAAAAGGATATAGTTGATTTCTTAGAAAAAATAGTAAATAAGTATAATATTTTCTCTAAGAAATATTTAGTTATTTTGATTATAATTAATTCTTTTTATTGTTTTTTATGCTATTATTTAATATTTGGATAACCGCAGAATTGACTAATAATTTAGACGATTATGTACTAGTTTATAATTATTTAAAACAAAAATAAATCAAGTATTTTATTATTACTTTAATTAATAAATAATAATTAGAATATATCCCCCCCACCCCTTTTTGCTATTTTTAGGACATAATATTAGAAATTTAATAATCTTCGTAAGTTAACTTACGAGATAAATAGTAATAATTCTTATTTTATATCCGTATCTTTAAACATAATGAATAAAAATTTTAAATATATCCTAAAAGAATTCATATACAAAATTCTCCCTCATCTATGATAATTATCTAAATTCTACCTTACTAAGGCATTAAAAATTTAATTTCAAAATTCAGATAGAAAAATTAGAAGAAGGACAACTAATTTTAATAAAACTTTAAACCCATTCAATAAAATAAATATAAATTTCTCCATTAACATAAGGAGATAAATTTACTAAAAAAAGAACGTAAACAAATATCTTCTAAATTATGTTTTAAAAAATTTTGCCTATTTAATATGAGGGATCAAATTCTATTAAATAAAGTCTAATCTAAAATAAATCAAATCAATAAAATTGGTCCACTCCTCCTTCACCTTAGCTAGCAAACACCCTAGCGGAGCAAACCTCCCTTAGGCCTAGTGGGTTTACTACTTAGGCCTAATAGGGGGATAGGGTGACTGCTCTAACCTAATATGTAACACACTTCCTATTTTACCTTTTAAATTTGTAATAATGCTTCACCTTTTCTTAGGCCTAATAGAAAGGGAGACAATATTAGTTAATTTATAAATTAAAAATAAATAGAAAAATTTTCTATTAAAAGAAGTTCAGTTATACAAAATATTCAAAAAATAAAAAATATTACAAATTAAAGCCTATAATTTAATGGTTAGAATAATTTCTTGATGAGGAATCTGTAGAAGTTCAACTCTTCTTAGGCTTAAAATTTCATTAATTTTCAAATATCAAATATCAAATAAAGTTGGTTATAGTGTCTTAATCCTAACTAGGATTAAATTTAACTTAATATTTAAAAAAATATTTTTAAGTAATAAAATTATAATAATTAAGTAATTAAAATTTAAAATTTAGTAAAAATCTAAAATTTATTCTATTTTATACAAATAAAATCTTTTTATAATAAAATAGATATTTATATATAAAATAAACCATTACCTCGAATTTGGCTGTCGAAGTTTTAATTCTCCTACTCCTCTTATAATTTAAGGTTAATTTAAAATAAGGAGTAGCTTCGCTCCTCACCCTAGCGGAGCAAACCTCCCCCCATAAATAAACAATAATAGGGGGGTTACTACGTTAGGGGATAATTAAATAAGAAGCTAGGGGGGTTACTTCGTTAGGGATAAAACTGTATTAATTTATTTATTCTTAATCAACTATCAGTCATTTTAATTAATGTCTACGATAGTTTCATTACTAGGTAAAATATAATATTATTCTCTTAAATTATATTAAACCTTAATAAGAATTATAAATTAAAATGATTAAATTATAAATTTAAAAAAATTAAAAATAAAAAATATGAGATTATTAAAAACCCACGTATTACTTAGAATCTTAAATTCTTACTTAGTAGATTCACCTGAACCTGCTAATATTACTTACTTATGGAATTTCGGATCTTTATTAGGTGCATGTTTAGGAATACAAATATTAACAGGAGCTTTTTTAGCAATGCATTATACACCTAATGTGGATTTAGCTTTTAATAGTGTAGAACATTTCTCTTTATAATGTGTTCTTTAAACTTCGCTATATGCTGGAAAATCCTTATAGTTTAAGGTACTTATATATTAAATATAAGAAAAATCCAAAAGATTGGATAATCAGCAGGAAACCTTATAAATTTTTAAATATAAATAAAATTTAAAGTAGGTTCCTCAGAGACTACACGCGAAGATCTTTTTTTTAATATATAAAAATTATACTAATTAAGTTATTATATAGTCCGATCAATTTTGAAAGAGGTTGATAACGCTAAGAGTAAAAAGGGCGATGATGAGACTTCTAATTTAATTTAGAAGTTTATTTAATAGAAAAGCTTATGAGGAGTGGCCTGCGAAGCTGGCAGAAGTATAATCAGCTGGAGAATAATAATTGAATAAATAACAATTTTTATAGATTGTTAACAGAATGAATTGTAGAAGAAGGTTGCGAAGCTGCCATATTTGATTAGATAGCCTTTATTTAAGAGTAATGTTTAGAATTCTTACTTTCCGAATACAAACTTCACGTTTATCTTTTTACCTTTTAGCTTTAGGTTTAAAAATATTTTTATGGCTAAATAAAACTAAGGTAGAACTGAATTTAATCAAGATCTAATACCTAAAATTAATATAATTCTTTTTTGGTTATTAGGTTTTATTCATGCAGAAGGTACTTTTGGATTTTAAAAATTAACATTCCTAAGTTCACAGTTGATTAAAATATTAGAAGCTTATTTATACTAGAATCTAAAGCTAATTATTTCAAATCAATACCTAAAGGTTTCAAATTTACTCTAAATTCTTGAACTCCTAATGTAATTATTCATTTTAAAAAGGTTTGCTTCGCTGCTGTAACAATAATATATATTGTTAATATTGAAGCATTATACGATTATTTATTATTCTTCTTATTAGATATGCCATTTCAAACTCGAAATTTCTAATAAATTTTACTTTGGGTCTATCGTACTTCACTATCATAAACTAGGTAACTTCTATTTACAAGAAGGTAGAAACTTATATTATAAGATTTCCCAGTAAGTCCAAAACTGGGATATATAGTATAAACCCTACTAGCGAAGAAAAAACAAACTAGTTTCTAGTTTAATTTAAATTAAAAAGTATTAGAATTAGAATTTACCTTTAATACTTCAACCCTAGATGTTATAAGTTGAATTAACCAAAGTTTTAACAACTAAAGTTAAACCAAGTGCTATTTTTATTTATGACAACGGAGTACTATTATCTGAAAACCTTTATACTTCTTATGCTTCTGCTATTGAAGCTATTGGTTATTAAAAACCTAGTGTAGCTGCTGATAATAAAAATAAAAAGAAGTATTGGTACAGGTAAAGACTCTCCAATCCCTTAGGCCTAATGGGGGTTGCTTCGCTCCCTTTAGCTTCTAGGGTTACTTCTTAGGCCTAATAGAGGTTTGCTTCGCTAGGGGTGAGGTAGTACGTTATACTTTTTACTCAAAACCAATTAAAATTAAGTATAAGTGTTTATAACCAAATGATTATGAGAGATGTTAATAATGGATGGATTATTAGATATACACATGCTAATGTAGCATCTTTCTTTTTCATCTTTGTATATATGCATATTGCTAGAGGATTATATTACAGTTCATATAAAACTCCTAGAGTTTTACTTTGGTCTATTGGAGTAATAATTTTAATCCTTATGATGGCTACTGCTTTCTTGGGTTATGTTCTTCCATATGGTCAAATGAGTCTATGGGGTATAATAGTGCCCCAAATGCTTGATTATTTTAATGATAACTTATTAATTTTATCTTATACAATACCAATTTTTAAACCTAAAACTAGGGCTATAAAAAAGATAGGTCCACACAATCAAGATGTAATTTCAGTAATAATAGGATCCTTACTTGGCTATAGTTATGGGGAAAAACATGGAGAAGGAACTAGATTAAGTTTTCAACAAGAAGATTCAAATATGGAATATTTAATGTGGTTTCATAAATTCTTTTCAGAAAGAGGTTATTGTTCTCATATTAAACCTAAATTTGAAAAGAGAATAGGTAAAAAAGGAAAAATTAGATATTTTTATAGATTAAAAACATTTACTTTCACTAGTTTTAATTGGATTAGAGAAATGTTTTATAAAAATGGAATTAAAATAGTACCCTTAAATATAGGTGAATTTTTAACTCCTTTAGCTTTAGCTATTTGGATTCAAGATGATGGAAACAGAGTTTCTGCCGGATTACAAATTAGCACTAATTGTTTTACTTTTCAAGAAGTAGAATTATTATGTCAAATATTAAACGACAAATATCAACTTTCTCCTAAACCTCAATCATCAGGTGTTCCTAATCAATATTTTATTTATTTTCCACAAAATTCTCATAATAAATTATTTAAACTAGTTAAACCTTATATGGTTCCTTCGATGAGATATAAATTAAATAGTTATTAAATTAAAATTAAGTATAGTCCTATTATTTAACTATGTAATTTATACAGAGAAATAGTTATTATATAATAGAAGAACGTGACAACGTTCTTGGAGATTAATTTATCTCTGGCAATATTAGTGAAAACGGTTAAATAGATAGCTTTTGTTTATAGACCGTCGGTGATGTATATTATCGCTACAGACTGGGTCACTAATGGGTGCCTGAAATGGTGCTTAATGTACAGTCGAAATCCTCATTAAATTTTATTTTTAATGTTCAAGGCTTTATGTGAATCCTTATTAGGTAATAAAGTACAGATAAGTAAAATAAAAAGCATCAGAAAATATAATAATGTTCTAATTAAGATAATAAAATTTATAACTTAGTATTTTTTAATTACTAAACAGTTATTAGGCCTAATAGCTGGATTTGTTGCTTTAATGGAAATAAATTATTATTAACTGATTTATTTTACTTGTAAGATTATGGCAACTGTTATTACTAATCTATTATCTGCTATTCCTGTATTTGGACAAGATATTGTAGAATTTAGAGATCTAGAAAATATTATTTATTTAAGTGAAATTTTACCTGTTGTTGGCAAAGTTAATAGTAAAGCTCTACGAAGAGCTACACTAATTAGCGAATATAAAAAACAACAAGCACTTAATATTCCACATAGTTTTTTATCAATGTTTATTGGTTTAATAGATGGTGGTGGATATATATCTATCACCAAAACACCAAGAGGTTATATTAGAATACAACTTATTATCTCTTTAAATATCAGAGATTTAGATTTAATTAATAATATTCATTCTGTACTTAAAGTAGGTCGAGTTGAAATAAATTCTAAACTAAAGATAGTTAAATTAGTTATTTCTAGAACTGATTTACAAGTATTAATCTTTCCACTATTGATTCAACATAGATTATATTTCTTAATTGAAACAAGACGAGCACAATTTGATAAAGCAATATTTATTTTAAAAAATGAAATTAAAAAATATTCTGAATTACCTGCTGAAATATCTGCTTATAATCAATTACCACAAACTGCAGAAGGTTATTCTAAATTACCATTTTTTTATAATTGGATAGTAGGTTTTAGTATGGCAGAAGGATCATTTTTTATTAAAAATAATAAAGATATATGCTTTTCATTACGACAACGAGAACATTTATTATTATTTGAGGCTTTTAAAATAGTATTTAATACTAAGAGGCCTAAAAAAGGTGAATATAGTGGAGGTTTTTCTAAATTTATTGTTACTTCAATTAAAGATATTCAAAAAGTTGTAGAATTCTTTTCTTTTTCAGGATTACAACCTCTACTAGGTTATAAATTAATACAATATAATAAATGGATTAATGAAATTCGAAAAAGTCCTAAATATTGTAATCTTAAAATACCTTAATTAAAAACAAATTTAAATAAATATATTTTTTAGATGCAAATAAGTTCCATTAAGCTGATAAGCTTAATCGCAAATTAGGTGAATTGCAAAGAAATCTCTAACGATAATGAGACAATTTGCAGCGAAGCATATATCAGTGTTATATAGATATATGAACGTTCAACGACTAATCGGTGAGCCACACTAGCAATAATCCGGACACGAGTGCCTAACGACATTGTCTACTTAATTAAAGATAAATTTTTAAAAATCACATTAAGTAATTTAACTTAATAAAAAAGTCTGCAACTTAAGTTAGAAATGGTCGATGACATAGTCTAATCTTATTAGTGATAATAAGAAGATACTGTTAAATGCAGTATCGATAATAAAAATGTTGTTTGGGGAGGTTTTAGTGTAAATAATGCAACATTAAATAGATTCTTCTCTCTACATTATCTATTACCTTTTGTATTAGCAGCATTAGCAGTAGCACATATAATTGCTCTTCATGAAGGGCCTTTATATTGGTAAAAATATAATTAGCATCAAGATATATGCTGGAACATCCTAAAGTTTTAAGTACTAATCCTACCGTTGATTAGTTAGTAAAATCTTAAGAATAATACAATGGACAATCAGCAGGAAACCAACGAGATTAATCACAATCTTTAGTAGTATCCTCAGAGACTACACGCTTGACATCCTTTATATAATAAAGGTTGATGATATAGTCCAGTTTAATTTCGAAAGAATTAATTAGTTATTGTTCAAAACTAAACCATCTTTTCTTGATGGCACAAGACCTATAGGGTTACTTCGTTAGGGGACTTGTCAATCGCTAAACTTTTCCTTACTAATACAAGTAATTGGGTAAAAAGAATGAATAAAGCTGAAAGACAAAATTATAAACTTGATGATTACTTACATCAAGTCTTAGTAGGAAATATTCTTGGTAATGTACACATGAGAAGATTTTCCGAAAATTCTAATATAAGAATTATATTTAGACAAGGTTCAACAAATGCATCTTATTTATTACATCTATATGAATTATTTAAAAATTTTGTAAATACACCTCCTAGGCCTTAGGCCTAAGGCCTAACAGTAACAACAATTAGAGATTAAAAAAACAGGTAGATCTAGACATAATATTAGTTTTCTACTTTAGCTCTTCCTTGTTTTAATTAATTATATGAATATTTTTATGAGAATAAAATTAAAAATTCCTTAAAATATTTCCGATATCTTAACTCCAGTTAGTTTAGCTTATTGGATTATGGATGAAGGAGGTTTTACTGGAAGTGGAATCCAAATATCTACAAATTCAATTAGTTCTAAAGATCTAGATTTATTAATAAATGCATTAGAAAAAAATTTTTCTATTAAAGCTTCAAGAAATATTCAATATAAAGATCTGCTTCGCTGCTTAATATACTTTATATATTACTAAAACCCAATTACCTCTGATAAGATCCCTGGTAAAAGATCATATGCACCTTGACAGGTTATATATACTAGGCCCTAGCGTAGATCAATAATCTGCTTCATGAACATGGATCTAATAATCCTAATGGTGTTGCTTCTAATGGTGATAGAATAGCATTTCATCCTTACTTAATTTTCAAAGATCTTGTAACAATATTTGCATTCTTCTTAGCTCTTTCTATTATAGTATTCTTCTATCCAAATCTATTAGGACACTCAGATAATTATATTCCAGCTGATCCTATGGTAACACCGCCATCAATAGTACCTGAGTGGTATGTTAACAGATGCCAAGCATAAGAGTAATCTTATGAATAATAAACTTCACTATATGCTGGAAACTCCTAAAACTTAATCTACTTTAAAGAAACAAAGTTATAATGATTTAAGATATAACAATGGACAATCAGCAGGAAACCATATATTATATATTAAAATAATTGAGTAGGTTCCTCAAAGACCACACGTGAAGCTCCTTACTGGAATCCACCCAAAGTAAGGATGAAGATATAGTCCAGCCATTATTGAAAAATAATGGGTATTACATAAATGTATTAATTAATGTGACCTGATAACTTCCACAAGTTTAGTATGTTCACAAAATTTATCAACTATAACTACAAAAAGATTATCAAAACTTGAAAGATCCAAAATCACTATTGAAAGTCCTTTAAATTAAATTATTATTGGATTATTACTAGGAGATGGACATATTCAAAAAAGATCTTTAACAGGTAATTCTAGATTTATGTATGGTCAAAGTAGTTTAAGAATACAACATATTAACTATTTTTATCACGTATTAGAATTATTTAAACCATACTTATCTAAAGATTTTAAAATTAAAAAATTTTTTAATTTGTAGATAAGAGAACTAAGAATAGTTATAGTTCCGTGAATTTTGCTACCTTATCATTGCCATGTTTTAACTATTACAAAAAGATTTTGTATAATTAAGATAATTTGAAAATAGTTCCTTAAAATATATAAGATTTACTTACTCCTAGAGGTTTAGCTTATTGGATATTGGATGATGGTTATCTTCAAAATAAAGGTTTACATCTAAATACTTATGGTTTTTCCAACCAAGAAGTTTTAAATTTAAAAAGTTCCTTAGAAAATATGTTTGGAGAAAATAGCTTGAAATGTTCAATACATAAACATAAAAAAGGAGATAGAATTTATATATGGGGAGAAAAGCATGGATGTGATAAGACACAACATATAGGCCTAAGGCCTAAGGCCTAATAAACTTATGCATAAAAATATGCTTTAATCCGAAGGAGTAAATTATGATAAATTAAAATAATATAATTTTATGTAACTGATCTATTACCATTTTATGCAATTTTAAGATCAATTCCTAATAAATTAATAGGAGTAATTGCAATGTTTGGTTCATTATTAATTTTATTAATTTTACCTTTTACAGATGTATCTAGAATTAGAGGAAATCAATTTAGACCTGCTATGAAATTAGCTTTCTGGTTCTTTGTAGTTGATTTTATTATCTTAATGTGGATAGGTTCTCAACACCCTACAACTCCATTTGTAGAAATAGGTCAAGTAGCTACTGCTTTCTACTTTGCTTGGTTCTTAATTATTGTACCTCTAATTGGATTAGTTGAAAATACTTTATTTGATACTGCTTTAGAAACTAAAAAAATTTTATAATAACCCCCCCATTTCTAGCAAAGCAAATTAGGATATCAGGATCTAGTCATAAATGGTTCTTTCTATCTTAAAACTTTATGTAAACCATTGCGGGTAACCAACTTATTTAACGATTCTTATTCTTCGTGATCACTATCTTAATTTGTAATTAAACCTTCTTCAATAGAAAAAGTTAGACAGTTTTCAACTATTTATAAATGTGAAGATAGTGATAAATTGAGTTATTTATATGAATGGTTAAGAGGTTTGCAGTTGGTGAAGGATGCTTTCTATTTTCCAAAAATAAAATTTAATATTAAAGAAGTAATAATTATTTAAAATATAAAACAAATAAAACAAACAATTTTTATTAAAAAACAAAACCTCTTCTTAAAAGTAGAAGATTATCTTCTATTAAAATCAATTAAATTACCTACTCTTAGGCCTAAGGTAAGAGGTTTTAGGCCTTAGACCAAAGATAGATAAAAATTTAAATCCAATCCTTTTTAAAGAATTATCCCATTGAACGAGTTAAAATTCTTAGTCTGAATATAGAAATATCAAGGATATGTGAATTTGGTATCTTTATAGATTTTATAAACAAACAAACAAATAAAAATGACAAATAAAAATTTTAATCTAACTACTTCAAATATAATAATTTTATTAATAATATCCATTATTATTTATAAATTTTATAGTCAATTAAGTTTTGATATTAGTTTATTAAGCTTCATTATATCTTTTTTAATCTCTTTTGTTATCTCTCATTTTGTTTTAAATAAATTTTCGAAAAATATTTATTTTAGAATTATTCAAAAATTGATAATTTATAATCTTATTATTATTACGTGTGGTTTTTTATATGTTTATTTCCTTTCTTCTTTGAATTTAATTCAAACTATACATTGTTGTAGTGGAGGAGAAGAACTTATTAATAATAATGAAGTTAAAGATGTAGTTAAAGTTACTTCTGAAACTGATAGTACGGATAAAAATAAAGAGTACTATAATTTTAAAATTAGTAAAGAATTAGCAAATAACACTATTAATAATGTGATTGAGTCTTCAAAATTAGTAATAGATAAAATTATTCCTAATTTAGGTATAGGTATGGCTACAGGTACTGCTGCTACCGGTGCTATAAAATATAGTTCAGGAATGAGTCCGATACAACGGGCAGGTTTAATAGGTGGTACAGCAGTCTTAACTTCTTGCGGAACTACAATAGGAACGAAAGTAGGTGCTTCAATAGTTAAAAATTTGGATATAAATCAAACTATTTCTAATTCTCCACATGCTGATCCAAATCCTGATAGAGTACCTAGTCCTGATCCTAATTTGATACTTAGTCCTTTAGAAAATGATCTTACTAGTCCATTACAAGATCTATTAATATATTCTTTAGCTTTAGATCTATTTCTCTTAATATTCATTATATTTATATTAATAATATTTAATAGATGAATATATAAATTAAATTTAAATTTTATTAATTCTATATTAATTAAAATTATACCTATTAAATATAAAAATTGGTTTAATAAATATATAAATACTGGTATTGACTATAATAATAAATTTGTATTGTTTATATTTATAATCAATGCTATTTTGATTATCTTATTTGTATTACTTAAAGTCTTTATAACTAGTGAATTATTGGTAAATATTAATAGTTATATAAATGTTCACAATTATATTCATGCTAAGGAAAGTTCTATATTATTTATTAGTACTTTATTTATAGATAAAAATAAATATAAACAAAATTAAAAAAATGAATGAAAAAATAAATTTTCAAAGAATCGTTATCTTCTTCACCTGTAATAAACTCAATAGTTAATTATCCTTCATTTGAGAAATTTCCAAGTTATCCTGCTTTACATCTTTCTAGTGAAGATTTAGTTTCAATTATTGAAGCAAGGAATATTCAGAATCCTTTCTAAGAGATTTTAGATTAAATCCCATACTATTTTTTAATTAAAAGATTTAATAAAGCCCCCCACTTAAAACTTATTGACTTCCTTACTTTACAAGTCTAGTTATTCGGAATATATAAACCACCCTAGTCCACCCACTGTATATGTAAGCTATACCCTCAAATTTATCTCATGCCTAGGTGGAAAGGGGTCCCTTAACTTAGGAAGGCTTCGTAATTAATAAATTTTTGGTTGTAACCACTACCTCACCCCCTAGCGAAGCAAATCCCTAGCTAGCAAACCCCTTAGGCCTAATGGGGGGGCGGTTACTACGTTAGGGAGAAGCACTTAAGTTAAAATAGTATGTAACTAGGGCAGCAGGAAAACTAAAAATTTTACTATAAAAGAGGTAAAATTAGTTTAATGGAAAAATGACGTTTTGTGGCGACGATGTTCAGAGTTCGATTCTCTGATTTTACCCTTTAAAAATTAAAAAATATAAAATAAAAAAATCTAATTATAGTAACATAGTCAATTCGAATAATCTTCAGATTAAAAATATAATAAAAATCTTAAAATCTAAATTAAAAAAATTCAAAAGATAGTTAAAAATAAAAACCATTTCTTTAAAAGAGTTAGTAAATATTGTGTCAAGCACATAAAATAAGTTTCGTAAGGTTAACTTACGAGATTAATTCTCAGGACGAATTTAATTTTGGTTCTGATTGAACGTTTTTCAGTAGTTTTAAGACATGCAAATCGTTATTCTTAGAAGTTATATGTTAAATCTCTAAATAGTAGCTAAATTTAATATAATAGCAATAAGAATAAGGTGTAAAGGTGAGTATAGTAAATCAGATACCTTATAGTCTCCTTAATTCGGAGATATTTTTATTTCTGAAATAAATCCATTTTACTATTTATGGACGCAATCTTATCTTATTCTAATTTTATTTTCTTTATCGAAAGATAAGTAAATAAAATTATTTAAGAAAGAGTTAAGGATACTTATTAGGAAAGACTTTCTTCGGTTATTTGACCTTTCGTAAGGTTAACTTATGAGGCTATCTTAAATTCAATTTAAGAGGGAAGGATGTTAAGTATAAATAAGGAAAAGTAAAAAGGTAATTTAGCTAATTATCAATAAAGGAAAGTTTCTGCTATAAGATTCGATTTATTTTGTTTAAAGGTAGTTGGTAGGGTAAAGGCCTACCAAGCCTACGATCAAAAGCCAAGTTTGATAGAACAAATGGCCACATTGGGAATGAAATGCCCCAAGTAGTTTTAACTACCAGCAGTCAAGAATATTAGTCAATGCTCGCAAGAGTGAACTAGCTA